>MUZC01003805.1:1224663-1261888 GCA_002072015.1 Radix auricularia
AAAAAGGGGGGGATCCCCCCTTCTGATCTATTAAAATATATTCAACAATATAGATAGGATAATTCTTTACCCAACATTTTACTTTTGTTACTAATGTTTGCAACAATTGCTATAAGTTATAGATCTATGTATGATAAGTGTATCGAGTTGTGAAAAGTGTTTCTCCAAACTGAAGATAATAAAAAAATTATATTCGCCCTACAATGAGTGATTTACGACTACATCACTACACAATCTTGCAATATTGTTCATAGAACAAGATATTACAAATAATTTAAATTTTGATAACATAATACACGATTTCTCTACTATGAAAGTTTGGTAAGTAAATTTATAAAAATGTTTACACAATAAAAATAATGTTTACAATTTCTTTGTTTATAAAAAAAATCACATATTTATTAATTAAAAAATAAAAGCATATTAATTTGTAATGTTTTTTGGCTGTAAATTTGGATTATGTTTTGTATCCTTTGGCGGGCGGGGGGGGGGAACCTGCAAACTCAAATACTTTCTTGAGGCCTTAAAAATCGGTACAAATATGTATATCATCTTATGCGGCCTCTTTTATTAATGCTAACATAAATATGGCATAGAATGGTTAACATGTTTCCCACCTTTTACTTTTACAATGTAATTGTTTCAATTAATTTATTTTTATTAATGTTTATTTATTATTTATTTATAAAAACCATCATACGCATTATTTAAGAGGCCGTCCTTACATGACGTCATGCGATTTTGGCTAAATGTTCACCCCCTGCTTAGACCCCTTCATCAATATGACATTACAAATGTCGCCCCCACCCCACATAAAAGCCGTATTTTCTATTTAAAAATGAGCAGGTTCACAATAAAAAAAAATGTTTCATTTAAACATTTTTAGTGTAAGGCTGCACTCTAGTACTGTAACACCCGTGAAGCCATGTAAAAATTCATTTAATAAAGTGTCGGTAATCATATATCGAACTGGAACTTTTATTTAAAGTTGTGTGTTTTAATGTGACATCAAATGTGTGACACCTCTCTCTCTCTCTCTCTCTCTCTCTCATCTCCCCCCCATGTGTGACGTCATTTATGGACGTCCCCTAAAAGGGCGGCAAATTGGAGACCGCCCCGGGCGGCAAAAGCTCTAGCTACGCCACTGAATAATGTGTTAACATTTCATGAAGTTTAATATTTCGTATTTATCAAACAAGGGGCCGTCCATAAATGACTTCACGCACCTAGGGGGGAGGGAGTTCCCCACATTTGTGACGACATGTGACGAGGGGGCGGGCGGAATTTAAGAATTGGGACGTCACGTCAAAACACGCTACTTAAATCCACTTTCCACTTAAATATTCAATTTCTTACTGTTTATTTTATGGCGTTTTGAATGGGTTCACGCGGTTTACGAAATCAGAGTGCAGCCTTACACTAAATACTTGCTAAAATATCTATAAAATGATTTTTTTGGGGGAGGGGGGTCACAGCTTTGTGACGTCATTTTGGCTGAGGGGTGTACGTTTTTGTGACGAAGTGTGACGAGCAAAGGGGGGATGAAAATCGGCTAAAATCGCATGACGTCATTTATGGAAGGCCTAAGAACAAAAATAAATTACTTGGGCTTTTGAAAAAAGAGGGCGCCGAAGGTGCGCGCCCTACAGCCCCTAGTTGATAATTAATAATAATTTATATATTTTTAATGTATACACTTCTCCCACGTATTATTATAATTTATTTATTTATGTAGACTTGAATTTAATAAAGTAAAATTTAGTTCAAAATATTATTTTTCTAGGTCTATGCGATAAGGGAAATAACTCAATAAAACATATAATGTCAGTTACCTGTTTTTACTTCCCTTGAGATGTTTGGCTTTAATAGAAATTAATGATTAATTCATGAAATTAATCATTAATTTTTCACGAGTTAACGATTAAATCTAATTAATCGTTACCAGTCCTAATTTAATCTTTATAAAAATGTTTTATTATAGTGGATTGGAACTTAATACATCAAAATTAGTGTTGGATTTACTTATAAGCTTACAGCTGAGGGTCCCCACTTCCTTCGGAATCTTTTGCCTCGCATACCTCCCCGGCTGTGTTTAGCGTGGGACACGACGTGAGCAGGTGTGTGACCGTCTCAGAGGCTTGGCTGCAATGATGGCAGTCCGAGTCCCTTTTGTGGTCTAGCCTGTTAAAGTAAGAGTTGGTTGGGCAATGCTCGGTACACATTTGCGTCACTTAATCTCTGATTCTTACGGTTTAGACCCCACCAATGGTCTGATCGGTGTGGCCTGGGCATGTTAGCGGAAATCCCCCTGGACCACTCCTGGTACCATTTATTTCTAAAGTGGTCCAATAGCCAGGTCTTTGCCCCGAGGTAAGTAACTAGAACATCCGGTTGGGGTGGTGCCGCTCCTGCTTTTGCCAGGGAGTCTATCAGAAGCGATAAATGAAAAACGGCAGTACTGGAAAAACTGTTCTTACACGAGAGCTGGCACTCCTAACAACTATGGCAGAGCGGAGGTTTACCTTTCAAGTAGATAGGAAAACACGTAGCTTTCTTCACAATGGCAATGTCATTGAATTATCAAACTTATAGCAAAATTTTATCCTTACCTAGTAGCCATTTAAAAAATTAGGGAAATGGATCAATTCTGACATTTACTGCAGACTACTTGAGTTTATCTTTAGCTTCACCGCTAGACCGGTCCCATTGTTAAGCTCACTATTATTGTGAGGTATGTTTTACCAAATAATGGGATAACTTTGAAACGTTTTCAAACTTTCCCGGAGATGGGTAGCTACATAAGAGAAAGTATGGCTAAGATGGTGCACAATTATAATACAAATGAGAAAAAAAAAAGTTATAGTCCAGTCTTTTGGGCTGAAAATATTGTTGAAAAAGCCGCCCGGGTAACCGTTCGAAACGCATAATAATTTTGCCGTTACGACAGCTATTGTTCGTCCGTCGAATCGACGAGGACCACTCTATCATCCAAGGGTTGCTGAGATTGGTTTTGCCTATGCTATACATTGCAAACGAGTCACCATCCATTAAGCATCTCGTTTTGCACAGTAGCCAACGGCATCTTTCCAATAACAAACTGAACCTTAATGCACTACAAACTTTTATTCCAGCTTGTTAGGCATTCGTCATACTAATAAACTAAAAGCACAGTAAACTGAACTTTCAAACAAAATATCAACAACAATGACGTAATGTTCAGTCCCGTTATGCGGCCGCAGCAGCGCTAGGCGGTGGTTGTAACTTGAATTTATTAACTTTAAATGTTGAAAACTATGTACGAGACGTTTTTTTTTTTTTTGGTCGGCCTACATGTGTTAACAAACACAAGAAACGCTAGCGAGTGGAAATGGTGCGGGTTTGTAATTGGTTCCAGTGGTTACGAGGTGCGTCATTTAGCATGCTCCTTACATGTGGGCGAGTGATGACAGTCTATGATATATGTATCACCAACCATCACAAACGCGTTACGAGGTGCGTCATTTAGCATGCTCCTTACATGTGGGCGAGTGATGACAGTCTATAATATATGTATCACCAACCATCACAAACGCACCGCTCCCTGCTCCCTTCAACTTTTACATTAAATCAATCCAAAATTAGTTTAAAATTTTTTATTTAAAAAAAAAAATATCGTTTTGTTATTACAGTTAAAATCATTGGACTGAAATAAAAAAAAATAGACTAGTTTTTTAATAGTACTGTTGGTATAGGAGTAGAGGAAGAAATGCTGGGGGGGGGGGAGAGACCAACATTGGCTCGTCTCAATCGCTGTATTGCAAACTCAAGTTGGCGTTTTTTCACATGAATAAAGCACAAAACACCGCCTTTAAGAATCAATAACTTTTTGTTTAGCAAATTTTGTTTCGTGTTCAGAGAAAAAAACGTGTATCACAATACATTGTAGATTGTCGGGACCGTATTTTATTTGATGTTAACAGATATTTCTTTTCGAGCATTTGCGTGTTATACATATTTTTCAAACGAAATTTAAATCAAATAAATTGTTAACTGTTAACTGACAGTGCTGTCTTATCTTATCTTATATATTACAGACGCTCCTTCTGTACAGAAGATTATTGCGTCCTGCGTATATCTATGGTTTGTGTTTAGTCCTGAAATCTTATTAGAGTTTTAAATGATGATAAAGTGTTGGCTTTCCTGGTTTCTTAAGGCTAACCCAACGACGCCCGAATACCGGACGGGAAGAAAGAAAACTTGTATGCGTTTGTTCTAAGTGTTTTTATCTTTATGTCGATCTGAGGGTTGTATCAAGTTATCTTTCTGTTGTATTTCTAAATTGGTACCCACAGGTATCAGAGGGCAATTCTACTACCCGGGTATTTGCAAGGCAACTGGTACCCGGCCCCTTTTGACAGGCCTACCAGTCATAAGAAAATGCTGCCAAAATGTCTGGCACATACAAGGGTATGCGAGAATTTTATTTTAGATTAAGTAGTATTATAATAATGCTACATATATTTCATGTGCTGGTAGTTCCCTGAATCATGTTGGTAGAGAAGAAGTTGACTGTTGTTTAGATGCAATACTTTTTTAAAAATTATTTGTTCAAGAAATATATTATTAGAGTTTATTTTCATCATCAACACATAGGTGGCGAGTACTGATACTATTAAATCTCATTCTTCAAAGTTTTAAAAGTTCCTAAGTTTTTGTCAAAGACTACATGGAAACCACATACAATAGCTAAGAGTGCAATACTGGATAGTTTTTCTTGAATAATTTCTGCATTGCATCAGCTGCATATTGATACTTTAGAGAAAGGTGAAACAATACATCATCATCATTGCCTGTCGTCCCATCTGGGGCATAGGCCACGAACAAAGACTCTCCAGGCATCCCGGTCCTGTGCCAATCTCGAAACAATACATTAAGCCAATAATATTTTGAATAAAATTGAGGAGTTTGAATTGATGGTAATATTTTATTTCTTAAGTTACTTGCTGGTTGAATTTACAGGACTAATCAATCATTGCAAGAGCTCTAACTTAGTCTTGTTGTACGTAGATAACTGTATGCTTCATTTTCAAATTTTGTTAAAATTTCCAGGAAAATATCCGATTATTTTGAAAGAAGGAAAGAGAAAAACTGCCAGATGTTGATTACAGGAAAAGGAGACATAGAAAAAGGCATAGAGATGAGGACAAAGAAGATTTTGATTACAGGAAAGGAGATTCATTCAAAGGCATCATATAATCATTTATAACATAAATGATGATGTAGATACTACTTATAAAGTAGTAATGAAATTATCATACATAAATATAAAAGAATAAGAGTGCGTACAAAGTCCTTTCAAACTTATTAAAAACGAAAAAGAAAACTCAACAAAAGTCAATAACTCTTATAAAATAATCATCAAGTCCCATTCAAACAATTTTATTCATAAAAGATTCAATAAATAAATAAATAATTTTAAACTCATGTTTTTAGTAAAGAATACAGAGGCGGTATCTAAGCCCAGCAGACACTTTGATGAGGCCATCAGAAACACACTTAATTAAACTTAATTGATGTTTCCTTTTATATCATCTCGTAATTATTACTTCAGTAGAATTTATGGACATTGTTATATAACTTTTATATAAAGAAACATACAAACTCTATTAATATTTTAATTAACAAATAATCAATATTAAAATGTTGTAAATAATCCTCAACGCCCATAATAAAAAAAAAAAACAATCCTAGAATGTAAGGCTAATTGGTATACTCTGTTAAAAGTGATTCTCTATAAATTATAAGCATAATGATAGGGTAATTTTAAAAATTCCTCACTTCAATTATAAATCACAGTTATACTTATACATTTAACTATATATATATATATATATATATATGCAAAAAGGAAATGCATTTTTAGTCAAACATTTAAATCTAAAAGGGTATTTTCATGATAAAAAATTAATAAAAGATGAAGACACACATATAATTGTTTCCTTTATATTATGTATTAATTACACCATTTTTGCCATTTTTAAGTTATATCTAATTTTTTATACCTTATTAATGGTATATTTTTAGGAATGACTTTCCTAATTGATTTACGAGGCCCTTTTGCCAAAATCTTTTGCCCACTTCAGCACTAATGCTTTTCTGGGATTGAGCTTTCCTCAAACTCTATAATATATTCCAACATTCTCAATGGGCAAACTTTTGTCTAACACACCAGACTACCATTATAATAATAATAACCATAACAAAGAGAGGAATTCCTACAGCAAGGCCAATGATTAATGACTGATCATCATCTGAAAACACAATGTATGTATATTTTAATAGATAGTTTCAAACTTTGTTTTCATATAAAGTAAAGTCAGCATTATTTTCTAGTGTGATAAAATGCAAAATAATTTTGCCAAATTAACAATGCAAAGTTTAAAGTAATAAATGCACCGCTTGAAAAATTGTTTATTTTTGTTTCAAATCATTAAAGTGAGACTTAAATTTAAATGTAGCTGTAATATTCACTCAAAGTTAAAGTTTAACCAACCTTCAGAGGTTACTGGGCAGATTGTCTTGTCTGAACTAGACTCTAAACAATTTCCAACAGGACATTTCTCTTTCACTGTGTTATATAATTGGCAAATGTCATCAGATATGGAAACTAGAATGAGAGAACAAAGTATGAAGTCATCTTTATATTATTTAATATTTACCAAAAGGTGAGATTGATTTTAAAGATTTGTTTAGCATTGTGGAACAGAAGGTGATGGCCTCAGTTTTTACAACCAAGCCTCATGTAGACTTTCTAAGGTTTAAAAAAATGATCTTGTAAAATGTCAATATTTCTTTTCACATTTACTTAGTTGTGATATGTTTCTGATCTAAAACATCAACTTATATCGTCAAGATTTTATTGACAGGAAAAATGAGTTGCAACAACTGAAGAAGCTGAAGTATCATTATTTTTCAATGTATTTCAATGTTTCAAAATACTAATTATTATCATTACATTGTGACAATAACTGAATATTTATATTTTACTAATGTTACCATAGTTTACAAACATGCGTTTACATATTAGTATTATTAGCAAAGTTTTACTTGAAATAAAATAAATTATTACCCTACATTTTTCAAAATGTCAATTTAGATTCTTTATTTAAAATAAGACAACTAATTTAGCTTCATTGTCCTATAAAAAAGGAAATTTCGATTCTTACTTAAAAATTATTTTTTTTTACAATTTTCCCAAGATTCATTATTAATTTACAATAAGCTTTACCGTGGTTACAAATGTTGACCAATTAATTTGTTAACTTTGCATTGTAATGATTTTTAACTATTAGGAGCATTTTTGGTTTAATTAATGACTAAGTCTTACGCCTCTGTTTTTTCTAAATTGGAAATTTAGGTTAATACTAATTTATAGGGGCTAGCCTAATATGAAAATACAAATAAAAATCGTTCCTCAGTGAGTAGAACAAAGTCATGATAACTCAATTTGAAATTCATTTTAGTTTGAACCAACCTAATTTCATCATACGTTAATGAATTGAACCAAATACCTGATACATAATTTATTTCGACATCTGTGACATTGAAAACATGGTCACCAATCAAAAGAGATCTTTTTGTTAGCAGACTCCTGGCCAACGAAGCAGCATCATATAAAGGGTTTAAGGAATCGACGTCTATTCTTAAGGCAGTGTTTACTATGAGGGAACCTTTTCTGTAAGTTAGCGATTGTAAAGGTGCAACAGATTAGTTAAAGAGACTGAATTATTGAAATATTAAAGTGCAATAATAAAGAAACATTTTATGTACTTATTAGGAAGTGGAAGTTATGTCAAATATATATTATAAATAAATTAAATGCTTTGTAGAGAATCCTTAGTGATAAAAATTAAAACTTAGAGAGTAAAGAAGTAGATTTACTATGTGATTGAGAATAAATTCCCTTATGAGAATTTTCAAGGATTGAAGATAATTTAAATGAAACACATATTGAAGCAACTTATATTTCAATGAAGATTGTTAAACTGAGGTGAGTTCAATGGTATGACTGGGGAAATTAAAACAGTGATCTAATCTTTATAATGTATGGAAGATTTTCATTTCCATGTGCACGTCATCTATTGTTTGTACACATTATTGTATTGCACCTTTGTCATTAATAACCATTGGAAATTTACATTAAAGTCGTAAGGCCATCTCATGACAGTAATCACTTTAGGAGGAGTGAGGATATCATAATTTGGCTCCTTCAACATAATTGATGAAATAATTTTTATTTAAAAAAAAAATCAATGATGCTGTATAAGAAATTCTTTTCAAAACCTCAATGAATAAAAATCAAAATACTTAACACTACAAAGCTTTCCTTAAGGATTTTCTTTTATCATAACAGAAAATGACATATTTTAATAAAAATTTTCATACACATTGTATCTTAAAACTTTCAGCTTATATTCAATACCTTCCCAAATGTTTTTTTTAAAATTGTAATTAAATTACTATGTAAAGCCTACTAGGCTAACTCAAACCATCAGTGAATAAACAAATATCTCTTGAGATATTTTTTTTAAAGGCAGGATATTTGTTTAATATTCTAATGACATTGTTCCAACTCAGATCTGATTTTAATACATTCCAATGATATAATGATAGAGCATATATCAGAAGATAATATTATTAGGTCCAAAGACTTACGTTAAGTGAGTGACTTTAACAGAGAGGCACACTCTGCCAATAGTATTATTGCAAAAGTCCAGGAACTGATAAAATGGATAAATTTATTGTATAGGCTAAACGTTTGGAGAAGGGATCTACTGCACTAAAATATTGATTTAATTCTATTATTACATTTTTTACTATAACAAGTAGTAATACTTGTTAAATTGATCAGAATTAATAATATTTTTTCTATCTCATAAATTGCTTTTTTATTTTAAAGTAATCAATTATGAAAAAAATAAAATTAAAAGTCAACTTAAAGTCTGTTTGAAGAATACAAATGACCTCACAGATCAGTAATTTTTAAAAAAAAAATCTACTTACGCTAGCTTCAAATATTAAAGCAAAATTTTTGAAAGCATTGGTCTGAGTGTCAAACATATCCGATGTGATCAGATCATCGGGATAATCAAGTCTTATTTGCAATGGAAACTCTCTGAAGTGAGCTTTGGAAAAAAAATATTTGGTTAGGATGTGTAGGCTAATGAAAAACCCAATTTACAACACACTGATTGTATGGCTACTTTGCTTTGCAGTTTCATTTGAACCAATTTTTTTGTTACGATTAATTCAACTTCAATAAAAGAAATATTTAAATTTATAATAATTTAATAATGTCTCAATTTTTAAATTTATTGGCTTATACAGCCTAAAGGAAGTATTTGTAAACAAAATCTTTCCATAAACCAAAGTTCTATAACTCATTCCTTTTGCTAACTGATAACTTTCATAGAGTCAATAATTACCTTGACAGCTGTCATTGGATGCAGCTATGTACCCGGGCTTACAGACACACAGTTTGGAACCATCAGTGTTTTTACATTCTTTGGGGCTAACACAGGTGTTAAGACTTGCATGGAGACATTCATTTGTATCTATTGACAAGGAAATTGGGATATACGTTTATAAACACATTCATTCGTATCTATTGACAAGGAAATTGGGATATAATTTTATAAACACATTCATTGTATCTATTGACAAGGAAATTTACAATAAGAGATTCATTTATATCCCTTTTAACAATAATAGATGACATGAATTTGAAATGATATTTTCATTAGCACCTGTTAAAATATTAATAAAACATTATACAACTGGCAAAAGAAATACATTTGTAGATGTGGTTAGGCAATAAAATCTTATAAAAATAAAAGGCTTCACATTTTTTATTTTTTTTTACCAAAGCCATGATGCAACATTACCTTGACAAGTGCCATCCTGATAGTTACGCTCATAGCCAGACGAGCACTCGCACGCAACAGCTCCGTTGAGTTTTGTACAGTTTTCATGGGGCCCCGTGCAGAAGCTGGGGTGGGCACATTCTGCAATGCCAACTTCACAATAAGTCCCACTGACCCCTTGTTTACAAGTACATGTTCCATCTCTGTCGTTGCAGTCCAAAGTGTTAGTTGGCACACAAGCACATTTCTGTGAACAGCCTTGGCCAAAGTGGTCGGCATCACAAGCTGAGACAGTTATAGATGTTAACAAACTGAGGCAAAATTATAGATTTTATGTTTTCTATTTTTTAAAAATCTTTATTGCTTAGTTAACAATTTTTTATAAATCCAGAAAATATGTTAAAATTCTTTTTAAAAAAAATATTAATTGATTTTTTTTTAATGTACATTTTTTCAGCATGCAAGTACATATTTTTAAGTAATTGTTATGTTTTTTTACAACATAACATTCATCCCTTCAGCCTCCAGTCATGATGAATAATTTACATCATCTTTCCAGCTGTTTTTGATGTTATATATGATGATGTGACTTTGATGAAGACTTTGTAAATAAAATATTTATATAGAGAGGCATATCTTACGTGATTTTCCATTTTTATTTCATATAAATTTTTAACAGCTAACAAAACTACCTAAATTACTCAAGTATAAGTCAAGTGATTTTAAAAAATTTCAAAACTAAAATTAGAGTTCATTTGAAAAAGAGGCAGACAAAAGAACAGATGGGAAGACGACATAAAGAGTGGACCAGCCTGTCATACATCGACTCTCAAAAGGCAGCACAGGACGGGGACAAATGGCATGAGATATTATTCAGTTCACGATAATGCCCCAATGACCCACCGACAGGTTAGAGGGTAGTCAAGTCAAGTCACGATTTATACATACATAACTCATCTTATAAACAACATGAGTTCACTGTAGTGATCGTTGAAGAAATATAACATTCCACTTTTCAAGTGACAAATCAGGGTGTCGACTTATTCTCAAGCTCGACTTATGTATGTATGGTGAGTAGTGTTCTTTTATAATGTTTGGATTTCTTTAATGGTCCAACCATAAGATGTAACTGACTGAACTCTCGAATTCGGGAATCTAATTTTAAAAGCAGTTGTTGCATTGAAAACTAACCAAGACAAATTCCTCCTGAGCTGTACAAGCCTATGTTGCAGACACATCTGAAGGATCCAGGTGAGTTTATGCAATGAGAATTTGTTGGACATATTGTTGTATTCAAACATTCATCAACGTCGTCCATGCAGTTGGCCCCATTCCAACCTTGAAAGCAGTTGCATCTTCCATCAGTTCTGTTACAGCTTTCAACATTGTAGGAGACACAAGGGCACTCATGGCTACAGTTTTTCCCATAAAATCCTGGCTTGCATTCTGAAATAATGATATAAAGTAGAGCAAAATAAGTGGGACTAGTAAATAATTGCAATTGGTAATTATGTATATAAAAAAACTGACGGCAAAGTATTTTCATTTACAAGAATAAAAATTTCTATTCATGTATGATGGAATGAACTTGAACATTTTACAAGGTGCATATTCTTGAGGAAAAGGTAATTGTTGAGTAAAAATAAACATTAATTAACAACATTGTAGGAAAGCTACCAATGAGTTTGAAAGCATAAGTTGTCCCACAAAATCATCCCTAAACTAAAATTTGCCATTCAAAACTATTCATACAAAAAAAAAAAAAATGAAACTATTTTGCTTTACAATAGCATATGAGTTTTTTTAAAAATATTTCCATGAGTTAGAAAATTAAAAAATATACCAATAGTTTTGTTCCTCAAAATATTTTGTTTATGAATGTATCCGAAACATGAAAAAAACATTGGGGCTAAAATTTATAACATAAACTCAATAAAATAATCAACAGAAAGAGCTACATCAGAAAAAAAACATAACAAATATTTCGTTGACGATATGTTTACTGACCTGCACAAGTAACCTGATCCTCTAATAGTTTGAACCCAACATCACAGTGGCAGGAGAAAGTTCCATAATAGTTGAGACAGGTGCCAGCTACACAAGGGTTGTCTTGACACTCGTCAACATCTGTCACAGTAACACAAGGTGATATACAGAGCCTCAGTATAAATTACTAAAAGTTGCAACAGTACTAAATATCATATTATTACGTTCAGATAAAAAAACTTTCCACATTTTAAAACTTATAACTCAACCATGACTTTAGAGGAATGCCAACACATTGAAATACATAAAGCATTTTCTAATACAAAATAGTAAATAATATCATTACACAATTCATCTTATATCATTACACAATTCATCTTATATCATTACACAATTCATCTTATATCATTACACAATTCATCTTATATCATTACACAATTCATCTTGTAACAATTGATTTTGTTGCAGCCACGATTTATCTTGTAAACATAAATGTTAGACCATTTTCTACCCACCATTACAATTGAATCCATCATCTGCTAAGGTATTGCCAGGTTGACATGAGCATACAGCTTTGTTTAATTCGAGTGTACAAGTTTGGTTACAGACATTCTGAGATTTCTCACATTTTAGACTGACATCTATCACTGAAAGGAATATACATATAAGGCAATGTTATTTTTTGGTCTAAAACTATTTCAATGCATAAAAAATACAATTACTATATTAGCAATAAAGTATTTATCAGAGTTTACACCTGACCCATTGTCAAATTGAGAACCACTTTGTCTTTATAGCACTATATCAGTTTACACCTGACCCATTGTCAAATTGAGAACCACTTTGTCTTTATACCACTATATCAGTTTACACCTGACCCATGGTCAAACTGAGAACCACTTTGTCTTTATAGCACTATATCAGTTTACACCTGACCCATGGTCAAACTGAGAACCACTTTGTCTTTATAGCACTATATCAGTTTACACCTGACCCATTGCCAAATTGAGAACCACTTTGTCTTTATAGCACTATATCAGTTTACACCTGACCCATTGCCAAATTGAGAACCACTTTGTCTTTATACCACTATATCAGTTTACACTCTATGTTCAATTAGGGTATACAAAACTTAAAAATTGCACATGAGGCCAATGATATCTCATTGTCGTAAACTTGTGGAATGTAAATGCAACTCCAGTCTTTAGACACACATTTTACCACATAAAAACACATCTGGAATTTTAAAGAAAAAGAAGTTGTAAAATGTGTTAAGTTTTCTACTGACAACACAATTCCCTGAAACAGTGAGTGTGTAGCTTACATCTCTATACTGCTTTGTAAGTGAGATTATCCTAACTGAAGGGAAGGGAGTGACTGAGTAGGTCACAGCCTGAATAAGATGCAACATAACAACAAACCTATCAGCTGAAAGCTTTCCCCGGAAACAAACATAATTTAGAGGAAGCAAATAAAAATTTAAACCATATTGTCCATTTGTAGTTTATGGAGAAAACACATGAACAAAAAGAGGACAAAAGCAAGTCAGAGGTTTTTGAAAAAAGAAAGGAAGAAGAAAGTGAAAGGGGAAAAGGGGCTGTGTCATGTGTGAACATGTGAGAGAATTTTGGAAATCTTATTATGTGTTTTTAGGATAATCTAATTCTAAACAAGTTTATTTTCAAGGATGAATAATGGCCAATGTATGGTTGCAAGAGCAAATAATTGTGATTTTTCAGGTTTAAAAAAAATAATTTTTATTATTGAAAGGAAGCTGTTTTTTTCCATAAAGCCATGCAACCAAAGATGTTAAAAATTTGCAAGATTGGTCCCAGTAAGATTAAATTAAAGTGAATTTCAAGTGAATGGAAGATGCCTAAAAGACCTTCATGATGAATTACATCAAGAGTTGGCTACTTCAATCCACTTCACTATTTGTAAAAAAAAAAATAGTCATGCTATTCAAGTAATTCCATCTTGAAGTTTATTTACTTTATATTATATATTTTTTTGTCACTCTGTGTTTACCAAGCTCAAATTCAAAGACAGTATCAGTATCAGCTTTGGTTAAGGAAGATGGTTTCCATTAAACTTAAAAAGGATTAGTCAGGTGACAGCCTTCATTTACATTCATTTCAAATAATCTTTTCTTCCCATAACCTCATGGTCATAGGGTGTTCCAATGTTTCCATTTTTTTAAAGCAATAGTCATGCATCGATATTTTATTCAAATATTTGCTACTAGATTAAAGAAAGTTTCAATTTTTTAAAAAAATTTTAATTTTCAGTACATTCCTTGATGAAAAGAAGTTTAAAAGCATAGATTTAATAAAAATTATCTGAAGTAGCTGATAGGTTGATTAGTGGAAATGTGTGAAACAATGTCACATAATTTTTAATGTAACCATTTTATTATTATTATTATTATTATTCTACAGGTAAAACTGTATATAACATCAAGCTGATTTCATGAAGCCATGCAAAGACACCAAGCACTACAATCTTTACTTACAGTCACAAGAGTTCCTGGAGGCATTTCGCACATATCCATCCCTGCATTCACAAGCAAATTTCCCTACTGTGTTTCTACATAGTTGATCACAGTTGTTTAACAGGGCAACAGCACATTCATCAATGTCTTTGTAAGGAGAAAATTATTTTTAACAAAAATTCATGTTACTACTTTAAAAGTAGAAATATTATCTAGAAAATAAAAAAAGTTTTAACATTTGATATTTTTTGAGAAGCCAACAAACCAAAAAAGTACAAAATTAAATTTGAGGAATTATTTAGAAAAGCATAAATGCACGCAGACTTAAATATTATTTGTCTTGTTTGTTTACACAGCACATACATCTTGTCAAGTTAAATCTTCATGAAGACAAATAAACTTGACAAGTTTTATTCTTTCCATTTAAACTTACACCACAAATAAATGCATCAATTTCCAAAGATAGTTTTTGCTGAATTTTTTTTTTTTAAGTTGTGAAAAATATTTCAAGTTTAGAAACTGACCTGCACATTTATTTCCTTCAACTTTGAACCCTGGTGGACAAGAACAATAGAAGCTTCCAACTGTATTAGTACATTGAAAATCACACGGAGAACCACCAGAACATTCATCAATATCTGGAGGACAAACAGAGCAAAACATTGAGTCAAATGATACATTATCTGCCATAATTATTTAAACTCCTGAATGACCCCATTTTGTTTTCAAATAATTAATTCAATTCTTCTATAATTAAAATTGTGAATTTTCACTAAAAATAATTTAATATAAACACTAAATTACTAAATTACTTTATACAACCTTCTATAAAACTGATGTTACTATTACAAAAAAGATGTTTTTATCCTACATGTATTCATAATACCATGAACATATACTAATAAAGTTAATGTATTAAAGAGTTAATATCAGCTTTCAATTAAAGATTCACATGGGGTCACTTGTGAAATTGAAAAAATAATCTCATAAAACCAAATAACACTTAAATCTAAATCAACTAACAAGAACTTTCCACTACTTGTGACTTACCCACACAGGTGTTGTCCCTTAACTGATACCCTGCCCGACACTGACAGAGGTAAGACCCCGGCGTATTGATACAGTTTGATCTACCGGGGCATGGCCCGACCATTGCAGAACATTCATCAATGTCATTGGAGCATGTTAAGCCCGCCCACCCTGGCCTGCAGACACACCCTGTGGTAGGGCTACAATGGGATAAGCCAATCAGAGAACAGTTGCATTCATGATCACAGTCATGTCCCCAGTGGTTCTTGTCACATTCTATTGAAAAAAGGAATAATTAAACAACCTGTAAAAACAGGTTTTAGAGTATAAACGCCATATATATGAGACATAACTAAAAGTATTGATTATGTTCAATACAATACGCACCGCGCAACAGACTAGCATACAAATTTACGGATCAGGAAATTATTAAAAAAGTATGTTCATTATTATAGGATCCTTGCCATAGCATAGTATAAACATCTACATTCTATATAGAGATACATAGAGATAACTTACAAATTCATTAATTTAATTACAGTACATTTGATGTGAAATTTTGATAGAATGCATTGTTAGGTTACAAAAGTCCATGTGCAAAATTTCAGCTCGATAGGATCACTGGAAGTGGGACCACGACAGACAGACAAGACGGTGAAGTTAATATAAGGGATTTAAAAATAACAATTCTGCAGATACAATTCATGGAACTAAATTAAAGTAATTTAAGTTATGATGGTCTGTTGCATCATAACCAACAGAGATGAATCCAGGAACCCCAAGTTTGATGACATCCTTGATCTTTGCAGTTGGCGCACAAGCAGAACTCACTCAAACACAATGGATCTTTCATCAAAAGTCATTTATCAAAGTTTTATCATTTTGACTATGTGCTACAGATGCTGGCAGTCTAATAATATCAATGGCTTGGTTTGGATCAAGCTTAGTGTTAGTGTCAAGATCAGAGAGTAAAGGAAAGGGAAAATAGTTTGTTATTTCTCTTCAAGCATTTCAAGATTGTTTTTTCAATGATTTATTATTACATAAAGACAAAAAAAGTTTTACCTATACAACTTCTTTGATCATTCTGTAACTTGGTACCCACATAGCATGAGCAATTATAAGAACCAAGTGTGTTTATGCACATACCAGTGCAAAGGTGCTTTCTTGTGGTGCATTCATTAATATCTGGAAAACAACAAAGAAAATAATTAAATTAATGGGTCAATAGTCAGAGAATGTTTCTATACATCATTTATACGACAAACTTCTTTTACCAGAGGTTAACATCAATAACAATCTTGTGTAGTTTTTAAGGTGGATGACTTATGCAAATGGGCGAGAAGAAAATGTTAAGAGGCCAAACTCCAAAAGAGGCTAAAGAGTCAGCAGGAGAGACAACTCACTGAAAGTCCAGGAGTCCCATTTATGGACATTTCCAAAGTGATCATGAATGTGGCAATTATAAGAATCAATGAATAAAAAAAAAGAGTTGAACATAAAACTGGCTGACAAACAGAAGTGCATCAATAAGACAATCAGTCTGATACTGTGCAAAAGTTTGATACATTTACTAGAACGTTGGCAAATGTCTAATTTGTCCTGCTTTCTCTATTCTCCTTTGACAAATGAAGCCAAGTCCCATACTAGGATTGACCTACCAAACCATTTAGAAACAGGTTGATATCTTCCCCTCATCTCTCAAAGAAGTAATGATGCCAGTCATATAATGAAGCCAAGTCCCGTACTAGGATTGACTTACCAAACCATTTAGAAACTTGTTGATATCTACCCCTCATCTCTCAAAGAGATAATGATGCCAGTCATATGATAAAGCCAAAAAGCAAGTAATGCAAAATGATATTTTAACTTTTTTTAAACATATTGTTAATGACCTCGGAATTTCTGCTTCTGCCTTAAACATTTAAAATCTATTTTAGCGTTTTAATGACAGATAAAATACATTTCTAGTTGATAATGAATTTTAAATGTGTTCTTTATCTTAGATATACAGACGCTCCTTCTATGCAGAAGATAATTGCGTCCACAGACCATGAGAGATGATCTGTTGGCAAGTGATGCAGCGGTCACAGGCCACGGCTATAGGGGTTCCACGCATTACCCCAGCCGCCTAACTATTGTCTAGTTAGGTACCCATTCGGAGCTGGGTGACTCGGGGACTCCTCAGGCCGCGAGAACAAATCCTCACCTTCATGTGGATTCGAACCCGTGACCATCGGTATGACAGTCGAGAGCGCTACCTCTCGACCACCACGTCCCTTTGCGTGACTTGAATATTTTATATTTATAAATGAATATTATGAAAGGAGTCAAACAATCCTTTAACATCTGCAATGCTAACTCCATTCAGTAACTTACCAAAACAGTCTTGATTGTTGGCACTAAGCTGATATCCAGTGGCACAGACGCATTGAGGTCTTTCATTCTGAACAGTGCAACCATAGCTACAGTTGAGATAAGAGCTTTCACACAGATCTAATTCTGAAATAAGAGGGAGGTTAAATGGATTATACAAAGATGAGTAGCACAGGTTTCATGTCTTTCTAAATAATGACTAAGACTAAGGTATCCACTTTTAGCTATTTAAAAAAAAAAAGAATAAAATTTAATACAAGTTCATTATATAAAGATACTTAAATAAAATACAAAACAGAATATGTCATACAAATTTTGTTAATCTTTATTGAGAGCTTAACATAATGCTAAACAAAATAGTCCAAATATTACCAAGAAGATCAGATTTTATCAATTGTAATTTTCTGCAGCAGAAAAATATACTTGGATATGGAAACAAAAAAATGTTCACAATATCGCCCTACTTACTCTTACTTTTCCTACAAGACTGCCTGTCGTCTTCCAGCATGTACCCCGGGAAACACTCACAGTTATAACTGCCACCAGTGTTGACACATAGATGAGAGCAGCCAGATATTCCAAGGCCACACTCATCAATATCTAAAAATTATTTCAAATATTTCAGGAGAAAACTTTTATCCCTCAAAAAACACAAATTTAAAAAACATTTAATTTAAGCTTGACTAAAGAACAATGCATTAATTTTATTTTTAAAACGTGAGTATCTGAAATAAATATATAATTAAATCAATTGATCTGTCAGAATTTAGGTCATGACAAAGCAATAATTTATTCTTATAGTTATTTTTAAACACAACCTCTTTCCTCACAATGCTGATCTATATCTTCTTTGTTTACACACACAAAATAAATTCAACATGCAAATCTGCATTAACATTTGACAATACCAGTGGAATATATTTCAAGTTTAAAAGAAAAAATACATTATCATTACAATAGTGGAATAACACTACTTTAGTCAATTAAATTGCAGTCATTATTGTTGTAATTTAATTTATTTTAAAATTTCTCCAAATTTGACCAAGATTAAAAGGAAGTCACATAAGAGAATAATAAAATAATGCATAACAATTGCTCCAAAATAATAGATCTTGAGACCAGAGTTTTTACCTTGACAAATATTGTTGGTTTTAGCATATCCTTCTTGACAGGTGCAAAGATACGCTCCTGGTATGTCTTGACATATTTCCAGTTGCGTGCAGTTATTTAAAGGTGGACTAAGGCATTCGTTGATATCTGATATAAGTTAACAAGATTGATAAACTTCAATAAAATTATAATAATTACAGACACAATTACAGCCACAGCTGCACATATTTTCAAGGAGTAGATAGACTAAAATTGTTTAAGTTTACTAAAAATAATTATTTGTACAAAATATTTCTCTGGTAATTTCAAAAAAAAAAATGAGGTCATTTCAAAATTTTTAATTTTATTTTAAAAAATTGAGAATGATATTTAAATCTTTAATTTATACTTTCAGTTGGTTATTTCCACAACTACTCTAAAGATTAGAGAATGACTTAAACAGTGAAATGACTGATTGATCATAAAAGTTCAAATGAAATAACTAATTTCTTTTGAGCATTCAACATGTTATATCAAGTGAATGTAAGAAACTTTGAGCTTACTGGAACACAGTTCGTTGGTATCTGTGTAACCATCAGGACAAACGCACTTGTAAGAGCCGTTGGTATTGACACAAATTTGATCTGGTCGGCAGGTGCTGGCTGTGGCGCACTCATCTACATCTAGTTCACAATTTGAGCCGTGCCAGCCACTCTGGCAGACACAACCTTTGACATTATCACAGCGTACGGCCCGACCAAGGCAGGAGCAGGTCCTATTACAATTTTGACCATAGGTTATCCCAGGGCAAACTTCAAAGTTATAAAAGAAATTTTTTAAAATTGTTAAACATTTAGAAAATATTTGAAACATCAATGAATGCAAACAGAAAAATTTGAAATTTTTAAAAAATTTTATTTAAAAATTAACTATTATTTAAATAATGAAAGTAAAAATTTGTTACTGCAACAAAAAAAAAAATGTTTTCCCTCATAATAAATAATATATATAAAATGTTTTATACTATGTATGTTTTACTCACTATCACATGATGTTTGATCAACATTCAGTTTGTAGCCATTATAACATGAGCATGAGAAGTTACCGTCAGAGTTAGTACAAATTTGAGAACAAACTGGAGCCTCATCCAAACATTCATTTATGTCTGTTTACAAAACAAAAAAATATTATTTGAAAAAGAGAATTAATTATGCAATGATTGATATTCATTGAGTCCACCAAAGCAAGATTAACTTATAAGTATGGAGCTTAGAATTTGCTTTTATAATGAACTAAGTAACTAAGATATCTTTCCACATCACTCCTTTCACCCATATCAACTATTGGTACCTACTACTACTACCCTCCCCATTTGTCTACAGCACATGCCTCTGAATAGTATTCAATTTTTAAAAAAGCAACAAAAACAAAATACAATTAAAAAATTAAAAATTCCTAAATATTTTATCTTTATCTCATAAACTTTACATTCAAGGATCTCTTTTCCTTACAAACCTTTAGAGTATCTGTTTAAAAATACTGAATTTTGAACTGTACTTTATTTTTTTCAACACAGTTTGATAGGTATAACAACAGTTAAAACTATAATAAGATATAAGACTTGACAGAAAGTATGGATGAGCAAGGGACGCATTAACCTTTTGATTACAATAAACATTTGTTTAGTATATATATAAAATACTTTGCTACTAAACTTTGTAATTTAAATTGTGTCATAGTATGAGTTTATTAGCCAGTGAATTCTTTGCATCACATGTGCAATCCAATGAACAAAATGTGGTTAAGAGCGTAATTTTAAAAAACACCTTCACAAGTTTCACCGTCTTGCTTCAACTTTTTTCCTCTCTGACAGAAACATTCTCCTGTAGAGTTACGACAACCATATTCACATGTCTTGTTCAGCTTAGCACATGTATCAATGGTATCTGGGTGATGGATCAATGAACATTTATTTACATTTAAGAGGCCCCATCTCAAACGTCAAGCACATTCTTTCAGCAAATGAATAAAAATTAATTTGGCAAACTCTTAAATTTAAGAGATGATAAAAAAAAAGAAATGTTATTCCATTAAAATATGCATTTTTTGCCTTTCTTTACAAAAGGGGCCGTCCATAAAATATGTCACGCTATTTTTGACCATTTTTAACTCCCCCCTCCCCCTGTCACAAATCTTGGACTGCCCCATAAAGTATGTCACACTTTTGTACAAAAATATATTTTTTGTTAACAAGATAATTAAAATTTAAGATAAAACACCGTGATGTCACACATGGCCGGACAACCCCTTCCCCCTGTCACAAACTTTCACACTTTCTTACACCCCCTCCCCCCTCTGGAGCATGACGTACTTTATGGATGGCCCCAAATGTAAATTAAAATATAAATGAAAAAATACAGCAACCATGTTTACAAAGATACTAAACATTTAGATTTACCATTTAATTTGTTACAGATGTATTGGTCATTATATATTTTGAATCCAGGTTCACATTGGCAAGAGTATGACCCAATTGTGTTCAAACATATTTGATTACATTGGTGGGTGTCCTCAAAACATTCATTGATATCTGTCATTTAAAAATATATTTTTGAAAAATTATATAAATAAATGATCACTAGTTTTTTTTTATCATAACTTTAAAAAAATATAACTCTTAAGTTCTTTGTATTGGGTGATATTAATTTTTTTATGACATTTATTTTAATTTGAGTTTAGACAAAGTTGACTTTTGGTCTTTAAAATGCTGCCAAGTGGATTTTCCCAAATATTACACATGGGCAGTCATGATAGAATGAAATTTCAAAATTTTGCCATTCTTTCCCATAAAATAAATCCCAATTTCATACACTTCATTGGTCTATTGATTTAATATGTAAATATCTAGCATGTAAAAACACAATTGCAACCAAATGCTTGGTTTACTAGCAGAATTTTAAGAGAGGCTGTTTTTTTTTTGAAGTATAACAATTTAATAAGTAAAGAGATCTTGTTTTTATGCAAGTTTATGGATTCATTTATGTTACAAACAGTAAACTGTAAGATACCAGGACAATATGAAGGCAGCAATCATTTAAGTCAAACAGATAAAAGGAATTATGCAGATACCTTTCTCAAAAATTAAGACTTACCAACACAGTGATCCTTGGATAACCTGAAGCCTTGGTTGCAACTACATGTAAAGCCACCTATAGTATTGATGCAAACACTTTGGTTTCCACACACAGGATTTGATGTATTGTCGCACTCATCTACATCTGTTGTTTAAATATATAATAATTATCTAAAAATATCAAGACTGATATATGTATACAACAAATAAGGAAGTCTGTGTATAAGACATTCTGTGTGAGCCATATCTTACTCCATGTGATTGTTTGTCATTTTTGGTTTTTATTTATACTAATGTCTCTCTGTAGTTTGAGTGTATGTAAAGAACAGTTAATGATTAGAGAAACGTTGAATGAAATGAATTCAGATAAAGAGGCGGCAGAGTCAGACAAATCTTTAAATAGGCCTAACTTTTAAATTAACCAAAACACTAAACTTAAATAAACATTCTTTAAAAATTGATACACATTTTTTTTTTAATTAAAAACCAGAACAAGTAAATAATACAACATTCTAAAAGTAATTTGAAAAAAAATTTTTAAAAACTTTTTTTAAATCCCTTATTTATTTCTTACTTATTTAATAAAATAATTTGTAAAGTTAAGCACACCACTAGCTATAAGAGTCATAACAATACCCACCTTGGCATTTTGTTTTATCTCTGTTAAGTATGAATCCAGAGGGGCAGCGTTTACAGGTATAAGACAAGCCGGTGTTAGCTTCAACTTCTGCTGGACTGTCCAGACATTCTGAACCCTGAAGGCATGGCTGAAAGGCACAACCATCTTTGTCCTCCTCACAGTCTAAGCCTAAAAACGTTTGGGTACATTCTAATAACTCACATGTGTGTAAACATCAATGCTTGAGGAAAAGCAGAAGTAATACTGGAGTGTTTATTAAGTGAAGGAAAAGAAAACAAACTAAATTGCTTTTCCCTCCTATTTTATATAGTAATTTTTCTGCAAGCACAATTAATTATATCAAAATTTAACATTATTCATATACTGGTACCTGAGTAGCCCTTATAGCAATTACAAGTGGCTAATGCGTAGCTAGAGGCATTTGTCTTCCTGGTCACATTAAAATCACATTGACCACGGCCTCTGCAGTAACTACAAGCAACAACAGGTATTGTGACAATTTCTGACTGAAGTTTTCTGGTGTCTGCGACAGCAATTCTGTGAAACAAATACATTTTTATTTTCATGTAGACAATGGCAAGAATTCTAAAATATCCCATAATTAACTGATGCTATTTGTTACATGCATGTAGGGATGGTTAAACCAAATCTTTACCTTTTAATGAAATATTTCAAGCAGCAAACATTTTATCAGTGTGTTTTAATTGTTAACAATTTTGAAATTGCACTCAAAAAAATAGTTAACACTTAGATCTAATTGTTTTTTACTTGATAATTGAATCATTAAAAAGACTTATTATCTATAGCACAATAAAAAATACAGAAAATGCAGATACAAGGGATTTATTACAAAAGCTGAATTATTTAGAGGGTTTTATAAAACAAATTATTATGAAATGATACACTACGAGTTAGAAAATGTTTTCAGTAAAGTGAAAGGTGAAGATTGTGCATCTTCTAGCTAGTATTATTGGTGGGTAAGTAAGCACATTTTATGTCTTCTACAGGTGTAGTTTATGCCACATTGTTCTCCTTTCAATATATATTGTTGCAGAGATTGAGGAAAAAAAAAATTATTATTATGTGTACTGTCATTGGTACAAACAACAAAAACTAGAAAAGTTTTAAATTAATGTCTTAAATTGTTTTGTTTTTTTTAAAGAAAATAAAATATGTAGGGGAGACAATTAATAATAAGCTGATTATGGAACTTTTTATATTGAAAATAACTTTTATTGCAATTCAATATTTGTATTTTTGAGCTCACCAATTAAGGAACTTTCAACCATACAGGTGGTCACACCTGGTTTAATTCTTTTAAAAAAATGAATATTGTCAATTTTCTTTAACTTGAAGAAAAAAACTATCATATCATCATTTGACATTCACCTCAATAATAATAATGGTTATACTTACGAAATGATATCAAGGGTTTCTAGATACAACTGACACTCTAAGCCCCACTGATCGATGCTGCAGATGTGTTTTTCATTAAAACCAGAAATAAATACAACACTTATATTGTCTCCATCTGGATCATAGGCAGTCAGGTTAATGTTGAATGTAGCATTAATAAAAACAAAGCTGAGCTTTTCTCCCATCAGGATGGGGGCTTTGTTGGCTGTTGACAAAATATATTATTTAAAAATGTAAGTTTAGGTTTTAGATTTTACATTGTTAAAATTTGTATTCAAAAATTTTTAAAAAATCACATACATGTTTTTAAATGTCAGATAAATCATTTCACACATTAATTTGTACTTATCTTCTCCTGATGATTTACTCTAACTATCAATCCTTAATTAAACATTAATACTTTAAATCTTTTAAGATATGCATGACTGAGTTTATGTTGAAAAAAATTGAGGAGTTAAACAAATAATTTTTTTTTCAATTTCTTTAACTCTTGGCAATTATTAAAATCAGAAAAGCCAGAGAAAAAGAGAAATATACTTACATAAAATGTTCGTTATTGTGTAATGATTTTTAGCTGACATTGCTGAATCTCTTGCTAATTGTATATTTTGTGTTGCAATATAATCATAGATGCATGGAATATCATTTTCACAAAGTTGTCGAGCTTCAATTTGAAGTGTTGTATTAAGCTCTTCATAAAATTCTGGCACAAAATCTGAGTCAGCAGTGAGGTTGTGCTCATACTCAAACTTAAATAATATGTCCGTTGTTTCAGTTACTGCCCCTTTTATTAAAAGAAAAAAATAAAAAAAATAATAAATTTTGCTATGAATAGTATTTTGTATTCTGTAAGATGGAGCTTGAGATCATGTAGCATTGAACATGTGAAGGATTAATTAAATAAATTTAAACACATGATGGATAGTGGTTTGTGTTGAAATCTGCTGGTTCTCTTCTGTTGAGACCAATTGACTCAATCCCCTGGTCTCTCTCATAGTTCCCCTCATTCTAAAAGGATAGGAACCTTGACCCCTACTAACTAGAAAGATAATAAGACAAAGAAGTGTCTCCACATAACTACCCATACCCTAAACTAACCAAATAAAATCACACATTTGACACCATTCCTTCTCTTTATGATAAACAGTACTTAATTATACTGGCTAGGAATTTAGTGTGAGAATTTATTATTATGTTATTTTGTAATTGTATCAATAGTTGTCCTAGTGGGAGAAAAATTTAACATTTTAGTTTTAGCATAAATTTCTTAAAATTAAGGGTAAGGCTAAGGGGAGTGAACTTCAAACCTGTTACTTTGACCACAGTTAGACAATAAAGCTAATCGTGTGTGCTTCTGTGAAAGCTCATATCATAGGCCATAGGTAGTGATCATGAAATCCCCACCAGATTGCATTACCTTTAGTAATATTAACATTTCAAACTTCATGAAGTTAACTCGAATATTATTGCTATTAGTGTATTTGGATGGGGCACTCTTTTGATCTTGTTTACATTTGATGGTGTTTTTAAACAAACCAACAGATATTTAGAGTGATCTCCCGTAGGAGAGTATTTCATACATTGTTAAAAATGTAAATAACATATTTCATTTAGGTCCCAGAAATTTTTAAAAAAAAAGTTTTTAGCCTTGAAATAACTAAAATATAAGATATAAAAAGTTTTATCATTAAGTTAGAATAGAATTTAAATAAAGTTAGATATGCAGTTAATGGATTTTTATGAGCTAAGGGAGTAAGTCTAGTGACATGATAAATTTAAATGTCTATACTATTATATTACTATTACTATTTTACTCATATAATATGTCATGTGTCTTGTCGCGAAGAAAACGCGCGCAAATGTGTGTTGCTGAAGGGTAACATTTTCATGAAAATACTGTCGTTCAAAGGCATAACCGTTAGTTTCCTTGATTATTATTATTATTTGAATCTCTACCGTTTTACAAGCTTAGGCCCAACAATCAGTAATTATTTGCATGAAGTCAATGATTCTCTACTACAGCACTTCCCAATCTGTTGGTCGCGATGGATTTTCTTGGGGTTGCAACTGTTGACTAAACAAATATTCACTATTATGCAAATTTGCTACATTTTGTAAAAAAATTGGTGATAAATTTCATGTGGGTCTCGGGTCACAATGCTATTTTAAAAAGGGGTCACCACCCAAAAAAGGTTGGGAACCACTGCTCATATTCTATATGGTTAGATGAACATGGAGGATTATAATTAGTTTTTTACGCCCTTTGTTGATAACTTCTGTGGACTGGTGGCAGATGGCCAACGGATTGCACCAGCACTTTGAGAAGCACTGTTATACACTTTCTACTCAGTCCATCTGACTGAATGGACACTGGAGGAAGTTCTTTGGCATGCAGTCCTTTGAATTGGCGGGCATCAATAAGGTTTCCAGCTGATGATTATCTCAAAAATACCGGACACTAGTGTCGAGTTTTGTCGATTGTACAATGTTCAAATATAAAATATCCGGGTGTTTTTTCTCCACTTTTTTCACTGGGAAAATGACGATAACATTAGCAGGACATTCCGATACTGGGGTAAAAAACAAACACCTGGCAACCATTGGCACCGAAATTGTGGAGAAGTCTTCAGAAATGTTTGAAATAGTGTGAAAACAAAGAAAAAGTTTTTTTTTTTTTTTTAAAATGTGAAGAAGCTGTTTTATTTTTAAACATCAGCTTGCAACAGAAATGATAGTAAAGCATTGTTAGTGTTTGTGTTGTATATGTCATTTGCTCTTTTATTCTTTCATATATATAGATAATTGAAAAATAAATTACAACAAAAACTTTTCCGATTTGTCTATGAAATAATTTAAAATTCTATTAAATTAGAAAATAAGTATATATCAGAGACTAGATACGACCCGCGGCGTAGCATATGCTTCAGACTTGCTCTTAGACAATGCAAAGAAAGATTGGAAAGAACGGCCACAAAAATCAGCACGAAGAAATGAGAACAACTTTGAGTGACCTTCTGGGGGCTCACCTAATCAAGCAAACAAGCAAGAAAAATTGTTGGTCTCGAGACATGCCATGCGCATTGTAGTTAATTTTATTTTCGTTTAAAGTTACTTTGGTTTTGGGATTTTAGAGTAGTTTTTTAAATACATGTAAGAGTTTTGAATTATGCGTAAGAATGAATCAAATAATTTATTCATATTGTAGCTTTAAAATTATTATTGTTTACTTCTCACTAAATTTATTAATCAGTACGTCTTACAATCATCCAGCATTATTACATCAGGTACATGGATTAAATCTCAATCAAAAGAATAACATTTCTGAGAAATAAATAATTTCATGGTTGTATTTTTCAGGTATAACTTACATGCTTTGCCGAAATGAAATTTGTCTCTTTCAGTTGCATTTAGACTTAAAGGTTCTCTATTATCGGGAAATTGATAGTCGTCAGCCTTGAAGTCATTAAAGTTACCAAGCAGTCCCCTGGTCATATTCTTGTATTTGTTATCTAGGACCAGTGTGAAGTCCAGCAGCTTATTTTTAAGAGTAACATTCACTGCAACACCTGAAAATAAAGATAAAAGTCAAATCCACTATTTCAGTTTAAAAAGTAGATCGAATGTAAAACATATTTTTAAGGGGAGTGGGTATTGCATACGTTTAATATTTTATCATTATTATCATTATTATTATTACATTAAGTAATTTTTAAAATGAATTTGTATTTAGTGAACACGTACTCAGTCAAATTTAATGTTATAATTTTGATTTAGAAATGTTAATATAGGCTAATTAGCTCTAAATTAGTTAACGACTATAAGTTTTTGCATATGTTTAATCATCCCAAACTGAACTAATTACAAATAGATCTAACAAGAAATGATAATTCTACTAAATTTAAAGCATATATTCTTAGGTAGTATAAAACTTACTGTCGGAAAAGGAAATTTGAAGAAAGTCGTTTATTTTCCTGAGAAGCATGCCATTGACTTTAGCACTAAATTGTATGTCCCCGTGATATCGGACACTGTAGTCTTGAGTATTTGCATAAATGATCATCCCTACGACAGAAAAAAAAACTATTAATAAGTCTAGAAGTATCTTATCTAATTAATTTACAGAAGCTTCTTCGGTACAGAAAAGAGGTCGAACCTAAATGACCCCCGGAAGGGAACTGAAGGCAGACTCCAAAAAGAGACGGCACAGCTGGGGACAGTTAAAGACTTTGGCGCAGGACCTGGATGCCCGGAGAGCCTTTGTTTGTGGCCTATGCCCCAGATGGGACGACAGTCGATGATGATGAGAGTTATCCATAGGTTAATGTTTAGTCTTGCACTCTATTAAAGTTTAGTGCACAAAACAGAAAGTAAGCAGTAAGAACATAAACTATTTGTCATTTGAATTTAAAAGAAGACAAACTAAAGCTGAATTAAATGCGAATTTGAGAAGTTGTACAAATTTGGGTTTAGATTTTGATGCGCAAAGAACCTATCGCTTCTTCCTCCGCAGAGCAGGATTTAGGTATAAGCTTAACAAGCCAAACTCTTTACGGAACTTCTGACCTTTAGTACCTCGAATGAGACGGGTAACGAAACAATATTTCTTTAACTTTCATTCAGTGTTTGCAGTGTGTTTCTTTTAAAAAAATATTGTTGGCAGTATTTTAGAAAATATTGATATATTATTTATTCATTATTCCTTTATTTATTTGGAGTGTGTATCTTAAAACTGGAGTTACGTTTCAGTTAATTTAGAACATTTTATACATATATGCACATAACCTAACTAACATAAAGTATATATTTTTTACAACTATATTTTTTAAACAATATTTTAACAACAGCTTAGATGGTTATTCATTATTTACAGGGTTTATACAGGCATTGCATGTAATAGTATTTTCAGAGATGGTATTTTGGTTGAAAAATTTATGGATACTATAGAGACTATTTTATTTAATTATTAATCGAAAAACAATAGACTGCATGGTAACACTTTTTTAATAAACATTGGTAAAAACAAGTTGGATTGAACTACATATTGAATGTCCTAAATAGGTTTAAGTGATGAAACATTAGATAGAATATTTAGAGATTTATATGTAGTGAGGTCACTGGGGGTGTGGACGATGCGGACGGCACCAGATGACAATATCACAAGTTGTGACACCAAAGTGTAAAATTCTTATGTCCACTTTATTTAGCACTGACATACTCGGAGAAGGCCTAAAAGGTAAGTTGTGAAGGATTATGCATGACCTACTGAACTGGGAGACACCGACTTAAGTTACGCCTCTGTTTATATTCTTCACTTTCAGATTTTGTTAAAGGCTTCAAGGATAGTTTTGTCAGAAAAAGCAATTGAAACAATTTTTTAGAGAACCCATGAGTCAAGTTCAGAATAAAAAAATATATACCTATGATGGATGCACTAAGAGTCAAGTCTAAAAAGAAAGAGAGACAAAACATTTGCACCGTAAATAAAATGAAACCACAATTTATGTTGGGATACGTTTAATCAACGGCATTCTAAAGATATTTGCCTAGACTTCATGCCAGTAAAAAAATTAAATTTAAAACTAAATAATTAAATTACTTGTTCCGTTGTCATTGGTGGATATTCTGATGGCGTCATTGTTTGTACTTTTCATGGCAAGTCCACACCAGATTGTAGCCCTAGTCAGGTTCCCAGTGATGTCAACGGCACGACACGTTTGACCCTAGCAAAAGAAAGCACATATTTATTATTATTACAGAAAAAGATAACGATTTTCTCTATTTCATCAAAGTCATTTCGGTCATTTTATAACAGAATAATAAGATGTTAGCTTATTTATTTGTGCATTTAACTGTAAACAAAATAAAGCTTTTGTTGTTGTTGTCTGAAACCTTTAAAATTTAAATATTTAATTTTTACAAAGTATGACAAAATAAAATCCCCCCTCCTGGAACTAATGTAAACATGGATGGTTAAACTTAGACAGAAACAAATACTATGTTTAAAATTGTATAAAACATAAATAAATAATAAAAATGAGGTCAATTCTTCTCTTACTTGCATCTTAAAATTGACATATTGGGTGTTTATTTCTAAAATTCTGAATATCCCTTCTCCATTAAATGTGTATGATTCTTGGTCCAATGTGATTATATGAGGATCACCAAACAGCAGCGCTAATGACAAAAGCAAAACAAAAAGATGGAAATCTTAAACATCTGTGAGCAGTACTTCAATCGAAAATTAAATGATCTTATAGATCTAAGTGGTAATACGTAATGGTAATCAAGGCATACTAAATAAAAGGTGTAACCAAATAGCAGGTGTAACCAAATAGCCTACAATTATTGTAATGCCCCGTTCACAGCATATTATTATAATAAATTTGGTCTTCTACATCTCCTTGAAAATGGTTTACGAGGCACGCTGTGGAATGAAACTAACGTCTCATATTTTGAACAAGAATCGTGACTCATGACTAAATATTTGCAAAGCGCAATTTTATGCGTTATTTTGGTTTCTGCATTTTTGGGGGAAGTTATTAGCTTACTTGACTCACTCGTCATTTATGGACTGAAGCTCAAAGTCAACGACTGAACTATAAAGTAGGAAGCTACCTTATATAAAATTAATTTCCTTTGAGTTATACCATTTGAATTAAACAAATATTTCTTTCTTATTTGACTTTCTACAGACACAATCCTGTTACTCAGCCAGTGCATGCAGTGTGTTGTGGAAATCAGCTGTCTTTCTAACAAAGTGATCGACACCATCCACGCCAACATTTGACTCTAATGGAATAACATCAGAGACACAATCTTTCAATACATTGTTGTAGGCATTGGAAACTTTATGTTGGTATCAGCACCCCAAATAACGCAAGAGCTCCGAGTCCGGATTTTATCGCACGTGTTATGAGTTTTTTCTGAGCATTTCAAAAAGATTTTTTTTTTTGTTTCTTTGTTTCTTTAAACGTTTTTGCATTCAATTGTTGGAAAAAATATTTTATTTTTTACCAATTTAGTCTGCAAAGAGGTTGCTTAACTGACTTGGAATTATGAAAGATGTAGTCTGCACGAGTACCTTGCAAGTGTTGGCCGTTTGTAAATCTTTAATTACTGTCATAATGATTTTTAAATTATTTTAGGGAAAGATGTGGGGGGGGGGGGGGGGAAGCACTGTACAGGTTAGATAGCAAATGCGTTGAGGTTTCCTGATGAAACATCGAAAAATGTTATGCTTACATTAATCTCAGCGTATAGTGACTTAAGTTGTTGGCATGATACATCTGTTGGTGTAGACTCAGTGTTCCTACGTACCGCACACAGACTCAATGTTCCTACGTACCGCACACAGACTCAATGTTCCTAAGTACCACACACAGACTCAATGTTCCTACGTACCACACACAGACTCAGAACTCTTACGTACCACACACAGACTCAGAACTCCTACGTACCACACACAGACTCAGAACTCCTACGTACCACACACAGACTCAATGTTCCTACGTACCACACACAGAGTCATTGTTCCTACGTACCACACACAGACTCAATGTTCCTACGTACCCCACACAGACTCGATGTTCCTACGTACCACACACAGACTCAATGTTCCTACGTACCACACACAGACTCAATGTTCATACGTACCACACACAGTCAATGTTCCTACGTACCACAAACAGTCAATGTTCCTACGTACCACACACAGTCAATGTTTCTACGTACAAAACACAATGTTTCTACGTACCACACACAGTCAATGTTCATACGTACAACACACAGTCAATGTTTCTACGTACCACACACAGTCAATGTTCCTACGTACCACACACTGTCAATGTTCCTACGTACCACACACAGTCAATGTTCCTACGTACCACACACAGACTCAATGTTCCTACGTACCAGACACAGTCAATGTTCCTACGTACCACACACAGACTCAATGTTCCTACGTACCAAACACAGACTCAATATTCTTACGTACCACAAACAGTCAATGTTCCTACGTACCACACACAGTCAATAATCCTACGTACCACACACAGACTCAATGTTCCTACGTACCACACACAGTCAATGTCCCTAAGTACCACACACAGTCAATGTTCCTACGTACCACACACAGTCAATAATCTTACGTACCACACACAGACTCAATGTTCCTACGTACAACACACAGACTCAATGTTCCTACGTACCACACACAGACTCAATGTTCCTACGCACCACACACAGAGGCAATGTTCCTACTTACCACACACAGACTCAATGATCCTACGTACCACACACAGTCAATGTTCCTACGTACCACACACAGTCAATGTTCCTACGTACCACACACAGTCAATGTTCCTACGTACAACACAGACTCAATGTTCCTACGTACCACACACAGTCAATGTTCCTATGTACCACACACAGTCAATGTTCCTACGTACCACACACAGTCAATGTTCCTACGTACCACACACAGACTCAATGTTCCTACGTACCACATACAGTCAATGTTCCTACGTACCACACACAGTCAATGTTCCTACGTACCACACACAGACTCAATGTTCCTACTTACCACACACAGTCAATGTTCCTACGTACCACAGACAGAGGCATTGTTCCTACGTACCACACACAGACTCAATGTTCCTACTTACCACACACAGACTCAATGTTCCTACGTACAACACACACAGTCAATGTTCCTACGTACCACACACAGTCAATGTTCCTACGTACCACACACAGTAAATGTTCCTACGTACCACACACAGTAAATGTTCCTACGTACCACACACAGACTCAATGTTCCTACGTACCACACACAGACTCAATGTTCCTACGTACCACACACAGTCAATGTTCCTACGTACCACAGACAGAGGCAATGTTCCTACGTACCACACACAGTCAATGTTCCTACGTACCACACACAGACTCAATGTTCCTACGTACCACAGACAGAGGCAATGTTCCTACGTACCACAGACAGAGGCATTGTTCCTACGTACCACACACAGTCAATGTTCCTACATACCACACAGAGACTCAATGTTCCTACTTAACACACACAGTCAATGTTCCTACGTACCACAGACAGAGGCATTGTTCCTACGTACCACACACAGTCAATGTTCCTACGTACCACACACAGTCAATGTTCCTACGTACCACACACAGTCAATGTTCCTACGTACAACACACAGTCAATGTTTCTAAGTACCACACACAGTCAATGTTCCTACGTACCACACACTGTCAATGTTCCTACGTACCACACACAGTCAATGTTCCTACGTACCACACACAGACTCAATGTTCCTACGTTCCAGACACAGTCAATGTTCCTACGTACCAAACACAGTAAATGTTCATACGTACCACACACAGTCAATGTTCATACTTACCACACACAGACTCAATGTTCCTACGTACCACACACAGTCAATGTTCCTACGTACCAAACACAGTAAATGTTCATACGTACCACACACAGTCAATGTTCCTACGTACCACACACAGACTCAATGTTCCTACGTACCACACACAGACTCAATGTTCCTACGTACCAAACACAGACTCAATATTCTTACGTACCACACACAGTCAATGTTCCTACGTACCACACACAGTCAATAATTCTACGTACCACACACAGACTCAATGTTCCTACGTACCACACACAGTCAATGTTCCTACTTACCACATACAGACTAAATGTTCCTACGTACCACACACAGTCAATGTCCCTAAGTACCACACACAGTCAATGTTCCTACGTACCACACACAGTCAATAATCTTACGTACCACACACAGACTCAATGTTCCTACGTACCACACACAGACTCAATGTTCCGACGTACCACACAGAGACTCAATGTTCCTACGTACAACACACAGACTCAAAGTTCCTACGTACCACACACAGACTCAATGTTCCTACGTACCACACACAGAGGCAATGTTCCTACGTACCACACACAGACTCAATGATCCTACGTACCACACACAGTCAATGTTCCTACGTACCACACACAGTCAATGTTCCTACGTACCACGCACAGTCAATGTTCCTACGTACCACACAGACTCAATGTTCCTACATACCAGACACAGACTCAAAGTTCCTACTTACCACACACAGTCAATGTTCCTACGCACCACACACAGTCAATGTTCCTACGTACCACACACAGACTCAATGTTCCTACGTACCACACACAGTCAATGTTCCTACCTATCACACACAGACTCAATGTTCCTACGTACCACACACAGTCAATGTTCCTACGTACCACAGACAGAGGCAATGTTCCTACGTACCACACAAAGTCAATGTTCCTACGTACCACAGACAGACTCAATGTTCTTACGTACCAAAGACAGAGGCAATGTTCCTACGTACCACAGACAGAGGCATTGTTCCTACGTACCACACACAGTCAATGTTCCTACGTACCACACACAGACTCAATGTTCCTACTTACCACACACAGTCAATGTTCCTACGTTCCACAGACAGAGGCATTGTTCCTACGTACCACACACAGTCAATGTTCCTACGTACCACACACAGTCAATGTTCCTACGTACCACACACAGTAAATGTTCCTACGTACCACACACAGACTCAATGTTCCTACGTACCACACACAGACTCAATGTTCCTACGTACCACACATAGACTCAATGTTCCTACGTACCACACACAGACTCAATGTTCCTACGTACCACACTTAGACTCAATGTTCCTACATACCACACACAGACTCAATGTTCCTACGTACCACACTCAGACTCAATGTTCCTACGTACCACAGACAGAGGCATTGTTCCTACGTACCACACACAGTCAATGTTCCTACGTACTACACACAGTCAATGTTCCTACGTACCACACACAGTCAATGTTCCTACGTACCACACACAGACTCAATGTTCCTACGTACCACACACAGTCAATGTTCCTACGTACCACACACAGTCAATGTTCCTACGTACCACACACATACTCAATGTTTCTACTTACCACACACAGTCAATGTTCCTACGTACCACAGACAGAGGCATTGTTCCTACGTACCACACACAGACTCAATGTTCCTACTTACCACACACAGACTCAATGTTCCTACGTACCACACACAGTCAATGTTCCTACGTACCACACACAGTCAATTTTCCTACGTACCACACACAGTAAATGTTCCTACGTACCACACACAGACTCAATGTTCCTACGTACCACACACAGACTCAATGTTCCTACTTACCACACTCAGACTCAATGTTCCTACGTACCACACACAGACTCAATGTTCCTACGTACCACACACAGACTCAATGTTCCTACGTACCACACACAGTCAATGTTCCTACGTACCACAGACAGAGGCATTGTTCCTACGTACCACACACAGTCAATGTTCCTACGTACCACACACAGTCAATGTTCCTACGTACCACACACAGTCAATGTTCCTACGTACAACACACAGTCAATGTTTCTACGTACCACACACAGTCAATGTTCCTATGTACCACACACTGTCAATGTTCCTACGTAACACACACAGTCAATGTTCCTACATACCACACACAGACTCAATGTTCCTACGTACCAGACACAGTCAATATTCCTACGTACCACACACAGTCAATGTTCCTACGTACCACACACAGTAAATGTTCATACGTACCACACACAGTCAATGTTCCTACTTACCACACACAGACTCAATGTTCCTACGTACCACACACAGTCAATGTTCCTACGTAACAAACACAGTAAATGTTCATACGTACCACACACAGTCAATGTTCCAACGTACCACACACAGACTCAATGTTCCTACGTACCACACACAGACTCAATGTTCCAACGTACCAAACACAGACTCAATATTCTTACGTACCACACACAGTCAATGTTCCTACGTACCACACACAGTCAATAATCCTACGTACCACACACAGACTCAATGTTCCTACGTACCACACACAGACTCAATGTTCCGACGCACCACACAGAGACTCAATGTTCCTACGTACAACACACAGACTCAAAGTTTCTACGTACCACACACAGACTCAATGTTCCTACGTACCACACACAGAGGCAATGTTCCTACGTACCACACACAGACTCAATGATCCTACGTACCACACACAGTCAATGTTCCTACGTACCACACACAGTCAATGTTCCTACGTACCACACACAGTCAATGTTCCTACGTACCACACAGACTCAATGTTCCTACATACCACACACAGACTCAAAGTTCCTACTTACCACACACAGTCAATGTTCCTACGTACCACACACAGTCAATATTCCTACGTACCACACACAGACTCAATGTTCCTACGTACCACACACAGTCAATGTTCTTACCTATCACACACAGACTCAATGTTCCTACGTACCACACACAGTCAATGTTCCTACGTACCACAGACAGAGGCAATGTTCCTACGTACCACACACAGTCAATGTTCCTACGTACCACAGACAGACTCAATGTTCTTACGTACCAAAGACAGAGGCAATGTTCCCACGTACCACAGACAGAGGCATTGTTCCTACGTACCACACACAGTCAATGTTCCTACGTACCACACACAGACTCAATGTTCCTACTTACCACACATACTCAATGTTTCTACTTACCACACACAGTCAATGTTCCTACGTACCACAGACAGAGGCATTGTTACTACGTACCACACACAGACTCAATGTTCCTACGTACCACACACAGTCAATGTTCCTACGTACCACACACAGTCAATGTTCCTACGTACCACACTCAGACTCAATGTTCCTACGTACCACACTCAGACTCAATGTACCTACGTACCACACACAGTAAATGTTCCAACGTACCACACACAGTCAATGTTCCTACGTACCACACACAGACTCAATGTTCCTACGTACCACACACAGACTCAATGTTCCTACGTACCACACACAGTCAATGTTCCTACGTACCACATACAGACTCAATGTTCCTACGTACCACACACAGACTCAATATTCCTACGTACCACACACAGACTCAATGTTCCTACTTCCACACACAGACTAAATGTTCCTACGTACCACACACAGACTCAATATTCCTACGTACCACACACAGAGGCAATGTT
>MUZC01003805.1:1282460-1318502 GCA_002072015.1 Radix auricularia
TGTATTTTTAAAAGTAGGTAAATTGAACGTAATAACTTAACTGTAAAAGTTTCATCTACGTTATCGTCATCTTTCTACAATAGCTCATTATCATCAGAGTCATTACGAACGGCCCGGATATCATATGTACATCTTTATTCTTCCATAAACCATGATGGATCCATGACATTGATATTTGAATTCTACAGAAGAAAAAAAACAACATTATCAAATGCAACCAACAAAAAATATATATATACATAAAAATGTATTGTATATTATTGATAATCATCAAATACTTCTAATAATGCTATTTATAAAAAGACTTTTTAATTTATTTACAGATCATAAACTTGATAATTTTATAAAAGTATAAAAGGATAACATTAAAAATATTAGATATTTAAAACTATTTTATGAATAAAACAATTGTATCGCTTATAAAGATTTATTCTTTAGTAAGTTGTCATATTTCAAAGAGAAAAACTACAGGAAAAAAATCAACCACATAGACGCACTGTTACCATATGGTAACATACCATTTTTTTCATATATTATCAAACGATGATGACAAATATCAAACTTAAGCTTACATTATTACTGTATAAACATTAGTTTTATCATTTATATTTTTTTAGAACAGAAATTTTCATTATTTGATAAAAAAATAAACATGTGTACTTACTAGATTCAGTAGATAGTAATTTAGCCCACTGTGATCTTCTAAAAGTCGTTCTTACAAAAATACAAAACGGTCTAAGAGAAGAGTTCTCCGGGATAAAAGTTCAAAACATGTTAAAATAAAAGGGGAATCACTTTAAAAAATTTAAAACTAATAAATTAGTAGTGAAATAATAATTATTTCGCTTTGTAACCAAACGGTCACATTATGTAATTCATTAATTTTAAACTTGACAGAAAGGATGCTTGATGCAGTCAAGTCATGTTGATTAAGATTATTGTCACTTTTGTCAATTTAAATGGAAGTAGGTTGGATTTAGGTGTCTTCGTATAGTACGTAAATAAGAAATCTACATAGATAACAAATTTTACAAATGCATTATCTGGAAGAAACCGGTTCAATAGTGGGCATATGTTACCAAGCGTACACGTACACATGACGTATTTAAATATATCAAGTGGAGCGTAGTGGATGTTATATGTCCCAAAAAAGTCTGCATTACCCCCAAAAATTCCCCTTAGACCCCATATGTTATTTTAAAAAAGTATTATTTTAAAATAACTTTTTTTAAAATAAACAATGAAGTTACAAGTAATGATTTATAGTCAATGCTTAATTTGTATGCATTAAAATAAAATATAATCTAAGGATGTTAAAACATTTTTTTTTCTTTGAAGGCCCGTTAAAAAAGTTAAATGGTTTGGAAAAAAAAACGGACCGTTTCAATAGGATACCTAAATATTAAAATTATAAAAGTTTATATTAACATTACTTTTAACCCAAAAGTAGCGGATTCTAGCAAATTTTCTATGCCCACAATGATTGAACGTTACCGCCAAGAGTTCCCTTTTTACTCCAAATGAGATAATTTATTGATGACATTATATTTACAACTGTTGTACGTGAAATCCTGAAGAAGAAAGCATTGAAAAAAACAAACAAACAAGCTTGTGAGCTTCGGAGTTAAAAGTTATGATAATGTTGGATATTTTAATATTGTCATAGTATTTCAGTCCTCAACTTGCAAGAATTACTGTATTTTGCGACGCACAAGATGACACCCTACTTTCCTGATCAAATGTGGGGGTTGTACAGTGTTGGCCATTTTCCTCTTCCAACGCATACCTAATAACTTTTAGAAAACAAGAGATGTGATATCAATGTGATAATTTTAGATCAAATGCCTTTGATGTGCATATACTTAGCAGGGAAACAGTCATTAGAAGATCGAAATCAATTTGAGGAATTGTCTTGTATATATATATTCTAGGTCTATAAATTATAAACAATGCAATGATCCTTGTAATATCAATAGTCACATTCGCGAACTGAATCGCGAAGGTTAATAACATCAATGGTTTTTGACAGTACTGCTGCATTGTTCGTTAGCTGTCTTGCTATGCCATGGCAACTAAACATTTTTTTTTAAAATGTAATATATAAAACAAGCCGAATTCATGCCTAATCTTAAAGGGCTTTAAGCTGTGTAGGGGCTCATTAAGCTATCAAATAAGTACAGAGAAAATCATGTCAAAACGGGAAAAGAATGCAATGGTACCTGGTGAAATGGAAACATTCTTGCCAGTCGTCTGATACGAAAAAGTTTGAGAATCACTGGCTTACGACTTATTTAATGTCTTTTACATAGCTTCACTAGTGTTACGATAATACAATGTAGACATACACTAAATAAATACTTAAATGACAAAAAATAGTGGGGAGGAGGGGGTAAAAAATCGGCCAAAATCGCGTGACGTCATTTATGGACGGCCCCCAAGACGTGCAACGGGAATTATTTTTATTAATGGATAAAATTTAAAATACAATAAAAGAAAATAAATAAGATGCATATCATTGTTAGATATTGTTAAATATGCGTGTATAGATCTAATACCGTGTAACCAGTGCTATATTTCAAGCGAAAAATGTATGGGAACTCATTTCACACCTTTTTTTTAAAACTTATGTCGGAAAATACTATAATAGTCTATAATTGAATTTTCCACTGAACACAAATTTGATTGCACATATATTTAAAGAAATAAACGTTTTTATAAGAAAATGAGAGACTCAAAGAGTTTATTTATAATAAAAACCGATCTGACTATATAGTTTATGTGGGAAAATGTATTCTACTGTTTTATAATACTGGTACCGTATTAGGCTTTAAAACCACTTCCAGAGTTTTCGCATGCTTTCATCTGACAAATCATCTCGGTTTCTGACAGTAAGTAAAATGCCGACTATTTATATAAATATACACGAATCTGGCCAAAAAAAAAGGTATTGGAACTCAGTTCCCATGAGTTCCCACTGAAAAAAGCACTGCATGTAACCTACGAAATGAAGAAATTTCAACATCAAATTATTTACTGTTGTGACATTGATGAAGAAAATTTCAATATTAAAAGAAAAAGGATCCCAGTTTTTATAGCTGTACATACACTACTAGAAGAGGCATTACATTAGAAGAGCGAGGGGAAAGACCCTTTTATCTATTAAAATTTATTCAACAGTATTAATTGGAAAATTATGTACCGAACAGAAAAATAGTAACTTTGCTAAGAATTTTCTCTACAATTTATATCAGTGTTGCTATTTATGAAAGAAGCTTCTCCAAACTGAAGTTGATTTTTAAAAAAATGTATCTTCGTTCCACAATGAGTGATTTTAAAACCATAAAATCTAGCAATATTGACTATAGAACAAGATATTACAAATAATTTGAAATTAATATATAATAGTACACGATTTTTCTACTATCAAAGATAGTAAAGTAAATGTATAAATATGTTTACATATTAATGTGGCCAATTACTTGTAAAAAAAACATTTTTCTATAAATACAAAATAAAAGTAAATTAATTGGTAATGTTTTTTTTTTAAATATGTGTTGCCTCATTGGGGGGGGGGGAGGCTTGACCTGCGACCTCAGTAACTTTCTTGTGACCTTTAAAAAAATTATCTTGTATTTTTTAAAGTGTGTATTTATAGTTATATCATTTTATGCGGCCTCTTTTATTACTGCTTAAAGAAATAGAGCATGCGATGGTAAAAATGTTTTCCCCCTTTACTTCACTTCAATTACAATTATTTATTTATGTTTATTAATTTATAAAAATCCTTCATATGATTGACTTTATGGGCCATCCATAAATTACTTCTCGCTATTTTGGCATATTTTTTAACCCCCTACCCCTCACCACACGTCGCCTGAAAAACTTATATCCGTTTTTCCTTATGACGTCCCAATCAGACCATATTTTCAATTTGAAAATGAGCATGTGATAAATCAATTTTATGTCATTTGAGTATGTCCTTCGTGTTAGGCTGCACTGTAATATCGTTACACACGTGAAGCCATGTAAAACGTCATTAAATAAAGTGTCAGTAATCAAATATCTAAGTGGAACTTTAAAGTTGCGCGTTTTTTATGTGACGTCCGATTTATTAAACATTCCCCTTTGTCACAAATGTGGTAATCCACCACCCCAGCGCGTGACGTCATATATTGATGTCCTCTAAAAAGGGCGGCAAATTGGAGACCGCCCCGGGTGGCAAAAGGTCTAGCTGCGCCACTGGGTATATTATATGAACTATCAAAAGGCTTTGACAATAATGATCAAATAGATACAATATTACTAGTCTTCTCAAAGGCATTTGACAACCTTAGTTTAATTAAAAAACTTAAATATTTTGGAGTCTCGGGTCCCTTACATCAATAGATCCAAGACTTCCTTTGGGGTGGGGAGCAAACTGTAATTATTAATGGATCTAAATCTGCACCGATAAACGTTAACACAGGATTTCCACAATGAGCTGTGTTAGGTCCCTTGCTCTTTTCAATTTTTATAAATGATTTACCCAACAACATCTCAACAGGAACAAAAGTTAGGCTATTTGATTTGCTGATGATTGTATAATCTTGAAACACTTGAGCAGAGGTTCCCAAACCTGTGCCCGTGGGCGCCATGGAGCGCGCGGAACGATTCGTATGTGCCCGCCTCGACAGAGACAGAATGTTTTCATAAACATTATTTTAAAATGTGATTTATTTTTATTCATTTGTTTTAATTTTTTTTTAATTTAAAAAAAAATTTTTTTTGACTGCCTAGGTTAATTAAATATGTTCGATACTTGTCCCAACTTGCCTAGCGGCGAACCAGACTGCACTATTTACGCTAGCCTGGAACGGCTAGTGCCATTTGCACATCACACCTTGTACACGCAGAAAACCCAAAGTGAACGAATGGAACGAACGCCACGAACTGATCCGATAAACGCCGAAGGCGCTTAATCACAAGGCACATAACTCTGATTGCTTCGGCGATCATTGCCTCACTTCGGGTTTTCCGCGTGTACATAAAGTGATGCGCAAAAAGCATTACCCCCCCCCCTCTGGAACCGCGTTGTTGTCATTGTGATTGCTGCCCTGTTCGTGTCGCGACAGTTAGATAAGAGACATGTTCGTCAGACGAAACACGAATTAGGAGTTTTCTATTTAAAAAAATTAACCGGCTAAAAGCGAGGTGTGTAATTTATTGTATTCATAAGCTTTGATCTATTAATAAACGATTATTATTGAGGATAGTTATAGTTCTTGTTATAGTATATTTATGCATATAATGGAGAACAGACTTGCGCTATAACATTGATATTATATAGTAGTTCAATTACTATTTGTATTATTATTTATTTTTGCCCTAAAATGAGTGGACCAAGTAAAAGACAACGAACCTATAATTTTTACACTGACTGGGAGGAATCATATTGTTTCGTTAATTTGAAAAATAAATGCGTTTGTTTGTTGTGTGGTAGTAGCATTGCAGTGCCGAAAAAACATAACGTTGAACGACACTTTCAGACAAATCATGGCACTTTTAATGTGAATTAGCCTCTTAAATCTGAAGTAAGAAAGAAAAAAAATGTAATCTAAAATCAAGTCTAACCGCACAACAGACTGTTTTCATTAGACATGTAGAAAATTCTAAAAAGGTAACTATTGCTTCCTTCAAAATATCTCACATGCTCGCAAAAAAAGAAGAAATCTTTCATTGTTGATAAGTTGTTCAATGAACTATTTTTTTACTGGTGCCGATTGTTTGTTTGATGGATTTTCTAACAACCGTGAGATTGTCTTAGCAATACAAGACTTACAGTTGTCAAATAACACAGTCACAAGAAGAATACATGCAATTTCAACAGACATACAAACTCAGTTAAAAACTGACTTGGAAATATGTGACTGGTTCTAGCTACAATTTGACGAGTCAACAAATATATGAGACACCGCACAGTTAGCAGTCATGGTGAGAATGGTGTTTAGTAACTTCACATTAAAAGAGGATATGTTACAAATATTACCTATGAAAGGACAGACAAGGGGTTAGGATATTTATAATATATTCAAAACATTCGCCAAGTCATAAAATATGCCTTTGCACAAGCTGTCTGCAATAACCACTGATGGGGCGCCAGCAATGATGGGTAAAAACTAAGGATTTATTGCCCTCTGCATGAAGGATGATTCATTTTGAAACTTCATGTCCTACCATTGTATTATCCAACAGGAAGCTCTGTGTTATAAAATTTTGCCATTTGAACACGTCATGAAAATATTTACAACAATAATCAATTCTATTCGAGCAGCTCCTTTGCAACACCGACTTTTCAAGGCCCTGTTAGAAGATACTGAAGATAAAGAACATGATCTTAATCTGCATACTGAAGTATGTTGGCTCAGTAAAGGAAAGGTTCTTACAAGATTTGTGATTTTAATTGAAGAAATAAAAACATTTATAAACGATAGAAAGGAACATTATGATGAACTAGCTGACTCTGGCTGGCTGATTGATTTGGGATTTCTCACAGACATCATGGAAAAATTGAATTCTTTAAATTTGGAGCTGCATGGTAAAGACAAAAGCATAGCTGAAATGATAAGCTCTGTAAAGTCATTTAAAGCTAAATTGAATTTGTGGATATCACATCTGCAGATCAATTCTCTCGTGCATTTCCCACCAATGAAGAAAATGCTAGGTGACAATAAATTAAATGGGACATTATTTATTAAGCATCTTCAAGAGTTAAAAAAAACAGTTTGAAGAGCGATTTTTGCAGTTTAAACATATTGATCCAATAGTTTCCTTCTGTATCAATCCTTTTACTTGCCAAATAAATGTTATGGAAATAGCCGCATGTAAAGCAGATTTTGTTCAAGGTAAGACAGAAGAACTAGAAATAGAAATTTTGGACCTTAAGAATGATATTTTGCTAAAGTCCTTAATGTCAGAGGACTTTTGGAATACTGTGGATAGAGAAAAGTTCCCATTGTTGAAAAAAGCGGCATATAAAATTGAATCATTTTTCGGTTCGACATATTTATGCGAATCATTGTTTTCAAATATGAACTTAATAAAATCAAGATATAGATTTCTACTCACCGATGAGCATCTTTACGATTGTCTGCTAACAGGATTATCGTCATACGCTCCTAATTATGAAGCTCTGGCCAATGAAATGCAATGCCAAAGATCACATTGACTTTATTATATTTTTTAATTAAATGTTTTCTTTGTATTTGTATATTGTGTTTACTTTCTTTACGTTTTGTAAATACATTTCTCTGTGTGTATGCAATTTGAAAAAAATGCCAAATAATTTTATTATTTTGAAACATTTTTGTTTATTATTTATTAATACATTATGACTATAAGAAAATAAGAAAATAAATTATGGGAAAATGACAAGTAATGGAAGGAGTTTATCAATTTAAAATAGGTGGTGCCCGCCACCCTACCGATATTTTAGAATGTGCTCTAGAGTAAAAAAAAAAAAGTTTGGGAACCCCTGCACTAGAGGATAGTAGAACCAAGAGTAAATTAGTAATCTATACTAATAAAAGCGAAATCCCTGACTGATTGACTCACTGACTCATCACTGATTCTCCAACTTCTCAAGTAGGTAGAAGCATGAAACTTTGGTAAGTTGTTGGGTACCCTCTCACGACGAAAGTTGGCGAAAAAATAATTTTAAAAATCTCGCTCATGTAGGGCCGGAGGCCCCAAAACATTTTTTTCTTATATGGGCTCTATAAAAATTGAAAATCATAAATTCTCCTATTTCCCGTGTAGGTAGAAGCATGAAATGTTGGAAATTTTTTGAGTACACGTTCCCGACAAAAATTGGCAAAAAAGGAATGTTAAAATTCCCTTTTATGGGGAGCGGGGGCCCAAATATGTTTTTTCTTATATTAAAAACCGATTCATCACTTCACCCCTTTTTTCCGTGTAGGTAGCAGCATGAAACTTTGGGAAATTGCTATCTACCATTTCCCGACGCAAGTTGGTGTAAAAGAATTTTAAATACACACTCATGGGGGCGGAGCTCCAAAAACGTTTTTTTTCTCTTTAAATGAGCTATATACAAATTGAAAATCTATAATTCTCTTATTTTCCATGTAGTTAGAAGCATGAAACTTTAGGAAATTGTTGGGTACCCTCTTGCGACGAAAGTTGGTTTAAAAGAATTTCGAATTACATACTCATGGGGGCCTGGGCCCCTAAAACGTTTTTTTTTTCTGATATGACCTATTTATGATCGTCGGCGTCTGCACTTCCTCCGAGGACATAGGCCACCTGCAAGAGACCTCCAGGCATCTCTATCCTGGGCCAGTTTCTCCAGGTTCTTCCATTCATGACCAATTCTCTTGATATATGCCTCCAATTCTCGGCGTCAAGTTTATCTTGGACCAGCGGCGTATCGTGGGTATGTGCCGCCCGGGGCAGAACCAAAATTTGCCGTCCCCCTCCGAAACAAATGTGAACGCTGTAAAGTAAAGATAGTTTGGTTTTTTTTTTTTTTAGAAAGTAACAATGGAGATTTAAAAAATGAAAGCTTCTTTTTTTTAATATCATTAAAATTTTCTGTTTTTCCTGATGCCAGAATCTTTTGTGTATCAATGTTTTCAGCCTTGTCATCCTCAATAACCAAAATTGAAATAGCAAGACACAAAATTTTGGTGTAATCGTTATTGCTTGTATTTAATTTTTCATTAGCTTAATTTTAGAGAAGCTATTTTAAGACATTGCTTTACTTAAGAATATTGTAAGTAATGTTCAAAATGTTATAGTATTTTATGCTAGGTAACTTGGATCCTTGATATCTAAATAAGCTTTTATAAATCAAGTGGTCTTTAATTTTAATTCATCAATGCTTTTTTTAAACCAGTGGGGTTAAATAGTCTTTGCTTTACATTGTCATTTGAATAGTCTAATTTAAAGGCAACATTTCAAAGTCCAGCAGATCGCCTGGTTTACGAAAATTGTATAAGTTTTCTCAATTCTACATGGCTGCCAAGATCTCACATGACTTTCTACATTAATCTCATCTTATGAATAATAGAACTTTCTTTTCAAATTTTTTTCTAAATCACATGGGTACATGTATTGGATCACCAAAAATTTGCTCTCTGGTACTTTGACTAGAAGATTCGATTAAAAGGATGGGGTCTCCACATAAAATGTTATCAAATGTCGAAGCATCCTTTAAGTATTCCATTAATTTCTCTGTGAGCATCTTCTACTTAGCATTTTTTCTAGCACTATACATTATCAATTATATAGTGCATCTTTGACATAGATTCGAAAATAAAAAGATTTTATTGTGACTAGCAACGTTCCTGCGTCTGTTGGTCAGATGAGCTTTTTCTTTTGATCTCTGTCAGTTTTTCTATATCTTTCAAAATAATCTCATAATTGCTCTATGATATATTTTTATTTTTTAATTCTGAAGCACTGCTTGTAAAGTAAGTAGATATCACAAACGATTATGGGCATGAATAAGAATCCGTAACAACGTTCTAGAGTGCTGAAATAGATAATTCTATCAGTTGGTTATCATGTAAACAGATTTAATTTAATGAACTATTTCAGCAAGATTTGAAAGTGAGATTTATGTTATTGCGTCTTTCTTAGACGCCTGTATACTTTCCAGCCATAAGAAGAAGTTTTAACGCATGAAGATCCCCTGCAATCCATTATTTTAAGATCGTCATTTATTAAAAAAATCATTTCAGATATGTAAGCAGATTAACTTTCACTTCAATGAAATATTTTAAAGATTCTACAATGTCTACTACTTTATTTTCAAACGACCATTACATATCCCATAACTGGACTTGTTAGGGGATAATGTGAAAATTATGAAGAGCTATCGAATACAATAGAACAATATGGGGTATTGCTATGAGCTCAGTTTGAATTTAAAACTTAAAAAAAAAAAATACAATGTTCTGAGAGTGCTCGATCGTACTTGGCAAGAACACGCTTTGGTTCGTGAATATTACCTTTATTTTCAATAGTATTGTCCTCTCTGTGACCAAAAAAAAACATTTTATTTTGCAAGGCATTAATAATGTCAAAAATTTTAACAAAAACATCCTGCTATTTTTTCTGTTTTCTTTTACATCTTATTGTTCTTTGTCAAATCTTTTTTTTAACCGATTTCTGATCATTTCCAATTTTAGAAAACTTTAGAAGTGCTGAGCCCTTGTTTCTGGGTGGCTTCGTTTTGATATATGCATCAAAATTTTAATTTTATTAAATAAACAATTTTGTTCATTACTTTTGTTGATGCTTGAAATCAAAAGACATTAAATAAAAATATCAATGTTTTAATAGAATAAACCATGTAAGTACGCCAACAAACGTTTTCCAGTAGCTTATTTAAGTTAGAATCGAATTGGAATCAATTAAATATTCCAGAACTATATTGTTATATTCGAACACTAATTCAACCCCTTTGTTTTCCACTTCAATAGCACTAGTATCAGAAGACTTACAATTCATAAGGTAGATTGAAGTTCTGGCATTTGAAATTTTCACGTATATAACATAGTTCCTTTATTTCTTTCATTTTCTAAATATTTGCTTTTATTGTATTTTAATAAACTTTTTTTGCGCTTTACATTTTTGAAGCTAATTAACGAGGAATTAGCCACTCTTCCTCCCCTCTACATACAATGTGCCGCTCCCAGCCTTGCTCATGTACAATAAGTTTTGATTTTACGACAAGAGCGACTATCAAATTTTAATGATCATTTAAGCTACCATACTTGAGTGTTACATTATCATGCTGCTTAAGTACTTTTCAGTACAGTAGCATTAGTATCAGAAAAATTTATATCCAATAAAAAATTTGAAGTTTTGACTTTTGAAAAGTTCAAATGCCTTAGGATAGTTCTTTTATTTCTGTTATTAATTTCTTATTTATTTTCTTTTATTTCGATAAAACGCTCGACTTTCTTGTACATTCTTTCTTAGACACTAATTAACGACCAGGAATTTTCTGCCCCTGGCAAAGTGCCGCCCGGGGCATTTGCCCCCCTTCGCTACGACACTGTCTTGGGAGGCCTCTTGTCCGTTTACCCTGTCGGTTCAATTTCAGGGCTTGTCTTGTATTAGAAGCAGGGTTTCTTAGTGTATGACCGATCCACCTCCAACGCTTTTGAACAATCTCTTCCTCAATGGACTCCTGTTTTGTCCACTGCCACAGTTCCTGGTTGCTGATTTTGTCCGGGCAGTGAATTTTGAGAATCCTTTTTAGACTATTGTTGATAAAGGACTGGATTTTGGTCATGTATACGGCCGTTGTTCTCCAAGTGTCGGCTCCATATAGCAGCACAGTTTTCACCATAGCGTTGAAAATCCTTACTTTTAACTTGCTGCCTAAGTTGTTGGCGACCCAAAATTTCTTGAGTTGCTGGAAGGCTGCTCTTGCTTCTCTCGGACTTTGAATGGACACAAAGATGAATATTGATACTGTTATGACTTCAATGGAGACCTATGCTAGCAGAAGTGGTTGCGACAATGTTTGTTTTCTCATGCATCTGTTGTTGGTATGTGAAAAAAATCGTTAATTTATCGTTAATGCTGTCTTAAGTGTGTACAACATTCCATCGCTAAATAACGGTAAGTCATTAACGATAAGTTATCGCTGTGGTAAGTTACCGTTAACATCTCCTAGAAACATTATCCTAATGGCAGCTCGTACAGGACTATTGGGTGTTTTTTTAAGGTAAGTGTTTTTTTACAGTGAGTGATCCTTATTTTTACGTTGGCATCTGTACCACCTTGTTTATCTATCACGCGGGAAAGTTAAACAAAACTGTCCACGTCATCAAGGGCTTCTTCTTCAAGCATGATGGGTGATGTCCTGGTGGCGTTAACCTTGAGGATTTTTCTCTTTCCTTTGTGTATGTTGAGACCTATTTTAGCAGAAGTGGCTGCGGCAATGTTTGTTTTCTCTTGCATCTGTTGTTGGGTATGTGCAAGAAGGGCAAGGTCATCAGCAAAGTCGAGATCATCAAGTTGATCACACAAGGTCCATTGGATGCCATTTCTTTTCTGCTGTGTAGATGTTTTCATCACCCAGTTAATTAATGGCTAACAGGAACAGAAAGGGTTACAACAAGCAGCCTTTTCTCAAACCAGTCTTCACCTGGAAAGCATCTGTCACCTGCTGCCCATGGACACCTCGGCCGTTTATCCCTTCGTACATATTTTTTTTTATTATATCCGTAATCTTCTATGGCACTCCATAATGCCTTAACAATCTCCCCAGGGTTTGCCTGTCCACACTGTCAAAGGCTTTTTCGTAGTCAACAAAGTTGACATAAAGCGGCGAGTTCCACTCTAGTGACTGCTCTAAAATGATGCGCAGTGTCCCTATTTGGTCAGTGCAAGATCTGTTGGTGCGAAAACCAGCTTTTTGGTCCCGCAGCAGAGAGTCTACAGCGTTTCTTATCCTGTTAAGCAGTACACAGTTGAAAACATTTCCAGGGATGGAAAGCAGGGTGATTCTTCTGTATTTCGAGCATGAGCTTAATCCCCCTTTTTGGGGATCTTGATAAGGTATCCATCTTTCCAATCGGAAGGAACTTGCTCATCTTCCCATATCTTCACAAACAGAGGGTTTAGAATTTCTGAACTGGTTTCCAAGTCCGCCTTCATTACTCTGCTGGGATGCCGTTAGGTCCTGCAGCCTTTCCATTTCTGAGTTGTTTAATGGCCCTGCTTATCTCTTCTTTGGTGGGACTATTACAGTAAATTTGTAGGTCATTTTTAGGTGGTTGGACATCTGGTGCATTCCTTGGTTCTGGTCTGTTGAAGAGCTCTTTAAAATGTTCCTTCCATCTCCCTCTCTGCTACAAATTAGTGAGACCTGATGCCATTTGTTTTTCAGTCAAGAATTGCAGAAAATCTCGTTAAGTTGTATCTCACTAGATAGTGATGGACATTTTGATGCATACAAATATTTAAAGGTATAACATTCAACGATTTCTTCTTCAAGGTTAATGTCATGTTTGTAAATTTTGCTTAACTATCTGGCCCTACTTGACAGGCACATTTTTTGAAAATTTTCTAACATCAATTTTTAACTTAGTTATTTATAACTAGATTTTGCCGCGGCGCCCACTTTTTTAAGGCTCCTACGGCGCCAACCCTTTTCAAAAGCCCAACTAACTTGTCGTTTTTTGATAAATACGAAATATTAAACTTTCTGAAATGTACGCAAAGTATTTAATAATAGGGGTTGTATTTTGCGCACCGATGCACACCAAACAATGACGTCATCATATTAAATATTTTTACAGCGCTCATCAACACACGATTTTTCAACAAACTAACTGCTGTAGACTGTCGTACATCGCTCCTCAGCGTTCCAGATCCAGTGAGTGAGTGACTTGGACTATTATATTATTTATAATTAACTTTTAAATTTTACCAAATAAATTGTTAACTTTAATTTGAGAGTCTTTTCCATCAGTTAATCAACTAATATATAATCGATTGCGCCATAGTGCTGCTTTTATGCAAGTGATACCATCTTTCATTTTAAATTATTCAGTAGGGAAAGAAATGCTGTCAATTTTTATTTACATAAAGACAATAATTTCATCGATTACTGTTGCAACCTTTTGGAGGTGACTTTGTACAAGTATATCTTTAAGACTCCTATCCATGTAAAAGCGAGGTGACTAAAATAGTTTTTAAAATTTTTAATAAAATATTTGAATGAATTTGAACCGTCCCATAACGATTTTAAGCTGCACACTATCTCATGCCATGTGTCACGGTTCTGAGCTGCCTTCTGGGAATCGCTAAAAGACAGGCCGATCCACTCTTTGATATTGTCCTCCCAACTCTTCCTTGATCTGCCTCTTTTCCTCCTTCCCTGGACTGTGCCTTGCAATATCGTCTTTTAGAGACCTCCAGATCTTGTCACGTGTCCGTACCATCGTAATTTCCTCTTTCTAATTAAGGTGAGAAGGTCCTCGTAAGGGCCATTGACAGCACTTATTTTATCGCGGACCGTTTCGTTCGAGATGTGCGCCATGAGATGTTTTCGAAAGGTACTAAAATATTTGTTCCACATTATTATATAGCCCGAAAAGGCAGATCCCGTAGAGCACATCAAATAAGGAGCCACGAACAACAAAGTCTAAAAACCTGTAGCAGTGGTATACCACAAAATAAATACAGTTTAATGTTACTCAACATATAAAAGTGTTTAAAATTAATAGGGTCGCGAGAAGAACAGTTGGTGTAACCGTGCGGTACTCACTCAAGGGGAAATTATTTATACTTTTCCAGTTCATGATGAAACGGTATTTAAATTCACTCCACTATTTTATCACTCAAGGGATTTAAAAGGAAAATATCCAAATAGAGACTGGAAATGTAAAAAATTCGCAATGTAATGTATTGTTAGTGATTTACAATGAATACTCTAGCCATTATTTGTTCTTGCTCACAACAATCACGTTACATTTCTATCGCGATATTTTAGAATAATTGACATACCGCCATAACAATCCTTGTCAATTCACTCGAGACCCACGACTGGTAATTTTATTTTTCGAGGGTGGGAGGAACGAGTCAAATCCATTCAAGATCTGTTATGGTGGTACCAAAATAAGACGCTATAAGAGTTCAAGGGCAAATGAAAAACGTTTTAACGATTAAACGGGGACAGCTGGTTCATGACATTGTGAAAAGACCAGTTTTGACATGTATTGTTAATCATGTGTCGGCACTTACTTCAGAAGATTATTACAACACACTCTCTCATTCTATTCCTTACAATGTACCCTTAAACCGCACTTAAGCCGTTCTAGGAGGAGTGATTTGGCTAACCAAATAAATCTGGGATTTTAATTGTGACTAAATACATAATACAGACATTGTACAAAAGAGGTCAACCATAAATTAATGAATGAGGCTGGAAGTGAGATGATATTACAATTTTTGCTACAATGCGGGACAGGGGGAAGAGTAGCGTCACATTAACTTGTCATTGCACTGTAAAACAAAATAAACAAAACAACAACAACAACAACAACAAAATCAACACATACACAATAATGACGACAATTTTTAACGTAATGCTTTATTAAAACACGATGTAAATAACAATATTATTAATACTGACATACCATTACTTCTTATGGAAAGAATAGAACACGCGAGGTCGTAACATATGAATTAAAGTATATTAAAAGAGCGTGCCACATCAACCAGATATTTTGACCCCTTCAAGTTAACCCCAACAACTTGGCACCATCAAATGGGTATTTGTCAACATGGCCTTTGACAAAAGGCCATCCCTCATTTAGGCTCACGATCAGGGGCGTCGTTAGGGTTGGTATCACCCGGGGCGGAAGCTCATTGCGTCACCCCTTCACGACTTAAGGAGACGTCCCTAAATGACGTCACGCGAGGTTGCCGATTCCCCCCCCCCCCCAAGCCGTATCTACTAAATAAAAATTATCAAGTTATTTTTTTACATTTAAATATATATTTAGTGTAAGCATGCACTCTAATATCACAACACGCTTGAAACCATTGAAAACGTCATTAAATAAATAGCATACAATCAAATATTTAAGTGGAACTTTATTTAAAGTTGCACGTTTTTGATGTAACGTTACATTTCTAAACACACCCCTCCCTCTTGTCACACATCGTCACAGATGCGGGACACCCTCCCCCTAGGCACGTGACGTCATTTATGCATGGCCCCAAATCCCTAGAACTCATCCTGTCTTCCAGTGGCAAATAAAGGGAACATACATTATTTTAAATTTTTGTCACCTTGTAACACTGTAAATAAGCACTTTCCTTCCCTTCAAGGGAGGTATTTTTATTTCTTTTCCACATGAAAAAAAAAGTTTGTATAACAGATAAACAGCTAAGTGGGGATCAATGTTCCCTCTACGGTTTGCCGGTTGTTGTGCTAAATATTTTTAAAAAAAAAAAAAATGTTAAAAGTTTAACAGAGTACCAGTTTTTGTTGTTAAATGTTTGAAATCTCACAAAAATGCATGCACCAATTGGACCGATGTACATTTAGTGACACATTTCTCTATCAAAATAATATATTAGGTTATATTAAAATAAACCAGAATTATAAATGTATATTTCAGTTCATCTGTTCAACGGTATTTATCATGCATAAATCAACGAAATGCCAACATAACATACCCATTAGCCGCTAATCTATTCTGGGGCGATCTGGCGTCTGTCTTTCAACGAGATCCATATTTTATGGACTTCGTCAAGGTTGATCCAATGTCTATCATTCTGACAAGATTTAATCCTCATAAGCAAGTCTAAATGTAACTCTTCCAACCTATTTCTATAATTAACTTTTATAGAATTCATTAGGCTAAATCCACATTCGCAACCAGTGCTCGATGCAAGAAATGTGGCACAAATATCCAACAGAATGACAAAGTCGCTGAAATATTCTTCAGTCATGGCAAACTGAATGATGAATCACCATGTCGAAAGTCGGCAATTGCATCAACCCACATTTTATTTTTTTCCGCTAGCACTAATCATAAATTTAAATTGCGATTCTGATCCTTAAGTTTCTGCAAAATGTCTTCATAGCTTTTAAACAGTGCTTTTTATTTAGAAACTAGGGCACAAAGTTTTTCTTGTCAGAAATTAAATTTTGACGTGTCGACTAACGCTTACAACAATATACGCCATAGCATCAAGTCGATTTCAAGAAAACGATAGTCCACGTGCCAACTCAGACATTCAGCGAATTAGCGACCTCTAGAGACCAATGAAAATTGTCACCAAGGTGCTCATGGCCTCTTAGGTTATTGATCCTTCATTATACAAACTGGTATGCCTCCTTGGTCGCTAGATTTTTTCCTTTGTAATAGCCAGTATTCAGTCTGTACTTGAATGTTTCTCAACAACTTGAGCAACAATGCATGAAAAGCAAAGTGCCGTGAAAGCCATCTGATTTCCGTGTCGTCTAAAAAAATCCTTCTCAAAGTGTCCAGTTATGAAAACAAGTTTAAATGTCCAGAATGTATCTTCCATTTCTAACATGTAGCAAACAGACACTAACAACATAATTCAACTCATTCGTCTAAAGTTAATACAAAGAAAATATCAAACACTCCCTTAAAAAATAATTGACATTGGTTACCAGCCTTAAAGCAGAACAAATACTTTAATATCACTAGCCGACAACTTACAAAAAAGACTTTGATGTCACAAACAAGCCGTTGTGATCTTTTAATCAAAACAATGGGAGTTGTTTTTGGGGTGATAGTGTGTTGAAAGGGCTTTGCGCTGGACACCTTGAGAAATGGAGGACTACCAATACATAAACATGCATATCTATGCTTACACGCCTTTAAAAATATAAATAAAAAAATTAACTCAAAGACATTGAATTCCTAATTGTCATCTATAAATAACAACAAAAAGCATCTTTTGATTTTTTAAAATAGAAAGATGGTATTCTTCGCCCCCACCCCTCTGACGTGGAGGGAAGATGGAGTGGAATCCGTCTTATCTACAGTTATTATAATATTTCTTCCATTTTATTTAAATATAATGAAATTTCCTTGTCGCCTGAGGCAGAAAATCATGATGCAAAATATGTGTTAAGGATATTAGCTTTGGTCTCATTATCATTATAGGTTTTATTATTTGAGCCTTTTAGTGTGGCTATACCTGTAGGCTCCATTTTTTTTATTTGATTAAGGACCATAAGTTTTTAATGTTATCTTTAGCTATCACATTGAACCATAACAGGGAGAGTGAGACGACGGTGAAGTAATATAAGGGAATTAAAAAGTGTGTAACATGACTGCAAAATAAAATAAATAATAATAATAATAGGACTGTGTTAACAAAAGGATACACATTTTTAAAAATAAAATAAAACTAAATCGATCAATCATTATGATTGTTGACTTTTGTCTTTGTTTAGGTTTAAGAACAAAAAGATTTTAAAAAACAAACAGAGAAAGTGGGTGTCATTTTTTTTAAATAGCATTCATTTAACAAAAACTTTTATTTGTATTAAATCGAAAAGAAAATGTGTTTTCATATTTTATGTCAATAACGTAACTAAATACAAGAAATGTTTCATCAATATACAGTCGGACGTCTCTTAGTCGAACTCAAAGGGATCCGGAAAAATAATCGACTTATTGAGTTTTCCAGTGAGAGAAAATGACGCAATACACGCAGATGAAGCACAATGTTGATATTGAGAAAAGTGGGGGGGGGGGGCTGCAATACCAGCTAGTGGGCTTCACAGAAAAGAGAGGCGATATCTGATGTTTCAGATGAAAGGATGCCAACTTGCATTGACAAGCCCGTGAGAGGAGACATCTTCCCTCCTGTAATCCATCACAACACAGATATTCAATGTATACGCGGAAATCACATATGATCCACTCGTGCGCCCTCCCCACCCAATATTTTCGCATTCCCCTTAGATCAGGTGTCGGGAAACTATGGCTCGCGACCCTGATGTGGCTCTATCGATTGCTGAAGCCAGGGGCGGATTAAGACTTCACGGGGCCCCGGGCTGCAAACAAACGGGGGCCCTTAAAATAAAATGATTGCTAACAGATAATATAAGACTGTAACTAAATATTAATAATGAAAAAAAAAATACGAACACGAAGAAATAACAGTTGAAGTGTTCGCCGGTATATTACAGTTGAGTGTAAAAAGAATTTAAAAAATGTAAATTATTCCACCATTGGGAATAGATCCCAACACCTCTTGCATCACGAGCATACTCTTTGCATCATACTCTTTCCACACTGCCAGCGGAGCTGGTCTTAATTGATAAATTTAATTTAAAAAATATAAACTATATTTTATACTATGTTCTCTAAGTGAGCCAATTAAATCAAGTTTTTCGATTATTAAGACTATCAGGTCTGAATAGTGATCAGTTTAATAGATAAGATTTACAAATTTACTTAATTTTTTTATAATTTCAAGGGTTCGTGCAAACATTTGTACACTTTTATTATAAAAAGTTTGGGGCCCCCAAACCATCGGGGGCACCTGGCTATTGCCCGTTCAGCACCCTCTTAATCCACCATAGGCTGAAGCTGATTAAAAATAAAATAATAAAATTTAAAAGCAAAAAGCTTTATTCAGACTCCATGGCTGTACATATTAATTGCATTTTTAAAAAAAAACAACAGCATAAAATGTTATTTAAAAGAATTCAAATACAAAATTAGTTTAAATTTAAGGTTGAAATTACACAAAATTTTCACATTTACTTGAATTTTAAGTTTTTAAACATAATTTATGGCTCTCACAGCATTACTTTTCAAAATATGCGTTGGTTATTGTTCTCTCAACAAAAAGTTTCCCATTCCCTGCCCTTCATTTTGTCCAGAAAAGGTCGACTTTAGAACGAGTCTGTACGGTATTTCAAATAGAGAAGAGAACTCGTTACTCGATGAAAAACAAAATATATTAAAAACATTTTTAAAAAAAACTGAATAACGCGTTATATATATATATTTTTTTTGGGGGGGTGGCGTTCGTAACCACGAAACAGCGAAGCCGGGATGAGACCGTCATTACCTGAGAACTTCCTGTATAAAGACATGCACATCTATGTTTGCACGCCTTTAATCAATATAAATAAAACAAAATATTAACTCAAAGATATTGATTTCATGATTTTGATTTAGATCTATTTATTTTTTTTTTAAATTTTAAAACAAACAACAAACAACAAACAAACAGACAAAAAAACGCTTCTTTTGATGTTTTTTTTTAAAGAAAAATTGTATTTTCCCCCACCCCACTGTGGTGGAGGGAGTGGTGAGGTGGGATTCGTATGGCAAAGCCCAGTGTGTGTGTGTGTCTATGTGTGTTTGTGTGTGTCTATGTGTCTGTGTGTGTGTGTGTGTGTAAATCTTTAATTTATTTTAATTCGTTGGATGGTTTCTAGTTCTAATTCTGTACATATTAGTCCTTTTATTGTCAAATTATATCCTATACTTATATAGCCAATTGCAAACTTTCTTATTGACTCTTTAACGGTTTGGAGGTTTCCTAAAAAAATTGCTTGTGTATTTTATGTTTAAATTATATATGAAAATAAAATATTTAGAAAATGTTTATGTGGCCTTTAAGATCACTTTGTAAAAATATTTTTCTAATGCTCTTGAAAAAATGCGGTTAGTGACAGAAAAAATCTAATCAATAAGAAACTTGAGTAACATGAATTGATCTGTGCCCACTCTGATCCTTGCTGCCAGGATAAGTTACATTTAAGGCTTGGAACACCATGTCAATCGTGGCTCAATAACAGGCTTTACGAATCGGGGGAAATAATAAAGAACGCTTTTTTTTTTATCACCTCCAGTAAAAGTGAGTGGGTAGTGTTTGGCTTAAGAGAAAACCGTCTAGCTATCAGACCCACGTTGATAGAAGGATCGAACTGAAATGTTTGAGAAGCAGAGCGGATTGCTGGGTAGTATATATTATTTTAACTCTAAGGCACGCAAAGAAAAAAAAACACGACAAAAAAAAACTCAAACCAAATGAATATTAAAAATAAATGTTTTTAAAAATATCCTTCTGATTTTCTCTAACGTTTCTCCGTTGTATATATTTCTCCTTTTTTTCCCCCCCCCCCCCCCGAGATTTTTCTCTTTTTATCTATGTATTTCTTGTGTAAGTGTAAGATTTGAAAACATAATACAAAATATTGCTTACATAAACTTATATAATAAAATAAAAGTGCAGTTATCCCGCTTTTCTTTTTTTTAAATTTAACTTTCTCAATCTCTTTGCACATCTCTCCTATAATATGTCTATGTCATTTCACTCTTTCTTTTTACCGGTGTGATTTTTCTGTACACGTCACTAATAAGCTCTGCGTGCGCACTCCTCTCTCTTCTCTTTCTCTCTCTCTTTCTCTCTCTCTCTTTCTCTCTCTCTCTCTCTTTCTCTCTCTCTCTCTTTCTCTCTCTCTCTCTTGCTCTCCCTCTCGCACTGCAATTAGCTTGACGTTTACGGTGTAAATCAAATAATAGAAAGCGATTTTAATACAAATATCTGTGAAATTTAAATTATGCACTGTTATTTTGTTGATGTGGGTTTATATTAATGTTTTAAAAAATTTTTTTTACAATTATTACTTTTTAAATCTTATTTTTATTTAGCTTTTCTAAAACTTAAATAACATTCCCAGATTTTAAGTTAGAAAAGCCACCAGCCCTAAAGCAGTTGAAGGTAAGGATCTTGACTCCCAACCCTTATTCATAAATACGATACGGCTCTCCCCGCCGCTTTTTGTCGACCACGAGACACGTGAGAACGTTTATTACCATTACAAATATCCTTGTATTCATTCTTTGTATAAGGCAGGAAGTGTATGACCTTCATTTATAACTAATGTTAGTGATTTTCAGGGTAAACAGGTATTGTATAAATTATATTCTTTTCTGATATACATTTTTAACTTGACTATAAAAGATTAAAATTTATTAATTTTTAAATTTTTTTATTAAAGGCAAAATTTAACTACACAAGACGTCTTATTTAAAGAAATTAAATCTATCTATTTATTTTATAATAGATAGTTCTCTTCGTGAAATCAGTTAATAACGTTAAAATACAAAGCTATAGTTCAAATTAAATAATAATTCATAAAATTACATTTTCATTTATGATATCTAAGATTAACTAGGTTATAACAATTATTTTAGGGACTTATCGCCAGTGGAAATGATCTATGCATAAAGAAAGACAACTACTCGGATAATTATTTTAGATGCAACAACCATTTTATCTACATAAATCCTAAACAGTAAAATTATGCACTAATTATTAGTTGACAAACTCATAAAAATAATAAATCAACTTTGCAAACATGAATTCATTCTTAAAAAGCATACGCTATACGCAAAGGAATGACTTGTCATCCTCAAAAAGCTATAAGTAGATACAAACAGACATACATACATACAGAAAGATAGATAGACATACAGATAGACAGAAAGACAGACAGACAGATAGACAGACAGATATATAGATAGACTGACAGACAGGCAGACAGACAGATAGATAGATAGATAGATAGATAGATAGATAGATAGATAGACAGACAGACAGACAGACAGACAGACAGACAGACAGACAGATATATAGATAGACTGACAGACAGGCAGACAGACAGATAGATAGATAGATAGATAGATAGATAGATAGATAGATAGATAGATAGATAGATAGATAGATAGATAGATAGATAGATACAGACAAACAGACAGACAAATAGATGGATAGACAAATAGAAGGATGGATGGATGGATGGATATATAGCGTAAAGAATTAATATTACCATTTTTAATTCCTTTTGTCTAAACTGGGCTTGCGAAATCCATATCGTATACTAAGCAGCATAGGGTATCGCAAAAGCAAGGTAATTTTGACGCAATGAGAATTGTTCGATTGAACTGAAATTTTGCACATACCTGTGCTCCAAAGTTAATACAATATTGAAAAATGTCTATTAATTTGCACATTCGACGGTCAAATTATTAATTTGTTATTGTGTGCAATTTAAAAAAAAAATTTTTTTTTAGTATTTACTCTACTCAGGAATTGTCTTTGGGGAAATGATAAGGAAATAAACATATTTTTAAAAATTGTATTTTTGTTGTTTCAAGTTGAAACTGTTACAATCCAGTGAAGACAAAACAATTACATTTAAAATCTGTAAAATAAAAAAAATGTGTAAATAAATAATTTGTTAAAAAGTGGATTTTTAACGAGAAGCTTTATTGGCACACACTGCAATTTTCTTTCGATTCCCCATGTCTAAAAAAAATTAAATGGGTTGATACCAAGCAAATGTAAAATGTAAAGTTGCAATAAATATCCTTCATGTTTATATGACTAGAAACATTTTTAAATTTATCTTCCTGGAGATTTCACGTACAAGAAACGTTTTTTTTTGTGTGTGCACTCTTAGTCATTTTGCTTTGGAGACACCCTATATGCTTTGCACATGTTTTTCTGTTGACAGAGCTTTACACATAATTCTTATGTTTATGAGTCCTCATGCATTTCATAACTTTGTCATATACCATTGATCTGCCGTGCTTTGCGCCCACGCTTTCGTTTCTTTATTTATTTTTAACGTTGTTATTTGAAATTTCTTTAAATAAATTCTATCAAGAACAAATTATCATTTTATATATTAAGTACATTAAGCAAAATCAATACAGGGATTTTTTTATTTTCACGAACTGCCTATGCTCACTTGGATGATTCTTTTAAGAACGAAGTCTATATCTCTAAATTTCTTTTAAATGTAAAGCAATGAACTGAAAATGATAGCGATAAGTTCAGCATGCTTGGCAAACCATCATTAAGCCGCGTGAACTGGAATGATTTATTTTTAGTTACTTCGTATCGAAAGAAATTAATAATGCTTAGGGCAGGGCCACCGCTAGGAATTTCGGGACCCCTGAATAGTGGGAACTTTGGTATAAAAAAATCCGACAATAACACGGTCTGATGCATGGTTTGATGCACATTGGGACGAAATGAAACCTGTAACTGAAGTCAAAGGGAAAGCTCTTATGGCCAACAAGAAGAAGCCTACACCCGACAGGCTGCATGCCTTAAAAGCAGCCAAGTCACATGTCCAAAAAGTCACATGCACGTCAATGTGCCAAAAACAACTTGCGTATCCTCTGCTCAAGCATACGGTCAGCTGCAGACATGGGAAATGCTAAAGCCATGTACGAAAATATCAAAAAAGCAACTGGCCCATTGACGCCCACAGTTGACACCGTAAAGGTCAAGAGTGGATAAATTATCCAAGACAAGGAAAGGCAGCTAAAAATGTGGGTTGAGTAATATCTGGAGCTGTATCAACCGTTTCCACATTCTCCAGCACCGCTCGGTATGCTTTCCATGGAAGAACTTGAAGTCGTGTAAACACAGGAACAGCTTAGCAAAGCATTGACTGCCTACATTGTGAAAAGTCCCCTGGGAAAGATGGCATACCACCAGAAGCTCTAAAGAATTGCAAGACAGCTTCACTACAACCTTTGCTCGAGCTTCTGACCCCTAGGATGCTAATATAGTGACATTATATACGAACAAGGGCGATAGAAGTGACTGCAATAACTTTCGCGTCATCTCACTCCTTAGTATTGTGTGAAAGGCCTAAGCCAGTGTCATATTAATGCGATTACAGAGTTTAGCATCCCAAGTTTTTTTGTTTGTGTGTGTGTGTGTGGATCTTACGAAGGCCTTTTAATTTATTCGCCACGAGCTATTCCAAATTCTGGGGGGGGGGAATTGGTTGTTCCACCACCTACTCACCATCATTAGGCAGTTCCATGCATGAAAATATGCAGGGTACAGTGCAGCTCGATGGAGCTACGTCAGAAGACTTTCCAGCAGCGGAGTTAAACAAGTTTGTGTACTCGCACCAAGACTGTTCGCAATATTCTTTTCTCTAATTATTCGATACGCATTCAAGGATAGCTGTGATTGAATCTGCTTACACACCAGAGCTGATGGAGGACTTTTCAACACTGCCCACCTCCAAACCAAAACGACAGATGTCCTAATTCGTGAGCTACTCTTTGCGGATGATGCGGCACTGATAGCACACACAGAAACTGGTTTGCAGCAACTCGTGTCAAGACTCTTCAGCGCCTGCAAAGAATTCAGCCTTCAAATCAGAATGAAAAAGACAAACATCATTGCCCAAGTCACAAGTTCTCCTCCAACTATCAATATCGACAATGAAAACTTGGATGTTGTGGAGAGCTTCACTTAATTGGGATCCAAAGTCTCCAACACACTGTCCATTTAGGACGAAATAAACAGTATTGTTTAGAATAAGACTTGCACAGCTTACCGGGTCGTAATAGTGCAGAAAAAAAGCTATATTTACATCTACTCAAATAAGTGAAAGAGTCACCGTAAGACATATGTGACGTATTTGATGACTAAAAAACATTATTATTAGAAAACTAAGACGTCAAACACGAAATTCCGAAGAACATCTTTAGCGAACCGTTCCTTGTGCAGAAAAATGTTTCCTTCAATTTTCGTTGTAACCTAAATATTGTGCCTTTTCTTATACATGTCACTTGAATAATTGTCTGAAAATATATCTACGCGCATAGCATAAGCAGTAAACAACAAACAAAAAAATAAACAAACAAAAATTAAGCTTGGCTTACGCCCCCCCCCCCCCTCAAGTTGGGGTACCTGAATCAATTCCTGGATTCACCCATTGCTTAGGGTAATTAAAAAAAAAAAACTGTTGCTTTTTTTATACAGGAGAAACAAGTTGACATTAACAAATGACGTCACGCTATTTTGGCGGATTTCCCCCTTCCCCCTCGTCACACGTCGCCATTATAAGTTATCTACCCCAAACTTTTTTCTAAAATATGACGTCAAATGGCTTTTTGCCCCCCCCCCCCTCTTTTTTCAATAAAAGACTAATTTCCTTTTTGAAAATGGGCATGTTTAAATTTAAGTTATTTTTTAAAATAGATTTAAATATGTATTTAGTGTAAGGCTGCACTCTAATATGGTAACACTTGAAGCCATTTAAAGAACTAAATAATTTGTAAGGAATCTATATTTAAGTGGAAATCATTTTAAAAGTTGTATGTTTTGATTTGACGTCACACTTCTTAAACACTACCAATCCCTCTTCACACACCGTCTCCACGTTTTTCTGATGTGCGTGAAGTCATTTACTGACGCCCCTACACAGCATGTTTTGTTTATTTTTAAACAATAAAAATAATTAACGCATATTTCCTGCAGTTCAAAGCTTTAGCAACAGATAATAGCCTTTCGGTTGTGGAGAACTGTCAATGTAGAGACCTTTTCTCACGTTCAAGGAAATAAGGAGATCGCTGATTTCTTTTTAGTTAAGTCCAATACCTGAAATATAGTTATGTAAACTTACCTATTACAGACGCAGCTTCAATGCAGAAGATTATTGCACCCTACTTTTATCGATTTCGTGTACATTTTATTTACATTTTTAAATTTTAATATTATGTTGGTTTTCCTTGTTTGTTCTTGTAACCAATCAATATATATAATTTGCAATATATGTTTTGTCTGCCTGTCTGTCCGTGAAGCTACTATTTTTAGAAAGCAGCGCACTAAAAATGCTCAAAAAGTATATTTCATTTGCAATTTATGTCCCGATGACGCTACTAATTTTAGAAACTAGTTCACCAAAAATGATTCTTTTCGATCGTACGCATACAATTATTAAATTTGGAAATAAATGAATAAAACAAAACAATAAAATATATGAAAGTTTTATCTTACTAAAGTAGTAACAATGAATAAATTTAAAGACATCAATAAATGATATGTTTTTAAAGAGCCTACGCGGCAATATGCAAAAACGTCCAAGTTTCATAGCAAACGGATAAATAAATTTATATTTAAAAAGCTTAGAAAAGAACAAACGTTATTAAGGAGCATGGCTCCTATATGAGTGTTAATTAATTTTTTTTACTGCCATTGTAGCCTACTCATGCCATTTGCTCAATATCGTGTAAAATTCCTTGGGGATTTAAAATATTAACGTGCCGAAAAAAAAGTCATTTCGGGCACCCTGCCCCGAGGGAATGAACATTAGGAGATCATTGTCCGATTGTAATGAGATATAGACTCTTGAGTTTTTATATACTGAGCGAAGTCAATAGAGCAACTCTCCCCCAAAAGGTGAGGGAGTGAGGGGCGTGGGATCTAGCCCACATAACAGCCAAAATAAAAATGTTGATGGATGGCTATTGCTAAAAAGTGCGCGTTGACCTGGAGAGCAGATGTGCACCGCTAGTTTGACCAAGCCCCTAGAAAGTTGAATGGTAACATTAGAACCCCCAACAAACACGAGGTTATGAGACTAATAACAAAAATTAAGATATGGGCAAGATCCATTAATTTTTTAAGTAACTTGCGCCAACACTAATTTTTTTTAAATACCGCTAATATAAGAAAAACGGCCTTTAGGGACCTTTCGGCCAGTTCAATGCAAGATGTCAATTTAAAAAAAACATGTTAATTCTATTTCAGTTTCAACATTAATATATTCTGGAAGATCGCTAATGAGGAAAATAATTTTAAACATATACGAAAAAAAAAAAAACAAGAAATTAAAATTGCATGCCCTATATCCTTTTAATATGGGCTATCAAGTTTTTTAATACAAATTTTGATTAAGATCCCTGCATTATCGCATTAAGTTATTTTTATAATTATATAGCTCATATTAGCAAAAAATGTTTATTATGGGCCCCAGTGCCCATTCAGTGAAAGATGTTAAGTTGAAAACACCTTTTCATTTTTAATCTGCAGAATATAGGATATATTTGTCTTTTTTTTCTTTGTCATGATAATTAATAATCGAATGGGGAATAAAAACTTAAACGTTTAAGAAAAAATGCATTATTTGCCTCCGGCCGCGAAGGAATGATCATTAAGAGTTCAGTACCCTATAGTATTATAATATTGGCTGTATAATTTTTATAAAATATCTTTGATTACGATCCATCAATTTACACAGTAGCTAACTCTGAAACTATTTTTATAGCTCATATAAGCACAAATTGACATTATGTGCACTCGGCGCCCCATGATTATTAAAAATAGAAAATAATATTGCCAGTAATCATCCAGGGAGCGTACTAAACTGTCTCCAAAATTTTTATGACGCTCGGATGCATGGTTTATAAAGGACATTCACACATGCACACAAACACACACACACACATACACACACACATACACATATATCTTTATTCTAGATAAATATGCAAACCATAACATTAAGGGTTCCCTGGCCCAAATGGGTGCAAGATGTAAATTTCAGAACATTTTTTCATTTCAATTTGGATTATATTTAATATATTATCGACATTTGTCAGACCATGACACAGAATGGGGAATAAAATCTTAAACTTTTTTACGAAAAAATCATCAGGGCCCCTGGCCCTGAAGGGATAAACATTAGAAATTTTATTCATTATCCTATAGAATTTAATTATGGTCTATCAAGTTATTTTGCACCAAGTTTGGTTACGATCTATCCATTTTCCAATGTCGTTTCTATCAAGTTATTTTGCACCAAGTTTGGTTACGATCTATCCATTTTCCAATGTCGTTAACGCTTAAACAATTTGTATATGTCTTAAATAGACAAATAAAGAGATTGAAGCTGAAATATATTTATTTGGAAAAATTCCATCATTTTTTATGGGTAATACCCTAGTTCCATGCATAAATTTCAGTCTGTATGAAGAAATACGTGTAAGTTTGTTCCTGCACACGAGATAAGAAAAGGAGTTTTATATATCAAGTGTTTCTGAGTGATATTTTAGATTATCTTTGAATAGAATTAATTGCTTGATGTATTATTTCTACTTACTCTCTTTACTTATATCCTCTAGTGTACAACAATTTAACAAATGGCGTTATTCCTATCAATTGTGAATACACTTCAATAATGAATCTCTGCTATCTTACCACGTTTTTATTAACTTAATTTCATTTCTGTTTGTCTGTCTGCAAAATTACAAATTTTCAAACTTAAAATTAAATTAAACACTTTCTAATAGTCCTACAGATATCAAAATTTTACCACATATAGATTTTGGATGAAAATGCATTGTATCAAAATTTGAGATCGATCGAATGCAACGTAATTAAATACATGTAAATGCATTTTTAAGTATATCTCTATGTAACATGCATACGTCAGCTGTTGACATTCACGTGCTACATGAGTTCACCCCGTTATCAATCCCCGTGTATTAAAACGTTGGGAGGGCGCTTGAGGTGTTTGTTATAAAAAATACATAGAGCTAAAAATATTTTTTTGAAAAACACGTTTTTATAAGTGGACTAAAAAGAAGAAAATAAATTAAAAGTTATAAGTTCAAGTAATTTCATTTGAGGGCCATTTGAGGGGGGCCTTGAAAGGAATTTCCAAAAATTGTTTATATTAAATATTGGTCCATAGCTATATATGCACGGGCACCGAAATCCCTAACTACGCCATGAATATTTTGTAAAAAGCTTAGCGTATAAATGTATCCTTTTAAGTAATAAACGATTCATAACTATTTATTATAAAGCAAAAGTTCGATTTTAACCCGGGCTGCTGTGAGTTTTATGACGAGAGGTTATATTGTTCTTCTGCGTTGCAAACTAACTTACGCTTCGCCGATGACATAGACGGCCTAGCTGGCAGCGAGGACGAACTAAAAGAATTCCTTGCAAAGCTAGAGAAGACGTCGAAGGCCTATGGCATGGAAATTAATGCAGAAAAGACCAAGGTCGTGGCAAATAAGAATTTCACAAGTGAAATACGGATAAACGGTCAAAAACTCGAGGAGGTCCCTACCTTCAAATATCTAGGGGCTGTAATATCCGACGAAGGCTCAAAACCAGAAATTCTTGCCAGAACGGCCCAAACAACTGCAGCACTAAGCAAACTGAAAAACATCTGGCAAAGCAAGAAGCTCTCCCTGAGATCAAAGATTCGACTAATGCGCTCTCTGGCGATGTCAGTCTTCCTCTATGGTTGTGAGGCTTGGACGCTCACCGCAGACCTCCAGAAAAGAATTAGTGCGCTTGAGATGAGATGTTTTCGAAAGGTATTAAACATCTCCTACACGGCGCACATCACGAACGAAGCGGTCCGCGACAAAATAAGTGCTGTCATTGGCCCTTACGAGGACCTTCTCACATCAATTAAAAAGAGGAAACTACGATGGTACGGACACGTGTCAAGATCTGGAGGTCTCTCAAAGACGATATTGCAAGGCACAGTCCAGGGAAGAAGGAAAAGAGGCAGGCCAAGGAAGAGTTGGGAGGATAACATCAAAGAGTGGACCGGCCTTTCATTTAGCGATTCCCAGAAGGCAGCTCAGAACCGTGACACTTGGCATGAGTTAGTGCGCAGCTCAAAATGGTGCCCAACGACCCAGCGTCGGGTTAAGGGATAGTTCAAGTTCAAGTTCAAGCGCTGCAAATGGTGTAACTAGGATATTTTGTGTCCAAGGTTAAATTATATATAAAATTTCAAAAATGGTGCCCATACACTTTCCGTTTGATCAAATTTTACTACTAGATCTATATAACTTTTTAAGTCTGATTTTTGCACCCTGTACCTTGGAGTTCGGCTACTTGTTTACATCACAGCAGAGGCGGATTTAGATTTGTCTGCGTGGGCCAGGAGGATTTTAGGGGGCGCCGCCAAATATTATTTTATTAATATCTGACCACTGCGTAAATACTAATTGTTAGCGTACTAATTTAGTATATTTTATAAATCATCGAACAAGTCAAACAGAATCAACAATATAAAAAGATATGTTTTTACAATAGGGATGTTAATTTATTTCATTTGCACCACCCCCTTACATTTTAGAACAAAAAATGTCATAAATTTGTTACAATAAAAACTGAACTAAATTCCCTGCAAGTTTATTCGTTAAAGACAGTGTACACATATCAAGCATAAAAAAGAATTATAATTGCAAATATAACTGATTACATTACTGATTGCTCTAAATAAATTTTCTGTCACATTTTTAGCAAAAAAGACAGGCTTTTATATTTGTGTCCAACTATTTTCACATACAAAAGAAACATTTGGATTAAGCATTCTTCGGTGATTACTTTCTCGGAAAAACACTATAATTGACTAAATTTTTCCTATTGTGTTACGTATAGCATTCACATTATTTAAATCGTTCACGACAAGATTTAGTTTATAAGAACTGTAATGTACAAATGCTGCTTTTCAGTATTTTTTCGAATTATTGCTTGGACTCCTCCTTCTTCACCTGCCATCAGGGGCGGATTAAGACTGCACGGGGCCCCGGGCTACAATCAAACGGGGGTCCTAGCCCTATGCAGCCAGCGTCCCTTAAAATAAGAGGATTGTTAACAGCTAATAAAGGACTGTAACTAAATATTAATAATGAAAAAAAATAAAAGAACACTAAGAAATATTTTTTTGAAGTGTTTGTGCAATATTAAAATTGAGTGTGAAAATAATTTTTTTATCTTCCACTGATGACAAACGAACCCCACCCCGGTTGCATCACGCGCCTGTACTCTCGCCACACGGCCAGCGGAGATTGACTAAAATGAGAAATTTTTTTAATATAAACTATGTACTCTAAGTGAGCCAATTAAATCACTTTTTATTGATTATTAACTCTATCAGTAGCATCTGGTCTGATTCGCGATCAGTTGTATAGTTATTTTTTTTTTCAAAATATTTTCAAGGGTTCGTGCAAACATTTGTACACTTTTATTATAAATATAAAAAGTTTGGGGGCCCCTAAACCGTTGGGGGCCCCTGTCTTTAGCCCGCTCAGCCCCCCCCCCTTTAATCCGCCATAGCCTGCCATTGTAGAACATCCGTCGTATCCTTGGCCAATAAGCTTAGTCATATATAATCCAAATTCTAATGAATATGTAATGATGGTGTTGGCTAAACCTTCAGCTGTTCTATCTACAATTGGAATATATGCCAGGAATTCTTCTGTGACCACCATTTGCTATGATTGCTTTTTTAAGGTTAATGTAGTGTTTGTAAATTTTGCATTAACTTTTAAAAAGAATCTTTATTTTCTTTCTACATTTGTGATGGATCAAAACAATAGAAATAAGTAACCGTGTTCCGAAAGTCATTAAATCGATCATCTATTTGTGCTGCAAGTGTATCCAAGAGAGTGAAGTACGTTTCAGATTTAAAGCTCGTCGTTGGATCATCAGCCCTTTCCTCTCTGCCTTACTCCTTTCTCTTTTTTTTTTTTTGCGATTCGCTTTTCTTTCAATTCTGTTTTAACATCTAGTTTGGAACAATTTTCCTTAATAAATGATTTGACATATATAACACGAAGATATTGTCCAACAAATTTTTGTACAAATAGCATCAAGAAAAAAATAATATTTTGTAATTAAAATAGATAGTTCCGTAGCTTCTGCTCTGTCACTTCTTTCAAGTGTGGCTAGAATCAATTAGACTATAAAAAAATCATGTTAAGCCTGGCCCCTTTTTGGACTCAGGACGTGTTAGCGCATTTTCGTATTATGTATCAGTACTTATGTTAGATATCAGCATTATGTAGTTATCAGTAATTGTGTTTAGATTTTAGACAAATTTTTATGAATTTTCTTGTGTAATGAATATACTTGAAATTTTTTAAATTTAAAAGTCATTTCTTTACATTTAATTTTTTAAAATTTTCTCTTTAATCTAACTACAAGTGGTTTGTGGTCACTGAAATAGGACTCATAAATGAAACATTCTAAATTGTAATCAGCTTATCGCTCAAATATTCCGTCAATTGTTGTTTGATAGATCGTGGTTGTTGAAAGTAGTTGAATGTTGAAGTTTGTTTCGAAAAACTTTTCAATTTCTGCCCCTGGGCCGCTAAGATCTTGATTGAAGTCACCACAAATGATGACGTAAAACTCTCTAAACTTTTACACATATTCTAATGACGTCAACAAAAAAAAACAGAAAGTAAAAACCCTTCAATGCTTGAAAAACGATGTATTCGACTTCCGGCAATGGCGGCCGTTGCCTGCGCCAGTGTTATCTCTCGATTCGCAATGTTTTTTGGTAGTTTTAACGGGGTTTTTTAACGGATCGAGTAACTGAGTGTTGATGCACAAATGGCAGGTCAGGACATACAAAAACATATATACATCATGGGTCTAGGACTTATGGTTGCTGAGATCTAGGGTGATGACAGACGGACAGACGGACAAAACGGGTGCAATAGCGCATTCGACTTCTCGAAAATGCGCTAAAAACCCAGGTCATTCATTCTGTAAATAGGAATTTTTGTTAAAAATGAAAATATAGACGTAAAATCATAATCATTTAGGTTTAGAGATTAACAGAGCGTGTAGTTTTTCTCGCCATAAAATATCATCATATATCATTGTGTGAGCTTATATTTTAATTTTGGAACGATATAAAAAGAACTCACATACCAATTTTTTATTGTCGGACACACTGATTCGAACGTATGCAATAACATTCACGTAAGTGGATTTGGCTTTTGTTAAAAGTGGGCGCCATGGGCGCCCCATAACAACCTAGAAGAAGAGAATGATCCCACATCTGCATGCTTTTATAAGAAAGTCTTTTCAGAGTATATACTGTTTATTAATATTGAAGTTTTTTATGTTCTTAAATAGGAATCATGCAGCTTTTCAGCTGTGTCAAAAAACAACTTCACTGTTTACAGACATTGCTTCGAGAGTATCCAAAAGAAACAACAGACATTGGGTGAAAGGTCCTTTATTTGAGTTTTTAAGGCCACTCTTAATTCCAGACATTACAGATGCGCAATCGTATGCCTGCCATCGACAGCGTGTGATATCGCTCTTTAGGGGTCGTCCATAAATGACGTCACGTGCCTGTGGGGGGGAGTAACACTTTTGTGACGATGCGTGTCGAGGGGTAGGGAGGAGGTTGAAGAAACGTGACGTCACTCGTGTCAATATAAATGAAAGTAAGGTGGATTTAGGTGTCTTCGTATAGTACGAAGGTAAGAAATCTCCATAGTTGTCAAATTTAACAAAAGCAATTTCTGGAAGGAACCGGTTCAATAGTGGGCATATGTTCAAAGCGTACACGTACACATGACGTATTTTAATTTATATAGTGGATTGCAGTAGATGTTATACTTATATGTCCACTATGCGTCTGCATTATCCCCAAGAATTCCCTTTTAAGCCCAAATGAGGTAATTTACCCCTGTTCGCCGGCCACTTTCTTACGTGATGCACGTCAGTCAATTGAGGGATTTACATATAATACATTTTAAACAAATTAATTTTAAATAGTTTTTTTCTAAACAAAGAAGTTAACAGTGATGATTAATAGTCAATGTTTAATTTGTATGTATTAAAATAAAAAAATAAGGATCGCAGTTCGATTTTTGAAGGCCAGTTAAACGTTTTTAAAAAACGGACCAGTTCAAAAGGATACCTAAAAATTAAAATTATGAAAGTTTATGTTAACATTATGGTCAACTCAAAATGAGCGGATTCTAGCAAATTTTATATGCTCAAAATTATTCAGCATTACCCACAAGAGTTCCCTTTTACCCCAAATGAGATAATTTATCGCTGTTTACCAACCCCTTGGTCAGACAGTCCTATAGCGGTAGCCATGTATTTTTCGTTTATACATTCCACAAAAGAATGCGCAACAATTTAAACAGCCTCGTCCATTGGTGACATTAATGTTAACAAATCTTGGGTAACGTACGTAAAATTCTGAAAAAAAAAAAACCAACAAAAAAATTAAATAAAATAACCAAAACAACAACAACAAAAGAAGAAAAAAAAACACTTAGTATTTTTCGGCCATGGCTCATTCTTTTGACATGTCCTAGCCACCTCAGGCGTCTTTCACTAAGAATTGAGAGCATGCTTTGGGTATTGGCAGGCGTTAGGACCTCATTATTAGGCTCTTTGTCTTGCTATTTAATTCCAAGGATGCGACGCAGGCATCTCAAATGGAAGCTGTTAAGCTTGCGCTCTTGTGATGTATAAGCGGACCATGTCTCGCTCCCATATAGTAGTGTACTGATGACACAGGCTCGATAGACGCACAGTTTGGTTTTCTCCGTTAGCTTGGTGTTTTGCCAGACCCGTTTATTTAGTTTAGCCATTGCTGCAGCTGCCTTGCCAATTCTGCTGATTATTTCTTCTTCAAGAAATAAGGAAATCCATGGAGACCTTGGATCCCAAGTAGGTGAAGCTGTCCACAACCTCCAAGTTTCATTATCGATATTTATGGTAGGAGGAGGTCGAGTGTCTTGGGCCATGATGTTTGTCTTTTTCAAGCTGATTTGCAGACCAAATTCTTCGCAGGCATTGGAGAAGCTTGACACGAGTTGTTGCAAACCAGATTCTGTATGTGCTGTTAGTGCCGCATCATCCGCAAATAGTAGCTCTCGAATTAGGACATCCGTCGTTTTGGTCTTGGCTGGAGGCGGGCAGTGTTGAAAAGTCCTCCATCAGCTCTGGTGTGTAACCAAATTCCTTCACTGCTATCCTTGAACGCGTATCGAAGAAGTACAGAGAAGAATATTGCGAAGAGTGTTGATGTGAGTACACAACCTTGTTTAACTTGGCTGCTGACTGGGAAGGCCTCTGACTTAACTCCATCGAACTGCACTGTGCCAAGCATATTTTCATGGAACTGTCTGATGATGGCAAGTAGGTGAGGGGGACAGCCGATTTTTGCCAGTATTTGGAATAGCCCCTTATGACTGACGAAGTTGAAGACTTTTGTAAGGTCCACAAAGGCAATGTATAGTGGCATCTGCTGCTCTCTGCATTTTTCCTGGAGCTGTCTTATGAACACCATGTCTATGGTAGACCGACCGGACCGGAAACCGCACCGAGATTCTGGATAGACACGGGATGCTAGGCTCCGTAAACGTGTTAGTATAACACAGGCAAAGGCCTTTCCTACAATACTAAGGAGTGAAGTGCCGCGATAATTATTGCTATCACTCCTATCACCTTTGTTTTTAAATAGTGTCCCTATATTTGCATCCTTTAGGTCTTGTAGCCCTGTTCCCAGCAGAGGGACAGAATCTCTTGCACTGGTTGGAGTAAAGCTGTCTGGCCACTCTTTAGAACCTCTGGTTAAAGCCATGTAGGGGCTCATTTTGATATCAATCAGTACTGAGAAAATCACGTCAAAGCGGGAAAAGCATGCACCGGTACCTTGGGAAGGGGAAAAAATTCCTATCTGTCGTGTAATCCGAAAAAGTTTGATAAGCACTCGCTTACAATATATTTAATGTCGATTTACATAGCTTCACTCGTGTTACGATAATACAATGTAGACCTACACTAAATAAATATTTAAATGACAAAAATGTGATTTGAAACATACTTTATTTCAAATAGAAAATAAGGTTGTTGTTTTTTATATTGTTTTTTTTTTCGGGGGGG
>MUZC01003805.1:1324255-1344642 GCA_002072015.1 Radix auricularia
TGACATTTGATTAGTTATTCCATATAAGGAAAAATAGAATTTAATTCTACTATAATTAAGTAGAATTGAGTACTATAATTAATGAAATATTAAATTGTCATGTGAATCAAGTATGCATGCAAAATTTCATCAAAATTGGATGATCAGAAGTGGTTCAAAAAAGGAATTCAATTTTTGCCCCGGAAAGACATCCAGACAAGAAAGCAAACTAAGAAAAACGTGGTAAAAGGAGGAAGTTGAAATTAAGAAAATACTCACAAATAAAAAATTAATCTGGCAGTGAAATAAATTTCTTGAATTCGGGTAAGCCTGATCAAACCAGGAAAAACAAAACACATTTAAAACTAAATTAACTATGCAAGACATAGCATAAAACAATGGATAAGCGTAGGACGCAATAAACCCCAGATAAGAAAGCGCTCCGCAAAAATAACGTCTTGGGGAAAAAATACTGCTTAAAACTAATTGTTTTTAACTTCCTGTTAGTTGTTGAATATAGAAATGATCTTTTTTTCTCTTTCTCTCTACAATTTATGATTTCTTCAATTTACAGCTTTCAAGAAAAATGGACATTTGTCAAATCAAATTAGGTAATTGTTTGTTTTTCTTGTGATTGTTAAAACAAACAAACATGGAAACATACATACAATCATAAATTATCTTCTCATTTTGTGTATATGTGTTAGGGAGAGAGAGAGAAAGAGAGAGAGAGAGAGAGAGAGAATGTATCATTAAGTTGTAGATCTATACGAAAGTAAAAATATTTGAAACTTATTTGAATCTCGTAATTGTTTACTATCGCTTGGAATCAATAACCTTCTTGAATGTTTGGATCGATACGTAGAGCCATCAATCATGGAAACGTTTACAATAAAAAAATATAATTTATTTTTAGATATAGTGAATGAATTATTGTCAATCAACTTACTTTATCTTTAACATTATAAACTCTTAGACTTAATTTCTTTTTTTCAGATAAAAAGCAGCCTTTTCAAGCATTGAATTGTCAAAACTACAACCTTGATGAAAAAATGAAAATTGTCAGGAGTTTTGTTTTTTTTTGTTGTTTTTTTTTCAATATTTATTTTCTTTTTACCTGATCACAAGTTCATTGTTAACCAGATGGAACATGGATATCAACATAAGACTCAACACTGTGTCTGCTATTTATTATACAGATCAAAACAAGACCTTCAATAATTCTTTTCCAACAGGAAGTGAATTTGAAACAGATGATAATTCTTCGGGAAGAAAATTTTCTTTAGGAATATTTTTTTCATTTTGCATATTTATAGCCATCAGTGGCAATCTTCTTGTGTGTGTCGCAGTTCTAACTGAAAGACGCCTGAAACGAGTTAAAAATAACTATTTCATAGTTTCCCTTGCAGTTGCTGATCTACTTGTCGCATGTGTTGTAATGAGTTTTGCTATGGCAAATGATATACAAAATAAATGGATATTCGGTAGTTTATTTTGCCGTATATGGATTTCATTTGACATTATGTGTTCAACAGCTTCTATCTTAAATTTATGTGTAATTAGTTTTGATAGATATAAGCACATACATAATGCCATGTATTATGACTCTTGGATGTCTACTAGAAAAGCTTTGATACTTATTGCATTCGTTTGGTTTCTTTCTGGTTTAATTTCTTTTCTACCAATCCATTTAGGCTTACATGAGATTAATCTCTCTTCAGACAATGAAACAAAAACTAGTGAAAATGAATGTGCAATCAAGTTGAATTTTATATACGCTATTATTTCGTCAACAGTAAGTTTCTATGTACCATGTTTAGTCATGCTTGTTTTATATTTTAAGTTGTTTTTATTTGCGCGAAAGCATGCATTGAGTATTAAAAGTATGAAGCGACCTGTTTTATATTCACTCGGAGACAACCAACGCATGAATCAAAGCAACTCGAAAATTGGGTCAGACAACAAAGCTGCTTTTACTCTTGGTATAATAACAGGTGTGTTTTTATGCTGTTGGCTTCCTTTTTTTATAATTAATCCTATTTCAGCATTCAATACTGAGTTAATTCAGCCAAAGGCTTTTGTAATATCAACGTGGTTTGGATATATCAACTCATGTCTAAATCCTATCATTTATAGCATTTTTAATACCGAATTTCGAGATGCTTTTAAAAAGATATTAAGTTTTCGAATTTGTAGGAATGTATCATCTTTATCTTCTAGAAAATACCGCTTGCCACACAAGGATTTTAATAATGTCGATTGTGAAATTCAAGAACCTAAAGTCATTCGAAAAATTAGAAGAGACCATATGTTTAAAGACAAGGTATCACATGTTTAATTTATTTATTGATACTCACTTAGTAAAAATTTACTCATTTTAAAAATAAACTAATCTCAGTTATTTACTGTTGTGATCCGTCGAAAACTAATTAGGTAATTGTTTAAATTTTCACTTAACAATTCATGTTTTAAACGATATGTTATTAAATCAAATACTTACTCATATAAAAACAATAACACTGATTCCAAATTGGAATATTGTCCTTTGTTGTAAAATGTAATTACTGATAAATAATCAAGAACATAAACTCATTGTCTTTTTTACTTCATAAATGATATTAAGTTTATACCGTTGTCGGAAATTATAGTAGTTTGTGAGCAAAGGATAATTATAAGCTATAGATATCTGCAATAAATATTTACTATTATCCTGGTGTTCGTTGCAAGTTTAAACTTGCTAAGCAAAAGCTGGCATTCCATGTCCACAACGAAGAGAGTCTTTATTGAACATAATTATATTGCTCCATTACATATTGTCCTTCTAGTTGAAGACTATGTTGTTCTTTATTACATAAATTGTAAGTAAAACGTAAATGCCATGTAGGCTTGTGAAGCAGCGTGCACAGGCAACGAGTGTCCCCCGCGAGTATGTGGCTCAAAATCTTACACGATATCTAACTCAATAGGAAATTAGTTTGTTTTAGTAGGTACAATTGCATTGCGACTAACACGTTTAATGGCAGAACTGACAATGCACATCGACGTTTTTTTACGCTTAATCTTTCGATTCATCATTAGGAATTTTAAAATGAATGCCTTATCCCGTTCTACGTATTCAAGACTTAGTAGGCACCTAAAGGTAATGATAAATATTCGTGAAATTCCTAGTTAAATGCCACTTTTTAGAATCTATCGTTCAATTCACATTCACTTTAGTCATACTTTGTATGTACGTGATTTTATGTTCATTAAGAAGCGCTTAAAAACGATTTTTTTTCATTGAAATTTTGTGAATTTATTTGTAAATGAAAATAATTCATCAGTACAGGTGGGAGTGACACCATGATTTTACGGCACCTAATGAGATCAACCTTCACTACATCACTCTTTTGGCGAAATAACATACAATTTTCTTGGAGAAAATATATTTTGCTATAGCTGGAAGAAGTAAAATAATTTACAGTCCAAAATTAATTTGAAATTTCAAAAATCATTTCCGAAGTTTGATTATTAATGAGTAATTTCAACAATATTTAAGAAATATTTTTAATTTAAAAAATAACATTGTACATGTAATTCTTTTCAAAACCTGACTAAGGGCACTTAATAAAATTGGAGACCAATTGCAATGTATGAAATGAAATACATCTTAGTAAGCTCAAGATAATGGTATCTGGGCTGGATAACGACTGTCAAAACAGAGACTGTCATGTAGGGGCTACTTAGCAAGGGCGACGAAATCAGGTTGGTGACTCTCACATAACGCATAGCGGCTTCAGAATCATATATTCTCACTGTGAGATAGCTCCAGATGTGAGACATTGTCATAAGGTCGCAGACTAACATGTCAATTCCTGGTATACTCATAAGTACGCAAACTTTTTTTCTTTTACATTGTGTTTGGAAAACTTATTATGGCCCACAATGAAGTTTGTAAGATCAAGAAACAGAAGTGACATGAAAAGCCATAAAGGTTTTTTGTACAGGTGGGACAACGCAAAATTAAATACAATAAACTGGGTTACCATTTAATACAAAAAAAAAAATAAAGAGTTCAGCGGTGCCGCCGAGGGCAGAACCCAAATTTGTCGCCCCACCCACAAAAATAATAAAAAAATTAAAATAGTTATGTAAAAAGCTATTAAGAAAAAAACAGTATGTATTATAACAAGGAGTTGTTACTTTTTTATGTTATAAATAAAAAGAAACGCTTCCATTTCTTTAATAAAATTGCAGTTTTCTGTTTTTCCTCATTGCAAAAGCTTTCATGTATCAATTTTGTCAGCCATACCATGATCATTAACAAAAATATCTATAGATTTGATGTAATTAATTTTTCATTAACTTTATTTTATAGGCGCCACTTTAACGCCTTGCATTAAGACAGTTCTAACAAAGTTCCAATTAAATGATAGGTAATCACCTAAATAATCTTGAATTAAATAAATTGATATTGAATTCTTTTTCATACTTGTAAGTTAAAAGAGTCCTTGCTTGACAATGTCATATGAGATATTTTAAATACTCAAATTCGAAGGCAAATTTTTGAAGTCTGGTGTACGAAAATCATAAGTGTTTTCCAAATTCTTTATAACCGCCAAAACCTGATAAGAATTTCTATAGTAATCTCATCTTATGAATAATACAATTTTCTTCTCAAATGTTGTTGTTTTTTTTCAAAACATGGCTATATAATCGCTTCGATCCCCAAAAATTTGCTCTCTCGTTCTTATCTTAGATATACAGACGCTCCTTCTTTGCAGAAGATAATTGCGTCCACAGACCATGAGAGATGATCTGTTGGCAAGTGATGCAGCGGTCACAGGCCACGGCTAAAGGGGTTCCACGCATTACCCCAGCCGCCTAACTATTGTCTAGTTAGGTACCCATTCGGAGCTGGGTGACTCGGGGACTCCTCAGGCCCCGAGAACAAATCCTCACTTTCGTGTGGATTCGAACTCGTGACCATCGGTATGACAGTCGAGAGCGCTACCTCTCGACCACCACTTCTTTGATTGGAAGGTTCAATTAAAAGGATGAGGTCTTCTCATAAAATTTTAGCAAATGGCAAAACATCCTTTCAGTTCTCTATTAGTGTTTTAAGAGTAGCCTCTACAAAATGTTTGTTTTTTTTTAATTTTATTTTTTTGCTTTTATTAAGTTTGTAAATAATTTCGGGCATCATTGATTTCATTAAGTACATATTTCCAAATGTCTAAAATACATTTGTAAGTAAAAAGAGTTAATCTCTTGTGTTGAGATTTTTGTCTGCCTCTGTCATTTTTTCTATAGATTTCGTACACTATTTTGTATCCTGAAACCTGTTTAATGTCTTGCCTGTAGAAGCAAATAGATATTCGCAAAGGTATATGGACATAGATAATAGTGTGTAACAACATTCTAGTGTACTAACGAGTTCATTCCCGTTGGAATGTTTTGTAAAACAAATAGGTTTAATGAACTGTTTGAGCGAGATTTGATATTCAGATTTTGCGTCTTTCTTGAACTCCTGCATGCAATCAGCTATATGAATTAACACAATTCAGACATTTGCAGTCCATAATTTTAAGAACAACAATTACTTAAAATCATTTCAGATATGTCGTATGCAGATTCACTTTCACTTTTGTGAAATCTTTGAAAGATTTTACAACGATTTTCTCGGAGTGCTCCATTGTGCTTTTAAAGCAAACTAGATGCCCGCGGCGTAGCATATACCACAGAGTTGCTCATAAATAGTGCAAAGAAATCAAGGGGGGATAGATAAAGGGTACATCACGAAGAAATCAGAACAACTCAAATGAATTCATGTTGCGAAGTCATAGGGGCCATCCATATATAACGTACGCACGCAGGTGGGAGGAGGTTTTCAAAAATTGCATTTTGTGTATGGATGCGTACAGGGGGGAGTCTCCACTGAATGCGTACGTAGACACAAACAATTTAATCTGCATAATACTAAGCCTAGTAACATAAACAGCTCAGACTGCAAACGGCATCCGTAACCGACTGCAATAATGCAATAATGTTTTATAATTTAATGCGATTTGTTTAAAAGTAATTAATATTTGATTCAGAATAAATGTTCAAACATTGCTAAAATGTATCCGTCTGATTTATATATTTCCATTGCTTTAAATAAGTAGATGTTTTTCCTTCGCATACCGTTGTCTCAGTCGTTACATAAACATGACTGGATGGCGATTTCACTGCTTATATTGTTTTTTTTTGGCCGTCCAATACTGACATCACCCGATTTTGACGATTTCACCCCCCCCTCACAATACTTAGACCCCACTCTCCAATATGACGTCACAAAGCTTTGATTGCCCCCCCNCCCCCCCCAAAAAAAAAAAAAAACAAAACAAAACAAAAAACTAATAAAAATAAATAAATAAATAAATTTAAAGAATAAAAAATAATTTTAATTTCAAAAAGCTTATTGAAATTTACCACGTTTCAAATAACATTTTTGTCATTAAAATATGTATTTTGTGTAAGTCTGCACTCTAAAATCGTAACACGTGTGAAACCATTGAAAATATAACTAAATAAATTGTAAGCAATCAAGAGGAACTTTTATTTAAAGTAACACATTTTTTATGTGATTTTGATTTCCAAAACTCCGTGACCCTCCTTCGCCTCCACCCCCAGGCGCGCAATGTCATGTACGGACGGCCCTTTATGCAGTGTTGAACACAATAAAATTTGTATGTTCTATTATATTTCTTCAATAATTTCATCATGAAAAAACACGATGTTACAAAAAACTTTAAAGGGGCTGTCGATAAATGACGTCAGCGATTTTAGCCTATTTTTAACCCCCAACCTCACTTGTCAAACTTCGTCACAAAACTTTAGACCAATGTGACCAAAGCTTTGACCCCCCACCCTACCAAAAACCCTCAATTTCTTATTGAAAATTATCATGTAGCAACTTACTTTATATCATTTAAATATGTATATGCACTCGAATATCGTTGCCGTCATTTAAAAAATTGAAGCAATCAAATATTTTAGGGGAACTTTTATTTAAAGTTGCGCATTTTGATGTGACGTCATATTTCTTAAACACCCCCTCACCCTCTTCACACATTGACACAAATGCTCAACCCCCACCTCCTTGGGCGTGTGACGTCATTTATGGACTGTCCCAAAGAGTAAAACCAATATATTTTGACTCTGGCTTAAAAGTAAGTTTTCAACAGGTGAGGGGGGGGCAGTAGCGAATTTGTACGTACGCATTGGGGGAGGGGGACCTGAAAATGTACGGAGTGCGACTAAGAACACAGTAGCGAAGATCACATTACTACGAGTACACATAGTTGCGCATGCCTGGAGAGCGAGGGAGGGCGGCTTAAGTATTCATTTTATGAAAGTAATTGTTGAGGAAAGTTTCTGACCACTTTTCTGTCACTGAGCACGAAGTTATTTGGAGAGTTTAAAAAAATTATTTAAAAAAAAAAAAAAAAAAAAAAAGCAATATCTTAGCTGGTGATTGAACCTGCGACCCCCACTTATTAGGCGAATGTTATCCATTACACCACGAAAGGACACAATATTTAACTCCAATTCAAAGAAATGTTGAATGTTTACAACCTTTTCTTGCAATCGGATTGGTCGGTGGCGTCAGAGGTCAGACAGTTGGCTACTTCTTGTCCGTTGGACCATGTAGAGAATTATATTTATAGATGCGTCAGTTAAAGAATATTTCATTTATTTGCAACAGTATTGTCCTCTCTGTGACTTCAAAAAGCAACATTTAAATTTGCCAGGATCAAATAATAATTCTAATACATTTTGCCTGTTTTGTTTTCTTTTACAGCAACTTATTATTATTTTCTAATAATAAACTAATACATGGCAATGTTCAGCACTTATTCATGAGTGGCTACTTTATAATTTATGTGTGCCAAGTTTTAGTTCCCTTAGGCAAGTAATTTATTTCAATGTTTTAGTTATGCCGCAAAACAAAATACATTTAATTTAAGATAATGATGCTTCGGAAAATAAACAATTTAAGTACTCAAATTTTTTTTCACAATAGTTTGCTAACGTTAAAATCAAACTTGCATCAGATATAGGTACCAGCATATTAGTGTCATGTGATCATGGGCGTCGCTAGGAATTTTTCCAGGGGGGGGGGGCAAAAAAAATCAAATTTATTAATTTTTAAAAATTACGTCACGCGCCTATGGAGAGGGGGTCCCCGATTTTGTGACGAGGGGAGGGGAGTTAAAGAGTTGTGACGTTACGGCTAAACACGCTACTATAAACCAAAGTTCCACATATTCGATTTCTTATTATCTATTTTATAACGTTTTGACGGATTACCGCGTGTTACGATATTAGAGTGCAGCCTTAAACTAAACACATACTAAAATAGCAAGAATGTGTTTTGAAACATGTTCATTTTCAAAAAGACAATACCATCTTAAGGTGGGGTGTCACTGCTTTTTGAATCATATTGTTGGGGGGGGGGGGGTAAAAATAGGCAAAAAAAACAGTGACGTCAATTATGGACGGCCCCTAACTGACAATGCTATACAGGTTTAATTTTCAATTAAATTTGAATTAAGTGTAAAATAAGTGCCGAAAAAGTCTTAGAAATTAATAAGACTCACAAAATAGCGCTGTAATAGCTAAAATATAACATATATTAATGAATTTAATAAAATAAAAAAAGGTAAGGACGTAGGTACTCATAACAAAATTAAATTTTGCGGTGAAATAATATACGTGTAGAAACTGAAGGATCGACAAAGATGGATATAAAAATATTTACATTATTAGAAGATTTTAGGGCGTCTGTGGCATCTGACTTATCATTGGTGTTGAGGACATCGATAAAAAAATCAACAGCCAGAAACAGCTGAGGCTACTGTTTCTAATTTGAATGTCGCTGACACTTATTTATTTTCTAAATTGGAAGGTATGTCTGGACACACGACCTTTTAAATGAGTTGAAATGGCAGCTGATTCGTGATTGTTGGACCCCTGATAAAATGTATGAATTAAGAGCTGACAGAGTTTATAGTTTTTTTAGATATGCATGGTTATCAAACTGTTCGTCGTTGCTTTTATACTCGCAAATGTTAAAAGGTGCCTTTTGTAATTATTGTGTGTTGTTTCCGCAAAAAAGTTAATCGAGGAGTTCAGTTGGCATTTGTCTTCAAAACGATGCAAAAAATATAAAGATTTTAACGAAGATCCCCGTAGCCACATGCAAAACACATGACACAAAGGCTCTCATGAATATGCAACTGCAAGCAATTTTGTTGCATTATTGAAAGCCAAAGCAGTTTCTATAGATGGGCAGTTGGTCAAGAAAATCGCAACAAACGGGGTCCCATCATTTCTACAATCCTATTTTGCGGCATGCATGATTTAGTACTTCGTGGAAAAGAATTATATTCTGGTAATTTTTATGACATGTGAGAGTTTCGTGCAATCTGGAGATGAAGTTCTTGGTAATCATTCCAGGTTCAACGACAAAACGACCCCTGACAAAATGGTCCCGACCAATGGGCCCCGACAAAACGGCCCTTTACAAAACAGCCACGGACAAAACGGCCTCAGACAAGTCGGCCCTGGACTAAAATGTAGTAAGGTTAATAGAATTAAATTTTTTATTATTATTTTTACTCACCGATTCAGTGCCAGTTTTAGTTCACCAAAAAGAATAATAATAACATCACATAGAAAGAATTTAATAACAATTAAACTATATGGTAGCTAGTCACAATTGTTTTTAAGAGGAAATAATATCATAATGTCACAAGAAATAATTTTATAGTTGGACAACTTTCTTAAAAGATGAATGAATTGAAAAAATGTTAAATTTAACTTAAAAATGAAAAAAACACACTTAAATTTGTTATGAAAAATGTGAGCAATTAGTCTAGGGCCACTTTGCCCGGTGCTATTTTGACCACGGCTGATTTTATCTGGGGCCGTTTTGGCCGGGGCCGTGTTGCTTGGTCACTTTCGGCAACCATGCAAATCACTATAATTTATCGAAATGTGTGTGTCTCTCTAGCATTAAGACATTGGTCGTGAAGGAAATAATTCAGTTGTATTTTCAATACTTTCCGACGAAACAAATGACATTTCGGGCATTGAGTTGAGTTGATGTGACTTGGTGTTAGATTTCCGATAAAGTAATCAGCTAAAAAAACTAAATCTACATTTTAGTTTCCCATGTGAAACTACATGGACACATAAATATAAATGCTGGCGTATTTTTGCTAAAAATGTGACAGAAATTTTATTTACAACAATCAGTAATGTAAACAATTATACTTGCAGATATAATTCTTTTTTATGTTTGATATGTGTACACTGTCTTCAATGTAATTAACTTGCAGGGAATTTAGTTCAGTTTTATTGTAATAAATTTATGACATTTTTCTCAAATGTAGGGTGGGGGCAAATTCCCCCCTTGCCTCCCCCTGTATACGCCCATGCATGTCATGTTCATAAATTACTTTGGAACCGATGTTTTTCAGCTCTTTTCTTTAATGTTATTAAAATTTAATTTAAGTTAATTTTTAAAAAAAGTTTTGAAGCTTATTAATAACGAGGACTTTGCCCCCCCCCCCCTCCCCCTCAAAAAATGGACGACGCAGACCAATCGATTGGTGCATGTTTAACATTGATAGGAATCAGGAAGCAATAATTTTTGCTTTTACAACACTAGTGGATTTCAATTGTGAAAAAGTACCACCACATCATCGTCAAGTTCTCATACTAATTAAGCCTCTCGTTCTTCAGCATTATTACCAGAAGAATTTATAGCCAATTATGAGTTTGAAGTTTGAAAGAATTATGTCCACATACTTTCTTTATTTTGTGATACTTGGTTTTTATTTTCTTCCCGCCCTGGACATTTGCCCCCTTGTCTCCCCTTCGCTACGCCACTGGTAGAGGTTTTTATTATTATTATTATTAATTATTATTTCAGAGAATTAAGTTACTATGTTTTAAAAAATAATAAATGAAACGATAATTTTTAATTCCTGTCGACATGAATCTTTCGTTTAAAAATAAACGTGACTTTATTTAACTAGTCTTAATATTCTCTATCCTGTTTTAAATCAGCTTTTTAAACCTTGTGAATTTTAATATGAATAATCCAAATTAAATGTTATTTTAATTCGATTTGGATAAGTGCTTTTTACTGATTTGGTCAAATATTATTTTTTGGGGGTAGTTTGGTAAACAATTTTGCTGAAAATATCTAACTAGAAAAGATTAAATTTAATCATTTTTTAATTACTTAAGGCTTGATTTTTTAAATGAGCAGTAGATACGTAATGTGTGTTTGGGTTTTTCAGCTTTTGCCAGTTGTTCGATGTTTCGTGTAGAATTTAATAATAGAATTTTGTCTGAAATTTGTATCCAATAGTTACAGATAAAACCAATAGTTACGGGTGTAAACAATAGTTACAGATTTAAACAGTAGATACAGATATAATAAATATCGACAGTTGTAAAAAAATGTTAAAGTTTTAACCAGTAGTTACAGATTTAACCAACAGTTACATATGTAACCAAACGTACAGATGTAAAAAATAGTGACAGAATAAACCAATAGTTACAGATGTAACCAATAGCGACAAATGTAGCCAATAGTGACACATGTAACCCGTAGATACAGATGTAAAAAAAAAGCGAAAGATCAAACAAATAGAGTTTATACATATAACCAATAATTACGGATGCAACCAAAAGTTTAAGATTTAACCAATAGTGACATATGTAACTAATAGTATCAGATGTAAGCAATTGTTACATATGTTACCAATAGTAACAGATGTTACCTATAGTTAGACATGTAACCATAAGTTACAGATGTATCCAATAGCAAGAGATGCAACAAATAGTTATAATTGTAACCATTAATTACAGATAAATCAATTAGTTAAAGTTGTAACCAAGAGTTACAGATGTAACCAACAGTGACATATAAAACCAAAACTTACAGAAGTAATCAATAGTTACAGATGTAGCAAATAAATACACGAGTAACAAAAAGTTACAGAAGCAACCATGAATGACAGATATAACCAACAGTGACAGATGTAAACAATAGCTACATATATAACCAATAGTGACAGATGTAGCCAAAAGTTACATATGTAACAATATTTATAGAGATAACAAACAATGAAAGATGTAGCCAAGAGCTACAGATGTAACCAATAGCGCCAAATGTAACCAAGAGTTACAGATGCAACTAATAGTGACATATGTAACCAATAGTAACAAATGTAACCTATTGATACAGATGTCATTAATTGTTACATATGTAACCAATAGCGAAAGATGTAACCAATAGTTACAGATGTATCCAATAGATACAGATGTAAACAATAGTTACAGATGCGATCATGAGTGACAGTTATAACCAACAGTGATATATGTAACCAATTGTTACATATGTAACCAATAGTGACAGATGTAGCCTAAAGTTACAGATGAAACCAATAGTTACAGATATAGCCTATTGTTACAGATGTATCAGCAGTTACAGGTTTAAACTACAGTTACATATGTAACCAAACGTTATAAATGTAACAAATAGTGACAGAATATACCAATAGTTACAGAAGTAGCCAATTGCGATAAATGTAGCCAATAGTGACATATGTAAGCTGTAGATACAGATGTAACCAATAGTTACAGATGCAAACAATACCTACATATGTAATTAATAGCGACAGATTTTACCAATATATTCAGATGTAACCAATTATTACATATGTAACCAATAGCAACTAGTGTAAGCAATAGTATCATATGTAACCAATAGCTACATATGTAACCAATAGTTACAGATGTAACCAAAAGCGACAGATAAAACCACTTGTTACAGATTTAACCAATAGTGACAGATGTAACCAATAGATACATATGTAACAAAAATCAACAAAAGTAAATTAATAGTTACAAATGTAACAAGCATCCATATGTAACCAGTAGTTACAGATGTAACCAATAGTGACGGATGTAACCAATTGTTACAGGTGTAACCATAAGTTACAGATAAAACCAATAATTTCGGATGTAACCAACAGCTTAAGATTTAACCAATAGTGACATATGTAACCAATAGTATCAGATGAAAAAAATATTTACAGATGTAAACAACAGTGACAGATGTTACCAATATTTTCATATGTAGCCAATATTGGCCGATTTAACCAATAGTTATAAATATAACCCATTGTTACAGATGTAACCATTAGCTACATGTTACTAATAGTGTCAAATGTGACTTATAGTTACAGATGTAAACAATAGTACAGATGTAACCTATAGCGACAGATGCAACCAATATTTACAATTGTAATCAATAATTACTCATGTAACCAAGTTGTAACCTACAGTTACAGATATAACCAATAGTGACAGATGTAAGCAAAAGTTACAGATGTTAACAATAGTTGCAAATATAAACAGTAGCCTCAGATGTAGCTAATAGTTATTGTGTTAATTACATATGTAATTAATAGTCACATATTTAACCAATTACGACAGATGTATCCAATAGTTACAGATGAAACCAATAGTTACAGATGTAGCCAATAGATAAATATGTAACCAATAGTTACATATGTAAACAATAGCGACAGATGAAAAAATAGTAAAAAGATTTTACCAATAGTTACACAAGTAAAAAAGTTACAAATGCAACCATGAGTGATAGATATAACCATCAGTGATAGATTTTACCAATTGTTACATATGTAACCAATAGCAACAGAAGTAACCAAAAGTTACAGATGTAACGAATAGTTAAAGATATAACCAATAGTTACAGTTGTAAACAATAGTTTCAACCGTAACCAATAGTGACAGATGTAACAAATTATTACAGATGTAACTAATAGCGACAAATGAATACAATTGTAACATATGTAAAAAAATAGCTACAGAAGTAAGCGATATTTAAAGATGTAACCAAAGCGAAAGATGTATGCAAAAGTTACAGATAAAACCAATATTTACAGATGTAAACAATAGTTACAGATGTAACCAATAGTGACATTTGTAACCAATAGTTACAGAGGAAACCAACAGTTACAGATGTAACAGAAAGTTACAAATGTACACAATATAGACATATAAACAATATTTACATATATAACCAGTACTTACAGATGTAATCACAGGTGATATATGTAGCCTATACTGACAAATGTAAGGTATAGATACAGATGTAATCAATAGTTACAGATGTAACCAATAGTGAAAAATTTAAGCAATAGTTACAGTTGCAACAAATAATTATAGATGTAAACGATAGCGCCATATGCAACCAATAGTTTAAGTTGTAAGCAACAATTAAAGATGTAACCAATAGTTAAAGTTGTAAACAATAGTTACAGATGTAACCAATAGTTACAATTTAACCAATTGTTAATGATGTATCCATAAGTTACAGATAAAACCAATAAATACGAATGTAACCAAAAGTTACAATTGTAACCAATAGTAACATATGTAACCCATATTTACAGATGTTACCAATAGTTACAGTTGTAACCAATAATTGAGGATGTAACCAATTTTTACAGATGTAACCAATTTTTACACATGTAACTAATAGTTACAGATGTAACCAATAAGTACAGATTTAACCAATAGCGACAGATGTAACCAATAGTAAAAGTTGTAACCAATAATTAAAGATGAAACTAAAAGTTAAAGTTGTAAACAATACTAACAGATGTAACAAATAGTTAAAGTTGTAACCAATAGAGACAGATGTAACCAATAGAGACAGATCCAACAATCAGTAACAGTTTTAACCAAAAATTACTGATGTAACCAATAATGAAAGATGTATCCTATAATTACAGATGTAACAATTAGTGACAGATATAACTAATGCTTACAAATGTAATCAATAGCGACAAATGTAACTAATTATAGTGACAGATAAAACCTATAGATATGGATTTAATTCATAGTTACAGATGTAACCAATAGCAAATGATGTAGCCAATAGTTATAGTTGTAAACAATAGTTACATTTGTAAACAATAATTACAGATGTAACCAAAAGCGACAGATAAAACCAATTGTTACAGATTTAACCAATAGTGACAGATGTAACCAATACATACATATGTAACAAATAGCAACAAAAGTAACCAATAGTTAAAAATGTAACAAACATTCACATGTAACCAGTAGTTACAGGTGTAACCAATAGTGACAGATGTAACCAATAGTTACAGATGTAACCAATAGATAAAGATGTAACCAATAGTTACATATGTAAACAATAGCGACAGACACATACTCACACACATACACACAATAAACTCAGTCACACATTCACTCACAAAACTCACACACTCAAACAAACACACTCACACAAACACACGCACACACAGAATCACGCACATATTCACGCACACATAGAACTCACACACACAATTAAAAAAAAACACACTGACACAAATCTTACAATTTCATTCTCTCACACACACTCACACACACAAACACATACAGTAACTCACAACACTCAGAATTTCACTCACTCAATCACTCACAAAAAAACACACATTTTCTCACAAAACTCACACACACTCATTCACATACATACACACACGTTGGCACACACACTAACACACTGTGACACGACATTCAAAATTCACATTCACTTAAAAAACTCACACACACTCACACACTAACTCACACACACATACTTACACACACTCACTCACACACAGACACTAATAATACTTATACACAAACGCACTAACAGACACAAAGACACTCACTTACAAAACACACATTCACTCACAAAAATCAAACACTCACTAATAAAAACTCAACTACATTCACTAAGAAAACTCACTGTAACTCACAAAACACTCATACACATACACACACACTCGCTAACAATCGCTAACACACAGACACGCTCGCTCTCTCACACACACACACTCACTCAAGCGCAAACACAATCATTCACACACACACTCACTGACACACAATTATACTCATAAAACATAGAACTCACACACTCAATTAAAATAAACACACTGACTCACAAATCTTACAATTTTATTCTCTCACACACACTCACACACACAAACACATACATACACATTTTTCTAAAAAAACACACACATTGGCACACACATTCAAACACACTGACACGACACTCAAAATTCACATTTACTCACACTCACTCACACACACACTCACTCACTTACTCACACACAAAATTAATCGCATACACACACTCAAACAAATACACACACACACTCATAAAACTTACAAATTCACTCAGAAAACACTGACTCACAAAACAGACTCATAATACTTACACACACACACAAACACAAACACATACAGACACACACACACTTACAAACAAATCTGACACACTTACAAAACTCACAAACACTCATTTAATTAAACAATCTCAGAAACACAAACACAAAATCACACACACTCACACACATACACACAATACACTCACTCACACATTCACTCACAAAACTCACACACTAACGCAAACACACTCACATAAACACACGCACACACACAATCACGCACACACTCACGCACCCACAGAACTCACACACTCAATTAAAAAAACACACTGACTCACAAATCTTACAATTTTATTCTCTCAAACACACTCACACACACAAACACATACAGTAACTCACAACACTCACAATTTCCCTCACTCAATCACTCACAAAAAAAAACACATTTTCTCACAAAACACACATACTCACTCACTCACACTCACTCACACACACTCATTCACTTACGCACAAACAAAATTAATCGCACACACACACTCAAACAAACACACACACACTCACAAAACTTAAAAATTCACTCAGAAAACTCACACTCACTCACAAAACACACTCATAAAACTTACACAAACTTACACACACAGACTCACACACTAACAAATCTGACACACTTACAAAACTCACAAACTCTCATTTGCATACACACTCTCAGAAACACACACAAACAATCACATATACACACACACATACACACAATAACCTCACTCACACATTCACTCACAAAACTCACACACTCACGCGAACACACTCACACAAACAAACGCACACAAACAATCACGCACACACTCACGCATACATAGAACTCACACACTCAATTAAAAAAAACACACTGACTCACAAATCTTACAATTTTATTCTCTCACACACACTCACACACACAAACACAATCAGTAACTCACAACACTCGAAATTTCACTCACTCAATCACTCACAAAAAACACACATTTTCTCACAAAACACACATACTCACTTACTCACACTCACTCAAACACACACTCACTCACTAATTCACACACAAAATTAATCGCACACACACACTCGAAAAAAAAAACACACACTTTCACAAAACTTACAAATTCACTCAGAAAACTCATACTCACTCACAAAACACACTCATAAAACTTACACACACACACACTTACACACACAAACACACAGACTCACACAGACTTACTAACAAATCTGACATATTTACAAAACTCACAAACTCTCATTTACAAACTCACACACTAACGCAAACACACTGACATAAACACACTCACGCACACACAGAACTCACACACTCAATTTAAAAAACACACTGACTCACAAATCTTACAATTTTATTCACACACACACACACACAAACACATACAGTAACTCACAACACTCACAATTTCACTCCCTAAATCACTCACAAAAAAACACATTTTCTCACAAAACACACACATTGGCATACACACTAACACACACTGACACGTTACTCAAAATTCACATTCACTCACACTCACTCACACACACACTCACTCACTAATTCACGCACAAAATTAATCGCATACACACACTCAAACAAACACACACACACTCACAAAACTTACAAATTCACTCAGAAAACACACACTCACTTACAAAACAGACTCATAAAACTTACACACACACACACAAACACATATAGACTCACACACACTTACAAACAAATCTGACACACAAAACTCACAAACACTCATTTACATACACAATCTCAGAAACACACACACACAATCACACACTCACACACATACACACAATAAACTCACTCACACATTCACTCACAAAACTCACACACTTACGCAAACACACTCACATAAACACACGCACACACACAATCACGCACACTTTCACGCACACACAGAACTCACATACTCAATTAAAAAAACACACTGACTCACAAATCTTACAATTTTATTCTCTCACACACACTCACACACACAAACACATACAGTAACTCACAACACTCACAATTTCACTCACTAAATCACTCACAAAAAACACATATTCTCAAAAAACACACACATGGGCACACACATTCACACACACTGACACGACACTCAAAATTCACATTCACTCACACTCACTCACACACACACTCACTCACTTACTCACACACAAAATTATTCGCATACACACACTCAAACAAACACACACACACACTCACAAAACTTACAAATTCACTCAGAAAACTCACACTCACTCACAAAACAGACTCATAAAACTTTCACACACAAACACACAAACACATACAGACTCACACACACAAACAGTAACTCACAACACACATAATTTCACTCACTCAATCACTCACAAAAAAACACACATTTTCTCACAAAACACACACACTCACTCACACTATATCACACACACACACTCAATTTCTTACTCTCACACAAAATTAATCGCACACACATACTCAAACAAACACACACACATTCACAAAATGTAAAAAAATTACTCAGAAAACTTATACTCACTCACAAAACACACTCATAAAACTTACAAACACACACACAAACACAGACACATACAGACTCACACACACTTACAAACAAATCTGACACACTTACAAAACTCACAAACCCTCATTTACATACACACTCTCAGAAACACACACACAGAATCACACACACTCACACACATACACACAATTTACTCACTCACACATTCACTCACAAAACTCACACACTAACGCAAACATACTCACTCACATAAACACAAGCACACACACAATCACGCACACTTTCACGCACACACAGAACTCACATACTCAATTAAAAAACACACTGACTCACAAATCTTACAATTTTATTCTCTCACACACACTCACACACAAACACATACAGTAACTCACAACACTCACAATTTCACTCACTCAATCACTCACAAAAAACACATTTTCTCACAAAACACACACATTGGCACACACATTCACACACACTGACACGACACTCAAAATTCACATTCACTCACATTCACTCACACACACACTCACTCACTTATAATTACTCAGAAAACTCATACTCACTCACAAAACCCACTCATAAAACTTACACACACACACACTTACACACACAAACACACAGACTCACACAGACTTACTAATAAATCTGACATACTTACAAAACTCACACACTCTCATTTACATACACACTATCAGAAACACACACACAATCACACACACTCACACACATACACACAATAAACTCACTCACTCATTATCTCACAAAACTCACACACTCACGCAAACACACTCACATAAACACACTCACGCACACACACAATCACGCACACACTCACGCACACACAGAACTCACACACTTAATTAAAAAACACACTGACTCACAAATCTTAAAATTTTATTCTCTCACACACACACACAAACACATACAACTCACAACACTCACAATTTCACTCACAAAAAAACGCACATTTTCTCACAAAACACACACATTCACTCACAAAACTCACACACTCACGCAAACACACTCACAAAAACACACGCACACACACAATCACGCACACACTCACGCACACACTCACGCACACACTCAATTTAAAAAAACACACTGACTCACAAATCTTAAAAATTTTTTCTCTCACACACACTCACACACACAAACACATACAGTAACTCACAACACTCACAATTTCACTCACTCAATCCCTCACAAAAAAACACACATTTTCTCACAAATTACACACACTCACTCACTCACACTCACTCACACACACACTCACTCACTTACTCACAAACAAAAATAATCGCACACACACACTCAAACAAACACACACACATTCACAAAACTTACAAATTCACTCAGAAAAATTACACTCACAAAACAGACTCATAAAACTTACACACACACACACACAAACACACACACATACAGACTCACACACACTTACAAACAAATCTGACACACTAAACTCACAAACACTCATTTACATACACAATCTCAGAAACACACACACAATCACACACACTCACACACATACACACAATAAACTCACTCACACATTCACTCACAAAACTCACACACT
>MUZC01003805.1:1360722-1382098 GCA_002072015.1 Radix auricularia
TTTATTTAATGACGTTTTCAATGGCTCCCCGCGTGTTACGATACTAGAGTGTATACTTACACTAAATACATATTTAAATGACAAAATACTTATTTGCAACATGCTAATTTTTATTGAGAAAATTATGGCTTTGGAGAGGGGTGGCTAAGCTTTGTGACGTCATAGCGGAACAAGGTGTTGGGGTTTACGCCTTTGTGACAAAGTATGACGCGGGTGGAGAGGGTTGAAAATTGGTAAACTCGCGTGACGTCATTTATGGACATCCCCCTTAAATCATGAAGGGGTGACACCATGAGCTACCGCCCCGGGTGACACCAGCCCTAGCGACGCCTCTGATTTTAGGTCTATATTTTCAATTAATATTTAAAAAGTAATCCAAGATAGATAGACAGACAGACAGACAGATAGATAGATAGATAGATAGATAGATAGATAGATAGATAGATAGATAGATAGATAGATAGATGGATGGATGGATGGATGGATGGATGGATGGATGGATGGATGGATGGATGGATGGATGGATGGATGGATGGATGGATAGATAGATAGGTCATGCCTTTATAAAAAGAGCTTTGTAGCTTAGTTGCGAAATTATTTTTGACTTTTTAGTAAACACACTAACAACTTTTACAGTAATTTTATTTTTATTGATGAAGATTTCTCTCCTTTTATTTTGTTTACTTCAAATTTAAATAATATTTTCAAATTTAGGTTTATGTGAAATGTGTGTTTATAATATTCAGTTTCATATGTGGAATGATACCAGCATTAGGCTCTTAGGCATTTTCGGGAAACTCTCTGTTACGTTTTTAAGCTTGGTCGTAAGCTGTCAAAGAAAAGAAGGAGCAATAAAAGTTATTATTATTAGGGCGTGATAAGGATGTACTATTTAAATACCGATATAATTAAGTATTAAGTCTAATACTATTAACTGTTTATAGGTACAATAATCATAACATTATTTGAATTAAATCATAAATCCGTTATATTATAAAATTATTTTAAAACTTATATAGTCAATTACCACTAGCTGCTTGATATTTTATCTCAAATTGTTAATTTTAGCGCACAAGTTTTCAATAGAGCATACTAAATAAAACACGGTCTATTTAATTAACTCGAGGATAGCACAGGTCCGTTTACATTGACTGTAATGGAGTAGAAAAGCATCAACAACAACAAAAAAAGTGCGCGTGTGTATGGGGTGGATGGGGGGGGGGCGGGCTAGCTACGAAGACGCGGGCTCCTTGCGTGCTCCTGGATGCTAACACAGTTCGCCTTTTCCCCACCAGCCACCTTGTTCACTTTCTGACCCAGACAACCGGCCAAGATTGGAACTGGCTCTCCAGGCTAGAATGTTTTAGTATTTTACACATGTTAACGTTCTTTCTAAGTAAAAACGGAGAGATAAAGTGTGTATTATGTATTCAACTACAGTATACACTCGACCATCATCAATGAACTTAACTTCATAAATAATGTAAAATAGTTTTACCCCAAATATCTTTGAGTGGAGTAACTCTCATAAAGGTATGTTTCTATTTTTCTATTATTTATTAGAATAATCGTCTTATTAACTATCTTGATATCATCGATTAAAAAAGTATAAATGACAAGTCCGATTTCCGTGCTTTGCAAGGCGGGGGTGGGGGGTTGTTACTATAATAATATCGTATTATCATGTCATTCGGTTTATCTTTCCGTTACAAATGATATTTAGAGTATACATTAATGCGTGAACTGTTTTTTTTATAATAATATCTATTGACTTTGCATCAGAGAAGAGAATTTGCTTACGCTCGTTCATTAACTGAATTACTCTGATTGATTATAATAATGATTTGCTTTGCCAATTTTATTCCACAAAAGTTTACCCGAGTTTTCTAACTACGCTGTTCAAGGGCTCATGTTCTTTCCATGTGAAATAAACATGAAAACCATATCTGAAAATGCTTAGAAAAGAAGCTTTTCGTTGACTTGTATTACAATTACGTAAAATAAATGAAATTGTTTTTTCCGTTATTTAGCTGAATAATATTTCAAGAAGTCATTAGTTTTCCCATGAACAATTAATTTTAGGAATAAGTGAACTTTTAAACACAGCAATGCAGCCAGATCCTTTCAGTTGTCGTACATTTGAAAGTTTAAAAAATATAATAAATTAAAAAATTAATCTAAATTAATAATCAGTAATTCAAAAATAACAATGAATAAAAATAACAATTTTCTTCTTCTTTGTGTGTGTGTGTGTGTGTTTTTCCCTTATGCTGCTGTTCCTAGTTTTTATTACTACAATGTAGCACATCTGATTTTACATTTCTTTTAAAGATTATTTCTCTAACTGAACGCCAAAAATTGTACTTAAAATTTACCCTACAGATTTGGCTTAAGTTATGTTAGTAGCTGATTCAGAGTGACAAAGAGTTTGCGCTAAACGGGTAGGGCAATGTTATTGTTGCATGAAATATACTCTTCAAAAGGTCACAAAGGTGCTCCTACCCCGATTGCATCCGTTTTAGGGACATCCATAAATAATACCACGTGATTTTGACCGATGTTTTTGTTACCACCCTTCCTTGTCACACGTCGTCAAGGGTCGACTGTGCCGCCGGGAAAATTCCCGAGTTGCTGCCAGGACTGGTGAAATAAGACTAATTAATATTGGTGATGTTTTAGACAGAGCCACAGCGACTAATCTCAGAGAAGAGCTAACTGACTTTGCGCTGAAATGGGACAAATTTAAAAATTCTGTCTTCGACGAATACCATCTTCATATTTTCTACGATTCAGTAGAGGACAGCGTGAGAAAAGATTCGCCACAAGAACACTGGGACGACCAAGTTGTGGATGAAAGAGAAGAACTTCCTACTTTTTTTTATTCAAGGCAAATCAAGGCGTTTGTTTTCAACCTGTTGATGACATGCATTTACAAAGCGGGAAAACCCCATTAACTTTCATTCCAGATTACGTTAAAAGTAATTTCATATCACTAATTCTAAACCTAAACCAAACAATTGCTTTCTACAAATGCAGCTACGGGAGTCGAACGAACATAGTTTTTCAAAAAAAAAATCTCCAACATTATTATAAATATTATTAGCTATCGTTTGTTGTTTATTTCAACCCTATAGATTTTATGGTTGGCGAGAAATTGAAAAAATACATATTTTTTCTAAAAAACAAATCCAAGAAATCGAGCCAATGAAAAAGATTTTTCAAAAATTCCTCCACCTACACTTTTTTAATATTACTTGCTAACGGGTTTGTTACCAACCGATAGATGTTATTGTTGACAAAAATTGAAAAAAATTTAATATTTGTATTTTTTTCTATTTTCCTGGAAATCGAGTAACCATTTCGGTAATTTTTTTGACCCGTGTATATCCTTGGGTCTTCCTTAACATATTTGCGAAAGATCCGAACCTTCTATCTGGTATGGTTTTAGTAGTTGTTTGTGTAAGCTCGAAAAAATCATTTCAAATTCGCAATTCCTGTGTAAAAATGCAATCTTATCAGGGAAATTCGATGTCCAGGATAAATCAGCAACAATATCTAAAGAATTCGGATGACTTCTGTATTTGTGAACTTGGCTGGTTGCTCACCCTCCTGTCACAGAATTCAGAGATTTTCCCAATCTCTGTTGCTTTCCAGCACCATAAGAGTGGGTCAGTGAACTCTGTCCCACTTTGGATTACACTGTGCTGTGCATATATGTCCCTTGACCATATTTTCAGGTCAACATGGCCAGCTCCTTGGTAACCAGGGAAGATCGGCGTGTAGCAGAAAAGACGTGATTGAAGTCGAGATATTCCACGGCCAAGCAATAAATATAAATATTTACATAGAAACAATATTCTGGTATCTATACTTTAAAAAAACGCGAAGCCCTCATTTACTGACTCACTCCGGGCCGGTATAAGGGCAAGGCGAACGAAGCAACCACCTTTGATCTACCTCTTTTTAAGGACCCACGCTTCGGCTAAACTTATTTTACTGATTTTTACAATTTGCTACTTTTACTTAAGACTTTAAAAAAAAAAAAACAATAGTATAAAGAAAACTTTTTATTTATTTTGTAAGGAAAAAAATTACTAGAAAAATAGCGTACTAATTTGAAATTCGAATGAATATTTAAACGTAATTTCAATCAAAGATTTTTAGATATTTTTATTCCAGGGAAACATTATAGATTACATTAAAAGTCAATTTCATTTCAATCAGTAATTCTGAAAGGAAGAAAAAATGACGCCATATCCCCGTAACGCTACACACCAATAATGTGTCACTATAATTCTAACATTAGCATTCACAAAGCGGGAAAATCATAATAACTATAATTCCAGATTACATTAAAAGTCATTTCAAATCAATAATTATGAAAGTAAACAAAACAATCTACAAATTGTTGCTAAAAGAACGGGAGTGGAACGAAAAGCCGATTTTTAAAAAATCTGTCTCCAACAATGTTCTAAATATTATAAGCTATTGTTTGGCGTTTGTTTCAACACGATAGCTGTTTTAGCTAACGAGAAATAGAGAAAATACTGCTATTTTTCGGGGTAATAGTATTTTCAAGGAAATCCAGTAAATATTTTCGTTTTTTTTTTCTTGGGACTTCCTTAACATATTTGCCATAAGACCCACACCCTCTATCTTGTATGATTCAGGAGGAGTTGCTTGTACAAGCTCGAAAAGCCAGCACAAACAATTCAAACAATTACCTCAATTGTTTCCGACAAAACTTAACGATTAGTTAAATTTAATCGTTAACTTTTATAAAATTAACAATTAATTAATCGTTAATTTTCATTTAAGCCAAAAATAGACAATTTAACATTAAATGTTCAAGTTAAAAATTTAACTTGCAAAGGAATTTATCCATTATATGTCATCTTGTAACGAATTACACAAAAAGAACTAATTTGGTTTAAGTGAAAACTGGGTCAAATTGACATTATAACCAGCCGAGCTGAACAATGATTCACTTGGAAATGAGGTAACTCAAAACGTATTGGCAGGAAGTGACATTATCGGATATCGGTGCTCATTGAGTTTCCACCATTGCAGATCATTAATAGATTCATGAACTTTCATCTCCATTGTATAACATAGTACTTCATCAAGAGGAGCGGTCGTCATTTTTTGTCACTGAGTCAGACTCCATACTGCTTTTTGACTTCCAATAATTTGTTGTGATGGGTCGATTAATGGTTTACAAATTGTAACGATTGCATTATTTCTATTAATCGAGAAATTAACAGTTAATTTCAGCAGCCTTAAACTTTTTTTTAAATAACCCAAAATCCTAATTCAAAAATTATATTTCCGATAATTTAGTAAGCATTGGAAAAAAAGAGAACGATTTTCCAGCAGGTAGCATAAGACGGAATTATTTTTCAACCTACTGCAAATGACTAATGAAAAACGGAGACGTTTTCAACCGAAAAAGACATATATATATACTAGCGATTTCCCCACGCGTTGCTGCATTGAGTGAAAATTTACCATTCCCGTTCGCCAACTTTCATTGGGGTATCTTTCCAAAGTTTCATGCTTCTACCTACATGGGGAAAGTGAGAATTATTGATTTTTAATTTTTATATAGTTTATATTGGGAAAAATTCTACTTTTGCCCCCCCCCGCCCCCATTTAGAGATATTTTAAATATTTTTTCACCTGCTACCATCGTGAAAGTTTAATTATCTATTCCCCAACGTTTCATGAGTCTACCTACGTGAGAAATAGGAGAATTAGTGATTTTCAATTTTTATTTGGGCCCCGGCCCCCATTAGTGTGTATTTTAAAACATTTTTACACCGAAATCCGTCGTAAGAGGGTACTTAACAATTACCCAAAGTTTCATGCTCCTACCAACACGGAAAATTGAAGAATTAGTGATAAATCGGTTTATAATATAAGAAAAATTATATTTGGGCCCCTGGTTAACAATTATTGGGAAATCTAACATTCTTTTGGCATATTTTCTTAGCCCCCATTAGTTGGAAATTTAAAGTTCTCTTTTGCAAATATCATTGTAAGCATTAACTAAAAAATTTACAAAGTTTCCTGCTTCTAACTATACTGGAAATAGGAGAATTAAGGATTTTCATTTAAGGGGAAAAAACTTTTTTGGGTCCCCATTAATTTTGGGCGCCAGTATTTCTATGAGTGGGAATTTAATGTTTAATTGAAAATCACCAATTTTCCTATTTCCCGTGTAGGTAGAAGCATAAAACTTTGGGAAGTTGCTGGGTAACCAATAATGACGAAGATTGGCGATGAAGAACTTTTAAAATCTCGCTCATGTGGGGCCGGGGGCCCAAAAACAGTTTTTTCCTTCATCACTAATTCTCCAATGTCCCATGTAGGTAGAAGCATGAAACTTTGGGAAGTTGTTTGGTAACCACTAATGACGAAAGTTTGCGATAAACATTTTTAAAAATCTCGCTTATGTGCGGCCGGGGGCCCAAAAAGATTTTTCCTTATATGTGTTCTATAACAATTGGAATTCACCCATTTTCCTATTTCCCGAGTAGGTATTTCCATGTAGGTAGAAGCATGACACTTTGGGAAATTGGCGAAAAAGAATTTTAAAAATCTCGCTCATGTGGGGCCAGGGGTCCAAAAACTTTTTTTCTACATCACTAAATCTCCGACTTCCCGTGTAGGTAGAAGCATGAAATTTTGGGAAGTTGCTGAGTACCCACTTTAGACAAAATTTGGCAAAAAAGTTTTTAAGAAATATCTTTCAAGTGGGGCCGGGGGCCCCAAAAGATTGTTTCCTTATTTTTGGGCTTTTTATAAATTGAAAATCACCAATTTTCCTATTTCCCGTGTAGGTAGAGGAATAAAGTTTTGGGGACTTCTGGGTTCCTTCTCACGACAAAAATTGGCAAAAAGAACTTTTTAAATCTCGCTCATGTGGGGCTGGGGGCCAAAAAACAGTTTTTTCCTTGATCAAGAATTCTCCAACTTCCCGTGTAGTTAGAAGCGAGAAATTTTGGGAAGTTGTTGGGTAACCAATTATGACGACATTTAGCGATATTGATTTTTAAAAATCTAGCTCATGTGGGCCCGGGGGCCCAAAAAGTTTTTTCCTTATATGGGCTCTGGAAAAATTGAAAATCACCAATTTTCCTATTTCCCGAGTAGGTAGAAGCATGTAACTTTGTAATTTTTTTTTATTTTATGCTTTCGACGATAAGTTGAAAAAAGTTAAATTTCCCACTCATGGGGGCCGTGGCCCCGGAAAAAGCCCCGACTGACTGACTGACTGACTCACTCATTCACTCATTCGTCACTAATTCTCCAACTTCCCGTGTAGGTAGAAGAATGAAACTTTGGGAAATTGTTGGTTACCCTCTAACGACGAAAATTGGCGAAAAAGAATTTTTAAAAATCTCGCTCATGTGGGGCCGAGGGCCAAAAAACACTTATTTCCTTTTTCCTATAAAAATTGAAAATCACCAATTTTCCTATTTTCCGTGTAGGTATAAGCATGAAACTTTGGAAATTTATATATGAGCCATACAAAAATTGAACATCACTAATGCTCCTATTTCCCATAAAGGTAGAAGCATGAAAAATTTGAATTTTTTTTAGTACAAGCTCCCGACAATTGGCAAAAAGAATGTTAGAATTCCCTCTAATTGGGTACCGGGGGCCCAAATATACTTTTTTATATTTAAACAAAAAAAAAAACTTATCACTAATTCTCAAATTTTCAGTGTAGGTAGGAGCATGAAACTTTGGGTAATTGTTAAGTAACCTCTCAGGACAAATGTTGGTGTAAAAGAATTTTGAAATTCACACTCATGGGGTATGGACTCCAAAATGTATTTTTTTTTATATGAGATTTATAAAAATTGAAAATCACTGATTCTCTTATTTCTCGATTAGGTAGACTCATGAAACGTTGGGTAATTGATAATTACACTTTCACGATGGTAGCAGATGAAAACATATTTCAAAATATCTCTTACTGGGGGCCGGGGGGCCAAATGTAGTTTATTTCCTAATATAAACTATATAAAACTACACATAACTACTTTCCCCATTTTCCATATAGGTGAAGCATAAAACTTTGGGAAGTTGTTGAGTACAATCTCCAGATGAAAGTTGGTGAAAGAGAATGATACATTTCCACTCACATTGGGGCCGGGGGCCCAAATATAATTTTTTTTAAAATTAAAAACAAACTCATGACAAATTCCACAATTCATCGTGTAGGTAAAAACATACAACTTTAGGAAGTTGTTGGGTACCCTCAAAACGACGAAATTTGGCGTAAAATAATTTTTAAATGCACGCGCATGAGGGCCTGGGCCCAAAAAAAACGTGTTTTTTCCCTTATACGTGCTATAAAAATTTGAAAATCAATAATTCTCCTATTTTTAATATAGGCAAACGCAGGAAACTTTGGGGGTTTGTTAACTACATATCCACGATGGTAGCAGGTGAACAATTATTTAAAACCTTCTTTACTGTGGCCTGGGAGGCCAAAATGTAGTTTTTCCCTAATATTAACCTTATAAAAATAAAAATCCCTAATTCTCATATTCCCTAAATAGGTTGAAGCATAAAATTTTAGGAAGTTGTTGGGTACCCTTTCACGACAAAAAATAGCGTGATATATTTTAAAAAGTCACACTCATCGGGGCCGTGTTTTTTCAAATATGTGCTATATACAAATTGAAAAGCACTATTTTTACTATTTCCCAAAAATGTAAAGCATAAAAATTTGGGGATTTTTTAAATACACTTCCACGATGGCAGCAGTTGGAATAATATTCCTTGGTGGGCGCTGGGGGCAAAAAAATATAGTTTCTTTATGTATTCGCTTACTTATCACTAATACTCCATCTTCCCGCAGCAGAGCGCGGGCAAATTGCTAGTACCTTATATGAGCTAAATAAAAATTATTTTTAACTTTGCTCACTGTTTAAATGGAAGAATCTTAACTTAAAACATAAAATCTTTAAGACTCATTTTAAAATACTATATGACATTAAATTTTTATGTTCATTCCTAATGGATTAGGGCCCAAAATGTTTTTTTTTTTGGTTTTTTTAAATTAAAAAAAAAATTTTGTGGCTAAAATCACTAGATTTAAGTAGAATATGCCGCAGATGTGCTCATAGATAGGTAAAACTCGGATGCGGGGATAACTGCGACGCATTGTTGATCTGGAAACATGTGCACTGTGGTTAGTCACTTGCCACCCCCCATCCTGCACCACCCTAGCTTGCCAGCCATAAACTAATTCGCATAACCTGACAAAGGTCATTCGTCAAGCTTATTTCCACTCGTCTTGTGCTTGTTATGGTGATTGAAAAGATAGTCGGAAATAAACTGGCACAAACACAAACATTTTTTAAAATTAAAATTAAAAAAGTAAAGTCATAGCTGGGGATTGAATCTGCGATCTTCGGAATAGAAGAGAAAAATGGAAAGGCTCAGGAGGTGGCCCAAAGCGACTGAGAACACAGGAGCGATGAAGTACACATTAATACGGGTACATACAGTTGCGAATGCCTGGAGAGCGAGGGTGGGCACCTAAAAATTGAAAAAAGGAATGTCTTAGCTGGGACCTATGCATAACTCGGGCACAGTTGATATCTCCAACTCTATGTAACAGCATTCTGTAATAGCACTTTTCCTGAAATGGCTTTGCATTAATTTAAAAAAGACGGGTTCCCATAAATAGATTGCATTAAAATTTTAGCATCTGATCTCGTTTTACTAGTTACTTCAAATGTCAATTTTGCCAAGTCTAAGACGCTTGAAAATTTTAAGAATGTTTTTTAAAAAAAATATATTATTGTTATTGTGGTGTTTATTAACAGAGAAATGAATAACCGTTCATTTTTAATGAATAACCATATTTTAATAAAAAAAAGCACAAGCTGTATGACCTACTTTAATGCAATAAGAACAAAATAAATTTAGTTTTTAATAAGTACCTTACAATAATTTTATGAGAGCTGAAATAGTCATATAAATTACTACTTGCAAGTTAAACACAACCGAACCACCCTGTCATGTCAGCGCATCATCATGCACATGTCGAAATTCAAGCAAAAGCTGTCATTTATTAATTTATATTAATAGTACGTATTTTGGGACCAGCTGTAATGTGTTTGGGTGTGTGTGTGTATATGTGTGTGTGTATGTGTGTGAGTGTGCAGATTTCTTATAATCTGTAACGTATGGTGCTTAATTTGTAAAACAAATCGTAACCTTTTTGAACGATTTCAAATTTTTAAACTGTATCGCGATAGTTATAACAACCTCTATGTAACAATAAAAAGATTACGAATTCATTAATTAAGACTCAAAATTAAGAATATTTTTGTTTCACCTTGGTTTTTACCCTGTTAAAAGAAAAAGGGCAGCTTTCGGATCATTTATAAGCGAATAGGGAATAAAAACTTATACGTTCCAGAAATAAAAGGCAATAAGTGCCTTTGGCCGCGAAGGAATGATCGAGGCCAAAGGCACTTATTGCCTTTTATTAAGAGTTCATTGCCCTATAGTATTTTAATATTTTCTATAAAATTTTTATATACTATCCATCAATTTACTCCATAGCTAATTCTTAAACTATTTTTATAGCTCATGTGTGCAAAAATTGACAGGGAGCGTACTCAACTGTCTCAAAAAGCTTCATGGCGATCGGATGCATCTATACTAATTAAAGGGAAAGCCCTCACTGACTGACGGACTGACTGACTCATTCATTCATAACTAATTCTCCAACTTCCCGTGTAGGTAGAAGCATGAAACTTTGTGAAGTTGTTGGTTACCCCCTAACGACGAAACTTTAGGAAATTGTTGAGTACAATCTCCCGACAAAAAATGGCAAACAAAAAAGTTAAAATTCCAAGTAATGGTTGCCATAATATAATTTTTATTATAATATAAACCGACTCATCACAAATTCTCCAATTTTCAATGTAGGTAGGAGCATGAAACTTTGGGAAATAATTACCCTCTCACGACGAAAGTCGGGGCCCCAAAAACGTTTTTTTTTCTTAAAGGAGATTTATAAAAATTTTAAACTTATTTCCCTTGTAGGTAGAAAAGGAAAAATAACTATATAAATTTTAAAATTTTCCTCTCAAAACTTTTTTCCACCTAAAATGAGCTATATAAAACTGAATCAATACTAATTTTCCAAGTTTCCGTGTAGGTAGAAACTTTAATTTTTTTGGAAGTTGTTGAGTACCCCCCTAAACCCACGATGGTAAGAGGCAAAAAATATTAAATCACCTCCTACTAGGGGGATGATTGCCGAAATATAGTTTTTTCCCTAATATGAGTTATTTAAGAAAAGACGCAGCTTTAAACTTCCAAGTTCTTGTGTACGTAGGAGCCTGAACGGTTGAAATTAATATATTTAGTATACTTGATTCAGATTAAAATCAATAGGTGTTTTGAATTGGTGTTACGCGGGTTCTCAACGCTAACTGAAATCCTAATTTCTGCAGCAAAGCGCGGGTAAATTGCTAGTGGTTTATAAAGGACATACACACATATACACACACATACACACACACATACTTTCAGTTTTATATATCTAGATAAATTGACATTAAAGGTTCCCTGGCCCAATTAGGTCATTTGAATTTGAATCATATTTAATGTATTATCGATATTTGAGAAAAAGGCACATAATGGGGAATAAAATCTTAAACGTTTATGAAAAAAAAGGGTCCTCGGCCCGAAGGGATAAGCATTAGAAATTTAACCCAATGTCCTATAGAATTAGTATATTGGCTGTCAAGTTATTTTACACAAAGTGTGGTTACGATCTATCAATTTTCCCATGCCATTAACGCTTACACAATTTGTATATATCTCATATATGCAAAAATAAATTCTTAAACGCTTATGTTAAAGATTTTGACCCCCAGCCCCAAAGCAATTAACATTATTGCATTAAACAATAATATTTAAATTATGCTTTGTTTTGATTCCACATAAAGAAAATAATACTTTTGGTACATTTTATTTTTGTTATTATAAATTATTGTTAAAATATACTTGATTTGGCAGTAATTATATTTGAATAACTAAAATATACTTTTAAAAACATTTGGATTAGGTATTTTTTTAAAAAATAAGGAATGGAAAAGGAATTGGGTGGGGTCTGATTTAAAAATTAAAAAAAAGAAATTGATTCCTCTCAACTCATAACTATCATATATACTCGTACGTTCGTTCATAGCCTAAAAACTCATGATTTAAAAATTCATGATGTATGTTTTTTTTATTTCCAGAAAAACAAGTCGTCAAAAGAAAATAGTGCCAGTTATTCAATCAGAGGAATCTGAAGGAGTCAACGTCAAAAAAAAAACAACAACATGATGCCTGTCATTGTTGTTCTTTATGCCCACGTGAATATTTCTACCACAAATACTTCATGGAATAAAAGGATACAAACCAAATTTTAATGTGTATAATTCTCTTAAAATTTAAATTGCGAGAGTAAAGCACCTTTTATTTATTGAAAGGTATGGATAATCTATATACATAAGAAAGTGCTTTTTTTTTACACGTCAACATATTTAAATTTGTAATGAAAAAAGTGTCACGGATACAAAAAGATTGTGATATAATTCGAAATAATGAGGAGTTTGATACTATCTCTCAGTTAAATGATACTACATCATTGTTGAAGATAAACATTTATTTTCGTCTATTATTTAAATGTTTATCTAAATGAATAATATTTCGTTACAGACTTGAATGCTTTGGTTATTCACCCAATTTAAAGCAAAGGGAAAGTGGAGATTATGTTTATAGCCGCATCTTAATAGAGTGCTCAATCTTACATCCATCTATACTATGAAGAGAAGTCATGTGAGGATATATCTTAAACATAAACGAGTTTTGACAAAATTACCTGGACAACATCTCCACTGTGCCTGTTGCCGTATGTCAAGCAAACATTTGTACATGCAAAACGTTACTTTCAATACCTCTAATATTTTTTCTCTTAAACTAGATGTAGACAACACTACCTCAAATGGTACAAAGAATATTGGAGGCGAAGACAACATTAACTCACCTAATAATTCATTGTCTTTTGAAAATCTTGTGTACACAAACTTTTCATTTGAAGAACCTTTTTACAAGCTTAGTAACCCAGCTATAGGAGTACTTTTAGTAACGTTCAGTTTAGTTGTTGTAATCGGAAATTTTATGGTTATTTTTGCCGTTTACCGAGAAATATATCTACGAACTGTAACAAATTACTTCATTGTTTCCTTAGCCATAGCCGATGTTATGGTTGGAGGAGTTGTGATGCCTTTTAGCATAAGCAATGAACTAACAAATTCAGTATGGCTTTATGGGCAAGCCTGGTGCGATATGTGGCGATCTCTTGATGTACTCGCGTCAACAGCATCAATTTTGAACCTTTGTGTAATTTCGTTGGATAGATATTGGGCGATAACTGATCCAATAGCATATCCCAGCAAGATGTCGAACAGCAAAGTTTGCATCCTGATTGCTTTAGTTTGGTTTTGCTCAGCAGGAATTTCTTTCCCAGCCATTGCATGGTGGAGAGCAGTGACGCCAACGGATTTACCAAAACATCAATGCTTATTTACCGAGGATAGTGCTTATTTAATAATATCTTCTGTCGTTTCGTTTTATGTGCCAACTATCATTATGATGTTTGTTTATTGCAAAATTTATCGTGCTGCACTAGCACAAACTGAAGGAATTAAAAGTGGATGCAAAGTCACGTCTGACTGTCCAAGGGGAGACAATGGAGAAGTTATGACTTTAAGAATTCATAGAGGAGGATATCGACTACGGAATGAGCTATCAGCCACAGGGGTCAGATTTGATCATCGTAATAGTGACAGTGATGTAGAAAGTCCACTGAATACTCGTCACCATATTTTTCATCACAATAGTCACGATCACCTACCGCGTTCAACAACTTTTATCACCAAAAAAATTCGTCATTTTGCCATTAGTAAAAAAATAACAAAGCTTGCAAGAGAACAAAAAGCCGCAAAAACACTTGGAATCGTCGTTGGAGTTTTTATTATTTGCTGGGTGCCCTTTTTCTGTGCAAATGCTCTCTATGGAATATGCCACGGTGATTGTGTTTATATGCCAGATATTCTATTTCCTGTGTTTACGTGGCTTGGATATTTAAATTCTGGAATGAATCCAATAATATATGCACTTTCAATGAAAGATTTTCGCAGGGCTTTCAGTAAGATGATATTTTGCTGTCCTCGTTACCGACACAAACAGAGTAAACGTCATACATATAGTCAAACAAACAGTCTATCAACTTCAAGTTTTTCAGTAAACTGTAATGACAGGTGTGTAGCTCTTGGAATGTAGCATAATCATTGCAGTTAACATTTAGGGTAATTCTTTTCAATATGCATGTTAAATTTAAAGTATTAAAAAAAGTTTCAACTTAAACTTTCAATTAATTCCATCTTATGTTTAGTCTTTCAATGTTGATTACAAGGCATCAATCAAAAATAAAAAGATTTGTTTTTTGTAAGCAGTGAAAATAAACAAAATTTACAATAGCGTGAAATGTTTTTATTCACCTACTTTGAATTACATAATTGCTTGAATTATAAAGAAATCAAGAAACAATTTTCTATTAAAAATTGCATTAAACCTTTAAACACTTAAACATAGAACAACCAAAAGTAAAGTAATAATAAAGCAATTAACTCTCATTCAGAAATTCAATACAAAGATAGCCTAATATAACCCTTAGATACACACAAGGATAAAAACACCTTTCTTATTTCATATGCAGGTATAAAAACATACACATTTTCTTTCTTCCCGTCCGGATTTTGGGTGTGGCATGGTTTGCCGGAAGAAACCACGAAAAACAACATTTTATCAACATTTTAACCTAGAATAAGAATGCAGGACTTAACACCAAGCGTAGAACACAATAAAGAAGGAGCGTTTGTAACAGATAAGATAGGATTCTTTCAATTCATGTCCCACCATTTTATTTACAAGTAAAATAAAAATGCATTACGGAACTTGACTTTTTCTTCAAGCAGCCAGCAGTAAAATTTAAATATTCTTTATAAATCCCTGGTTCCTTGGCGCTTTTTAGGTTAAAACTCGGAAAACAAATTTCAAACTTTAAATGTGTTTTCAAAATACATATTTTACATTGATAAAGAAAGAAAAAAAACGAGAAAACCAAGTTTTTCACTATAAATCCTTTCGATCTAGATTATATACAAGACATAACTATATACGCAGAGCAAAACAATCCGAAAATACAACATTCTAGTAATGTCTCGTCAAACATGTTTAACATAATGCGCACCGATCGTGAATATATTTTTTAAATTAATGTCATTGATATGCGCAAATTATTGTGCGACATGAAAAGGTTGTTGAACATGTTACTCACAACAACACTACCTCAAAAAATTAACACGATATAAATCGAAAAATAATGCAATAGTTAAATTACTGTCCATTCGATCGATTTGTAACATTATTTTTATCATTGGCAGGAGTCTGCCTGTAAAATTTCAGCTCGCTAGCTTATGAGAATGTGGGTTAAAAATCGCCCAAAAGTTTATTCGGTAATGTCGCACTGTCAATCGGTCTCACGGCTCAGACACCACAAGTTAATCTAAATAAAGGATTTAAAAATAACTGAAAATACTTTTCAGCTACATAGCTTTTTCAACAGAAAACGGACATTACCTGAAATTGATAATTCTGAAACGAAATAAATAGGCTTTAATTATTTTAATATCAATGCTTTCTTTGATATCAACACACATGTCACTATCGCATATTTCTCTACGACGCCATATCCCCTCACACCAAGAAGGAGTCAATATAATGCTCACCGCGCAACAATCTTATACATTCACAAAGAGGGAAAACCATATTAACTATCATTCTAATTGAGTGGTTCTCGACATTTTGAGATTCAAGGTGCACTTGCATAGATTGTGTGTTAGCCGCAGACCACTACTGAAAAAATGTGCTACTGCCGAGCTAGAAATTTATATATAATTATAATTCGTATATAACTAGTTACTGGTATACATGTTAGTTAGTAAAACTATACTAAAATGCTACAATTTGCGTGCTCCAAAACAATATTGAATGGAAGCAGATTGTAGTGGCTTTCTTTTGGAGCGGATAAATGTCACTTATAATAGTCATACTTAAATTATTATTTAATTTTAATTGCTTAATTAAAAAAAAAATATAAACAATATTTAGTTTAGGAAAATTGCTACTCTAGTTTAATTTATGTGAGCCTTGAGTTTGTTCATTTGACACGCACATCCAAACGAGGATGAAAGACTCCATCAATTTTTAATCATCTACTTCAAGTCGGGTACGCTGTCTAAATTCTCAAAGATATGAAAGGTTAAAATTATTTATAAAGTTTTCGGGAAAAATTCTGACCCAGAATCTGGGTACTCCAAAATTTAATGAAGCAACATATTCAAAGTAGTATCGCTTGTAAGTACAATAAATTGTTTTAAATTCGCTTTTGATATATTTATTGAGTATGTGTGCAGGAAACTGACTGGAAACACAAAAAAAAACCAAAAAAAAATGAATGATAATATCACCCATCTAGAAATTAAATTGATCCTGTGGTGATTGAATGTGGTCAGAAGTCAAATTTATCAACAGTTAGTAAATATGTACATTATTTATTGTACATTGATCAAACATGTCAAAGTTACCGTTAAATAACTTTCTTTTCCAAAGATCAAGCTTTTTCGTTAACACAGACACTTTGTCATTGATGGTAATTAGATGTGTATGCTTTCCTTTCAGAAATTAATTAGGTTTATTCTGTTCTTCAAAAATCTCAACCCAATTGTCAGGGTTATGAGAATCACTGTTTGTTAAAGTGATATGTCTGCGTGGACACAAGCTTATGGTTGATGTTTTGTGAGCGAGATTCACGTTGGGGCGTTGATCAGAGTCCATGCAAGGTCAGTCCAGCCCTACTGGGATATAACTCGGGTGTGTCTCAGGAGTACGGAGACAAGTCGACGGAACACACAGGAAACAAAGGACAAGTGAACACAAGAGAGACACGAGGCTTAGCGTTGCCCAGAGTCGGTCTGAAGGACCGAGGGCTGTTGATGTTGAAGTTAAGGTGTACGAATTTGTACACGAGACTTAGCGTTGCCCATGGTCGGTGTCTTGGACCAAGGGCTGTTATATGTTGAAGTTAAGGTGCACGGAGTTGTGCTACTATTAATAGAGATGTACATATGTTACGCGTGAAGACTCGTGTGAGATTGCTTTTAGTACAAGGACTTTTGTGTTTAATCTGTGTACGCAAGTTGGCGGTGAAGTCTCGATCAGAACCCCTAGACGACGAAAACCGACACCAATAAGCCAGAACACCAGACCATATGTTATCGTTCAAAGGACTAAAAGGCTTTCTTTTTTTCTCCAAGAAAGTCACTCAAAACATCAAGTATTTCAGTCTGTTAAAAATTTTCACTCTTAGATAACGAGGCTTTTTGGCTTGTGCAATACCTATAGCCACCAATAATAATACTCTTAAATCTTTTTAATTGTATCTTTAATTGTAATTTATTTAATAATTTCTTGTTTTGAGCTGAAAGAGTTCCAATCTTTTGTCAGAGATAAGATTAGTTTTAAGATGTCTTTGGGGTCTCACAGGTTTTATCGCTTCATTTGCCAGAATTAGTTCTGTGTTCTGGTTTGATAATTAAAAACAGCGCAAATGTTCTTCATATTTCAGTCGTATGACATGTCATCTTTTTTTCCCCCCAGAACTGAATTTGATTGATAAATAGATTGTTAGGGTGAATCTGAGAAATCTTTTATGTCCTTATTTTGGCTGTTTCTTTTTTAGAAATGTATCCACAATTAAATTTATTCATTACTTAAATAATAGTAAAAATAATTTAAGGCTTTTTTTCTCAAAGTTTTCAAAATTATTACTCCTGAATCTCAATATAACTTCAGCCTTTTAGAATCAAGACATGTAATTTCTGGAACAGCTAAATGTCAACAAAGAATAAAAACATATAGTTTTCGGCGATGCACTATCGCCATTGAGTGATTAAAGTTAATAAATAGTTTTAAAAAGTGACAGTATTTACAAATATTCGTGTTTAGAAATAAAAATTTCATACTCTGCTCGTGGACCACTAGGCTGAGAACCACTGTTCTAGAGTACACTAAAAGGTATTAGGAATCAATAATTCTGAAACTCAACAAAACAGTTGCTATCAAAAATTTGTTGCTAAAATTATGGGAGGCGAATTAAAAGGATATTTCAAGAATTCTCTCTACAACAATGTTATAAATTTATTAATTACCCGTTTGGCGTTATTTTCAACCCGATAGATATTATGGTTGGCCAGAAATGTATAAAAACTGATTTTTTTTTTTCCCCCCAAGAAATCCAGAAAATATATTTTTTAAAATTTCTTTCGCCCGTTCACATCCTTGATATATTTGCAAAAGACCCGAACCCACTATCTGGTATGGTTCAGGAGGATTTGCTATTCAAAGATAGAAAAGACTGGCCCCACATTTCGAATTTAAAATGGAATTTGCGCTAAAAACACACACTCTTCACTTATTCTCCATTTTCCCGTCGGTAGAGGCTTTAAATTTTGGGAATTAAGGTACCAGCAAATAGTCATTTCTTCGTCTAAGGTTTTTTTTAGTGAATGATATTTTTAGCCTGAGAAAAAACATGAGGAGTTGAGTAACAATAACCGCCACCTATTTAAACAAGTATCCTCTATTTAAATCGATTTATATTCAAAGACTGATCTAGCGCTAGAAATATGAAGTGTTTTTTTAAATATATTAAATCCATTATATTATAGCCTTAATATTTTACAATTATTTAATTATTTAAATCATGGTGTCTGCTTTATTGTATATCAGAAAAGCTTTGGATCAATTTTCAACCCAACTCCCCGTAAGCTAGCAAGCTAAAATTTTGCAGGCAGACTCATGATAATAAAAATGATTGATCAAAATTTCACATCGATCGATTTAATGAATTATTAGATTATTTCTATGTATCTCTATGTAGCATGTACATTTTTTCCTTGCCTGTCGCGATGCGTATCAAATTTAGCAACCTTTTTAATACTTTTCCAATCGCGCTGTGCGGTGAATATTATATTGATCATACATTTTAATTATATACTACCGATCTGTAAACGTATATGCGAGTCTGTCGCGTAGTGTGCATTATACATTTGTATAACATTTACCGTGATCAAAGCGAGCTAAATTTAGCAGACAACCTTGGAAATTTTTTCAGTAAATGCTCTTAACGATAATAGGAAAAAAATATTAAATTTCCCGCTCATGATATGAGTTATAAAAAAATTGAAAATAACATGTCTCATATTTGACGTAAAGGTAGAAGCATGAAACTTTTGAAATTTTTTGAGTACACGCTCCCGACAAAAATGGCATTAAAGAATTCCTTCTCATGGGGGGCCGGGGGCCCAAATATAACTTAACTGATATTAAAAACGACTCATCACTTATTCTCCAATTTTCGTGTTGGTAGGAGCATGAAACTTTGGGATGTTGTTAAGTACCCTCTCACGACGAAAATTGGCGTAAAAGAATTTTGAAATTCACACTCATGGGGGCCTGGGCCCCCAAAATGTTTTATGAGCTTTATAAAAATAGAAAAGCACTAATTCTTCTATTTCCCGTATAGGAAGAATCATGAAACTATAGCAATTGCACACGCTCCCGACAAAAGTTGGCATAAAAGAATGTTAAAATTCCTTCTAATGGGGGGGGGGGTGCAGGAGTCCAAAGATAGTTTTTCTTATATTAAAAACCGACTCATTACATATTCTGCTTATTCCCGTGTAGGTATGAGCATAAAACTTTGGGAAGTTGTTAGGTAACTTTTCAAGACGAATATTGTTGAAAAAGAAATTTGAAGTTCACACTCATAGGGGCCACTCGTTGTGAGAGTGCTCAATACATTCCAAAGGTTTCATTCACATGTTTTTACCTATACGGTAAAGTGGAGAATTACTGATTAGTTTATAATTTAAGAAAAAATTATATTAGGGCCCCGGAATGATAACTTTCATTTTCACCAATTATCGTCGGACGAGTGTACTCAACAAATTATAAAAGTTTCATGTTTCTATCTATCTACACGGGAAAAAGGAGAATTGCTAATATTCAATTTTTAAATAGCTCATGTAAAAATAAATAACAATTTTTAGTACACTTTTACAACAATACTTGCGAAAAAAAGGGTTTTAAATTTCCCACTTAGGAAGTGGGAATCAAGTTTTTTTCCTTTGGGAAGTTGCTGAAGCACTCCCGTGATGGAGCATAACGCTATTGGAAGTTGTTGTACACTCCTGCGATGTTAACAGGCTAAAAACGTTTTGAATTGATATAACGCGGTTTTTCAAAACTTACTTAAAATCCTGATTTTCCGCTGCAAAGAGACAAAACTAAAATTTTAAAATTTTAATTATTACTCGTATATGAAGGATTTACAGTAAAAAATAATAAATTATTTTTTTTACTGTTTTTTTAAAAAAAGTTTTAAGTCTGCTTTAAAATACTTTATATTAACTCGTGGTGTCTGCTTGAGCCCCTGCTTACAGAAAACGTTTGAATTAATTTTTAACCCTCGTAAGCTAGCGAGCTAAAATTTTGCAGGCAGACTCGTGTCGATGAAAAAAATGATGTTTAATTAAAACTTTAGATTTTAGATCGATCAAATGTACTGTAATTAAATTATTTAATGTTTAGATTATTTAGTAATCTCTGTTTATCTGTTAAGTTTGAGATAGAGTGTCGTGGTGCATATTATATTCAATAACATTCCCTGTCGCTCCATAAGGTGCTTATTATATTGACTTTACTTTTTAAAAAAATATATTCACGATCGGTGCGCTTTATGTTACGAAACATTTCTAAAATGTTGTATTTTATTACCACGTTTTTCTTAGTTTGCTTTCTTGTCTGGATGTTTGTCTTTCCGGGGCAAAAATTGAATTCCTTTTTTGAACCACTTCTGATCATCCAATTTTGATGAAATTTTGCATGCATACTTGATTCACATGACAATTTAATATTTCATTAATTATAGTACTCAATTCTACTTAATTATAGTAGAATTAAATTCTATTTTTCCTTATATGGAATAACTAATCAAATGTCATTTGAACCACTTCTGATCATCCAATTTTGATGAAATTTTGCATGCATACTTGATTCACATGACAATTTAATATTTCATTAATTATAGTACTCAATTCTACTTAATTATAGTAGAATTAAATTCTATTTTTCCTTATATGGAATAACTAATCAAATGTCA
>MUZC01003826.1:20224-54714 GCA_002072015.1 Radix auricularia
ATATATATATCCATATCTATTATGATCTAGATTGAATTAAAGTGTTAATATGAAATTAATATTTTACACCCTTATTTTAGTGTATTATAAGTCGTTTAAATAGTATTTTATTTATCCCATGACCTTTTAACTTTGGGAAGCTTTTAAATACTCTCCCGCGTAGTGTTCTGGCATGAAAATATTTTATAACACCACGTATTTTAGGCTGGGGGTCAATACTGCAACTTTTAAGCATCTTATCTTCTTTTATCCTTTATGATACATACACTCCTTCTGTACAGAAGTTTATTTCATCCTACGTATTTCTATTATTTGTGTTTAGTCCTGTATTTTTACTAGAGTTTTAAATGATGATAAAGTGTTAGCTTTCCTGGTGTCTTCAGGCAACCCATTCCATGACCGAATACCAAACAGAAAGGAAGAAAACTTGTATGTGTTTGTTCTTGCATATGGAATAAGAAAGGTGTTTTTATCTTTATTTCTATCTGAGGGTTGCATTAAATTATCTGTGTGTTGTATTTCTAAATTAGAATTAATTTCCTTAAGTATAATTACTAACTATTGGTTCTTCTATCCTCTAGTGTTTCAAGTTTTAATGATTTAACAAATGGTGTTACTCTTTTAGTTTTGAATAGTCTCCAATAATGTATCCGATTGCTCAATTTTGGATTTGTTCTAACTTATCAATATTTTCTTTGGTGGATTGCTCCCATAGAGAAGATGCCTATTCTAGTATAGGTCTCATCAGGGTGAGTGTCAAGGTATGAGAATCACTGAATGAATTTTTTGTAAAATTGTTGTGAAAATGATGTGAGCTGTGCTCAGGTAAACTGAACACTTGAGTGTCACGCCGTTACTTTGCATAGTTCGTTCAGGGCTTTATATAGTGTGAGACGGAGAGTGCGACGGAGGATTAGAGGTCAGTGATTCAGTGTGTAGTGTGTGGCGGACGTTAGTATGGTGCAGTGCTAGGCGATTGGTTGTGATACATGTTATCGAGGTGGCTCAAATGTTGTCACAACACTCACGAAAAGAGGGACTTGTATGGAATAAGCCTCTGTTTGGAAATACTGGATGGCTGGAGTGATTTTATTGTGTTACTGCAGTCATTGTATTATTGAAGCAGTATCTATACGTGAATTATTACAACAATAAAGAATCCTATTATTATTGACAAGATTGGGGACTTCTGTCTCAATTACATGCAGAACACAGAACGCAACAGTGAGGTAGCATTTTAGTTTTAAGCATGATTTATATCAACGATGTATCAAAAAGTAACTACTGTGTATTTTGATGAATCATCGACCAAATATGATATTTTAAAAAAGTATCATTCTATAGGGTAATGAACTCCTAACGTCTGTTCCCGTTGAGCTGGGGCCGAAATTGTTTTTTCGTAAACTTTTGAAGTTTATTACTTTACCATTGGATTTTTAACACGACCTTGACCGGTATCAAAGACTGATACAGTCCAGAGATCCTAACTAGGTTGAAGTTAACGGAATGGAGATATTTGCTTACCTTGATATACCTTTTTAAAATAATTTAAAACGTAAACATATGTTTTTAAAAGTTGTAATGTAGATCATGTTAAAAAACTACATTAAGGGTGGGTCACTGGCCCCTAATGATTAATTTAAATTTGATTTTTGCCAATTTATATGGTAGAGTGTATTCAAAAACTTTTTAAAACTCCATATTCATATCTACACAGAAAATAACGAATGTTTTATAAGGGATTGATTGAGTGCTTTGCCTTTGTGACAGTCTAACTCGTTAAGTAAAGCACTCGTAAAACGATACAACCGTTTTCATACAAATTAATTTAAAATATGATAATGCGATCCTTGGTGAAAGCAATACTCATTTTTTAACATGTTCTACTAACATTTAATTTTTAAAAAAAATGCTTATGAATTTTTATAATTTAGATTATAAACGAAAATCAAAATACACATGTATATCTGTTGCAAAACAAAAATAATCCTTTGAAACTAAGAAACTGACCAAAGACATTTGTATTTGACGACTCTTCAAATTTGATGAAAATGTGTTGTAACCGTTTATTAGACAATCTTGACATTGTCTTTCAAGCATCCATCGCCATACTTGTTTACTTTAAAAAAAAGGGGCAGATCTTTGATGTTGGCTGATTGTAAGTGCGCTCTAGATTAGCAAAGCTCACAACTTGTTCTCGCTTTTTAAATAATTTTACGTTTCATTTTAACATTTTGTTTTCGCTAACTGTTATGATTGTCTTTTAGTAATTTTAAAACAAATTTTAGCACAGGTTGTTATACTTTGGAAATAAAAAAAAATCACGAATACTCTACTACTGTCTAAATTCAAAAATTTTAAAAATTGTCTATCAAACATGAAAACAATACGCTAAGAGACCGAGTGCTAAACATATACTTACGGTTGCATCAAGACTTAAATGCAAGGTTACAAATAAATTTCCAGGAAATTCCCATCTCTACGTCACTCATTATGCAAATTTTTCGTTTGTTAAAGGAGGACATATCTCAAAAAACATATAATTATGTTAACATCTGGCTACGAGAGTTTCCACTTTACATGGGATCACATTAATCTCTCCGCCGTTACCTTAAAAAAATTAATACTTTAAATTGAACCTACAAAAGTCTCTCTTCTTATTAGAAATTTTTCATGGTTTAATTTTTTTTAAAAAGTTTTTATGTCACCAAGTTATAATTAATATATTACACACACATACAAACATTAAAATAAATTGTAACTGACAGTCAAAAATATCAACAAATAGACAAATATTTATAAACAATCTTGAGCTAACGTAAAATTCAAACAGTATTTTTTTTTCATGTAGTTTTAATCTTTTAGTTCATCAACTCACGTAAATTTTATTTTAATTTAAATGAAATGGTCGCTTAAAAATTGACCAATTTTACTAAGTCACACAAAAAATGAACGTGGACGATTTGAAGATAATGTTCATAGAATCAGGTGTAACGTGAACAACCTTGTCTTAAATTGAAATTAAATGTTTCCTCACTCTTGACTTATTAGTAAGGCATAAGTTATTTATTTTTTTATATCTAAAAATATATATTTTGTGAGAAGATCGGCAATAGAGCTAAACACACAAATGCTGGGGATAGAAAAGTCTGGGTAATTTGGAAGGGGGCATGAGTTAGTCATTTAGCCAGTTAACGAGTCAGTTATTAATTACTCTGTGAGTGAGTCGGTGAGTTAGTTTGGTGACTAAGTCAGTGTGTGACTGAATAATTCAGCCTTTCAGTAATGAAAGTTGAATTTTATTTCGTTGTAAATTTATTTCAGATAGGGAAAAGACAACCTCCTCGAACAGAGCACATAACAACGGTCACCTCCCTGTACTGATGCAGTTAGTGACAGTGGGAGTCACGTGGCTTCTACTGTAGAAGAACAAATTGTTATATATCATTTTCGGACTTGTTATTTAATTGATATTGCAAGAAAACTAAATATCTTGGCTCAAATTTTTTACCTACTGATGAACCTAAAGCTTTTTTTTTTTAATTTCATGGCTTTTTAAAAGTATTAAATCATTCCTTTTCCATTATTATAATTTACACAAATTATTTATCCAACAGCTTCTCATCAACAGAAGAAGTTTCTTTTATTTGCTGATGATTATAGCTACAGAATAATTAAGTCTGAATAGTAAATTGAAATGTTACAAATACACCTAGATTAAGATGAATAGGTTAATTAGAAACGTAATTTTATTAACATACACAGTGTTTACACTAAATTTATGTATTCAAATAAGAGTTGAGAGCATAAATTGGCATAAATAAGAGAAGAAAAATAAATGCAAACTATTGCATTCAGGGCAAATATCTAACACAAAATAAAAATGCAAGTACTTAATAGTAATAATAAGCAAACAATTAAGATGGAATCCAATGGTTAATGAAGTAATTAAAAGCTCCAACAAAACTCTATTACTATTATGCTTCATAAAAATAAAATTTCATTATGTATTTTTAAACAATAATAAAATTTCTGCTTTAAACAATGTTAAATTTTAATTATTTAATACCTATATTTTAAGAATCTGAATCGTTTATATTTTAACTATCCACCATGTAAAACATAAATAGAAGAAATAGCAAAATAGTTGTTATACAATAAGTATGTTATGGTGATTTTATGTGGGACTTGGTGGTCGAGAGGTAGCACGCTCGGCTGTCATACCGATGGTCACGAGTTCGAATCCACGCGAAGGCGAGGATTCGTTCCCAGGGCCTCAGGAGTCCCCGAGTCACTCAGCTCTGAATGGGTACCTAACAACTAGACAATAGTTAGACGGCTGGGGCAATGCGTGGAACCCCTATAGCCGTGGCCGCTGCATCACTTGCCAACAGAGCATCTGTAAAGATAAGATAAGATAAGTTTTATATAAATGGCTTAGTGTGGTAGACACAGAAATAAAAAAATAAACTTTTCTTTTTCCATATTCAAGAAAAAATATACACAAATCCTTATGCAAAATTTCCAACGTAAAATTAATTCTTAGAGATCTCAAAATTTTAACACGGATATATCTTGCAAAACAATGCATTGTAGGGGAGAGGGAAGAATAGGGTTTATTTGTTTTAAAGGCACATTTTCCTTTTAGGTGGATACAAACATAAGAACAATGCTGCTTTTTAAGAAAATGTCGAGACATTGATCTCCTTATAAAATGTCAATGTATGTAAATCATTACATATTTCCGCACATTGTTTCTAATAATAACTATGTACTTTATATAAACCTTTTTTTCCGTTGTATACTATTCATCTAATAAAGTCTAAATAGCTTGGCACAAAATGAGTTGTTGTCAGTGTGTTTTTTCGACATAACACGAACTTTCGTATGCCTGATCCTATTTATAAGTCGTAATACCCGTGATATTTCTTTACACTTGATATATTTACATGTTAAAGAACAGTTTTTACACAAAGCGTATGTCATGCAATCGCATTGTTCGAGAAATGTACCCACATTTTTTAAAATAGATGTTTCATTATTCGTTAGGTCTTAGAGTAAAATACATGTTTTAAGATTAATTTTTTTATGGGAAAATTTCTCCAAAACAATATTTCTATTTCTAGGCTAAGCATGGCCTTAGTCAAAAGAATTGGATTTTTTGATGCGCTAGATATTAATTATTTGAATATTGATGCTAAATTAAGGTATGTATGAGTTAATTTGTTTTAAAGAAACACCTTAAATGGCAAGTTTTGATCTGAAAATGTATCCTGCTGGTTTACTTTAGTTGTGCAAAAAGTATATTCTATTTGGTGGTTGGACACTTCGACCCCGGACGATTCGACCCTGGACATTTCGACCCTTGCAGTTCGATCACAGGACGTTTCGTCCCCAGGTCGTTTCGACTCCGGACGTTTCGACCCTATCGATTCTAAACTTAGATTTTTTTCATTTATAATGTGTTATTTTATTACTATTATTATTTTAATTAATTTTTGGTATATTATGAATTAGAAATTAAGAACAGAATTTCAATTCCTATCCCAAACACACTTAAAAAGGACATCAGTTAAAATGGGTTTTAAACATGTATATATTTAATTTTCTTAAAGATTTTCACTGTGATAACAAAAATAAATGATTTTTTTTTTTAAATGTCGATAAGCTGAAAAAAGGCACTGTTACAAATCGTGCCCTTCAATTTACTTATTGTGTTCCTTAACACGTGAAAACCTCACTTGCAGAAATACTGATTTTAATAAGACGTAAAAAGTTGTGCTGGCGAAGGTTATGGCAAAGGTAAATAAAGTGAGGTGGGGGTGCAGCAAAAATGTAGGCACCTTTAGAAAGGACGATATGATCACACTGCCTATTTATTGCCAGATTTCATGGGATTGCGTCTGGGTGGATTTAGATGGGTTTTGAATCGCTCAATTATCACAATCATGAATTTACGATGAATGTTGACTGGTTATACGTGTACGTAATTTTTCAAATCTTTGTAAATTAAACGTTACAAATAACTATTTCAAACTGAATTTAAATTTTAATGCATAATAATATTACGCTGAATTATTTTTATACCAAAAACTAAATTTTAAAAAGTATATAGACACAAATAATAATACATTTCCACGGTGTACATAGAAAGGGGTCGAAACGTCCGGGGTCGAAACACCCTAGGGTCGAAACGTCCTGTGGCCGAACTGTCCGGGGTCGAATTATCCGGGGTGGAACAGTCCGTGGTCGAACCGACCGTGTCGAAACGTCCATGGGGTCGAAACGTCCTGGGGTCGAAACGTCCTGTGGTCGAACTGGCAGGGTCGAACCGTCCGGAGTCGAAGTGTCCGTAATTCTTTCTTTTTATATATATTTTTAGAGATTTAATGTTGTTATTTGCATGATTAAAGTTCACTGATTTATCAAAAAATCATACCAGCTTGCAATATAATTTTTTTTCCGATAATATATTACAATAAAGAAAACAATTATGAGACGTAAAATCAAACACATATGAGTTTTTTAAGAAGATAAATACTGGTTGTCATGCTAGAGGCGCAACATTAGCAGACATAGAAATAACCAAATCGCACACACATACGCACATAGCTTCTCACCCTCCCCCCCCACACACACACTTGCACCAATAGACATTTCTACTGTTTTAACCAAAGCACGTACCATAATATTGCATTATTCTAGCAATAAGTCTTTTTTAATGTAAGCTTTTTCATTCATCAACCAATTAATGCACAAAATATATTCCTTTACAGTTAATGCATGGCGTGTATTTGGGAAAAATCATATTTATTTTTATTGAGCTGTTTAATACTTATTGATTGGGATGCGTAGGAATGGGGAGATTTTTTAAAAAATGTCTATTTGTTTTTAAAAAACACACGTTGAATCGCAAGGTTTGGGCTTAAAATTTTACACTGCTGCTATTCTTAATCTTTGCAAAAAGGATATTATCAGTGGCTAAGAAATAGTGCCACTCAGGGCAAGGCAATATTATAAACTCATGACCCAAGAAATGAAAAGAACCCTTCAAGAAGTGCACAAAGTTGCACCTCTTTATAAAAATTACAATTCCACTATTTAACCCTACTCTTCAAACAGTGTATAAACGCTTATACACGTACCAATTCATTATTTAAAATCCATAAGTGTTTACTTTCAATACGAATTTCCTTAATGTCAGTTTATAATGAAATTGATCCAAAACGCTTACTTGTATTAAGTAAGCACCTAAGAGAAATACATCTTCCTCAAAACAAATATTTGCAATTGTTTTTATGCTAAATCACTTGTTAAATGCTTCAAAAGCGGTTCCGTGTTAATTTTTCTATTAAGAAATTTCATTTTCTGTAATTTAAACTTGTTAAAAGCCCGTATAAAATTTGCCTCCATCCGATTATATAAGTAGATGTATAAAAGCTTATATTAAAATGTAAAATTGATATATCGTCTGCAATTAAATAATTTCTTAACATTTATTTCTATAGTTTTTTAGCAGTGACTAAGAGAAATGAGTTCGACCCATCTTCGTGTGAATTTATTATTGTAAAATACAATTTAAAATTTTAGAAAGTTTCCATTTTCTGTAAAAATAAAAATGCGCCAATTAGTCTCAATCTTACGCATTTACATATTATAGCTGTAAATAATGCAATTTCAATAGCGAATATAAGTTCTTTTCACTGTTTATTTTCCATTGTGGCAATTCATGCGAAATGAAACATAAAATAAAACCATCTCTGAAAAAATGATAGGAGATTGATCTTCTTATTAACATTTTTTAAAATAATATTCAATGACTTCCCTTTATTTTTTAATGAAGCACCCACGAAGAACGCATCGGCAGAAACTTGTGTTCAAAAAATTAACGGAATTTTTTATAATCCGGTGCATAATTTTAGCTATACATAAACCATTACCCGGTAACGTCTTTTCAATATTTATTTTCACTTTTAGCAATCTATGAAATCAATCGTTATTTCACTACTAATACAAACACAGTCACACGCACACACAGACTCACACACACACATATGAATACACTCGCACACATGCTTATTCACACACTCGGATTATCAAGATAAAAAGTAACATCAAATAAATTAATATAATAAAAGCTTCATGACACCACTTCTTTTTTTTACGGCGCGCATAACCACACGCTCTGTTAATCTCTAAACCCAAATCATTATGATTTTACGTCTAAATTTTCAATTTAAAAAACAAAGTAATCCAGAGTTGCTTGACATAGGGCATTCACACACACTGACGGACGCGCATAGGCGCATTATATAATAGATAATAACAACAGTGGTTGTTAAGCTAAACAACTAAAAACGAAAGTTGGCGATGCCTAAATAAACACACAAAATGTGTGTTTAAATAGCGAAAAGGATAAAGGTTAAAGTTTGTTGTCAAGACAAACAATGTAATTCGCGCGATATCAGCTGAAATAATCGCTTGCAGTGTAACCACCTTCAAATAACTTTTCAGATGCGCGTTCGCGTATACTAGATGAGCGAATTCGCGTGCAGTGTAACCACAGCCTCACTCACTGGATGTAGAACGCTGAGGAACGATGTACAACAGTCTACAGCAGTTAGTTGAAAAATCGTGTGGTGATTATCGACGTAAACATATTTAAAATGACGTTATTGTTTGGTGTGCATCGGTGCGCAAAATACAATGCCTATTAGTAAACTAGATTGTGCCGCGGCGCCCCTTTTTTTTGGGCGCCTATGGCGCCAACCTTTTTCAAAAGACCAACTAACTTGTCCTTTTTTGATAAATAAGAAATATTCATTAAACTTTCTGATATGTACGCAAAATATTTAATAATAGAGGTTGTATATTGCGCACCAATGCACACCAAACAATGGCGTCATCATATTAAATATTTTACAGCGCTCATCAACACACGATTTTTCAACTAAACTAACTGCTGTAGACTGTCGTACATCGCTCCTCAGCGTTCCAGATCCAGTGACTTGGACTATTATATTATTTATACTTTGCGTACATTTCAGAAAGTTTAATATTTCGTATTTATCAAAAAAGGACAACTTAGTTGGGCTTTTGAAAAAGGTTGGCGCCGTAGGCGCGCTAAAAATAGTGGGCGCCGCAGGCGCCACGGCGCCCCGGCACAATCTAGTTCTTAATATTGCGACACATGAACATTACAGCAATTTTGTATTATTGCAATCTCTCAAATGATTAATAGCAGAATATCTTGTTTACAAACTTTTTGATGTCTTCACAACGTTAGGGTCTGCAGAAATGCTTAAATCAGATAATGTGGCATCAAATAATTTTTTTTTGTAAACTTTGACAACTTTATTTATTTACTATTAATTTGTTTGTCACAGGTCACTTTGTTATTGTGACGACTAAGTTTTTATATGAATATTTGGATCTCGACCAAACTTGGCACATATTTGCATCATTATTCCGATAAAAATGAAAGTTTTTTAAAAAGTTTAAATCAGTCACCATATAGAAAAGTCATTTGTTTAAATGTCTAAGATTTAATTGAGAGTACGTTAAATGCAAATTTTCATAAGTATTATTATTTTAATGACCCGGTAGCTGTCGTTCTTACTAATTCAATGTTTTACAAATAGAAACAATATCCATAGCATTTAATTTAATTTAATTTTCTAGAACTGAATTGTAATCACTCAATGTAGTAGAAATATGTAGAAATAGGTTTAAAATAATTTATTTCCACCGAACATATATTTTACTTTGTCTTTGTGTATTATGTAATTTTTTTAATTTATTATTTCAATATCCAATATCGAATACAAATATATAATGCATTTTGTATTTGTTTCTTAACAACAACAATTAAAATTTAATGAAGATGAATGTTATTGCTACTTAACTTTCTGAAACTTAATGGAAGAAAACAATTCACAATGTATATACTTAGGGTTGCAATCAGTTAATTACCACGTAAAATCTATTTTTAGATTTATTTAAAGGTACTTTTTACTATTTATTGGGATTCCCAAAGTGAACTATTAATTCCTAGATTAGTCGCTAAATTTTTTTTTTATAAAATATCTATGAAGATAATCTTAATCGATAAAATTTGATTAAAATTTTAAAAAAACATCTATAATACTTTTTTACTTTGTTTTTATTATAAAATAATTAATAAACAATATTATAGCCCAGTGATATACAGTAATATAAATCACAGTAATATATCAATAATTAAAAACCACCACAACACAAAGCACACTGACTCCACCTCTGTCTTAAAGACAATAAAAGAAATTGTTCTAAAACAATGGAAATATAAAATCTATAGATACGGGCAAAGGCACGTAATTTTAATCTTGCTCCTCTCCGGAAACACATAACTTAACCCTGACCCAGTTTTATCTATATGCTAAATTTGTTCCAAGAGATGTACCAGCCAACAAGGAGAATTTCAGTTTGACACATGCAATGAATGGTAACACACAGTTTGCCTGCATGCTAATAAACGAGACTAAATATCAATAGGCCTTAAAAATAAAATGCATCTTGGCACATAGTGGGTTGTCCAAAATCAGTTCAGATCTTATTAAGTATTGTGACCTTATAACCAAAAACTTAAAAAATTTTTGGACTAATTCTAATGTAATAACCCACTAGATAAAATGAAACCGGCCACACAAATCCATACAAATTGAATTCCACTGGGAAAAGAGTATTAATGAAACTTTTCGAAAATTAGATTAAGGGCTCCGCTCCAGAAGATTGGAAAATGTGAGTTTAATGTAGACTGTCCATCTGCTGGTAATTTTCCGGGACAGTCCCTAAATTTTACCTCTGTCCCGGAATCCTGTCAGGGACGCCATTTGTCCCGGAATTTAGAAATTAAAAAGTGTTTGTATGAAAATTAAGTATTATTTATGAATATAGTCAAAAGTGAAAATTTTGGTGTCGTTGGAAAGCTTATTTTACCTAATTTGTAATGGTATCGCCCACTACATCGTCCAGAAATAACCCGCTACAGAATTCTTTGTTCCACTAAACCATAAAATCGCTAATACATGCACTCTTATTGGTCAATATTTATATTATCCTCAATTAACTTCATTTGGTAACTATCATTGGTCAGCTATGTTTAGAAAAGGCCCTGGTAGTAAAAAATCAATCACACAGTGCATCATTCTGATAAGATTTGAGCAAATTTATTTATTTACTTTGGCACCAACACAGGACAACTGGTAAATTTGGAAAAACTAGTTCAATTTTCTTTCGCATTAGCAGGAACCTCCACTGAAGTTGAGCGCTTGTTTTTTTAAATGAATCAGATTTAGACTGACCAAAGAAGCCAGCTGGAGGCCTCCACAGTTGATACCCTCTTATCAATTGAATACACTTCAAACATGAATTGCAGAATTTTCTATGATGCCATAAAGAAGAATGACAAATTTCTTGAAAAAATCCACTCAAGCGAAAAATATAATTAAAAATTTACAGTAATATTCGAAATATATATTGAATTTAAAGAGTTTTTTAAAAAAAAATTGAAATTTAAAAATTAATGAATGGCTATTTTATGATTGCTTTATGATTGAAGTGAGCTATTTAAAGAATTTTTTTAGGTATTTTACTTATTTTTAATTTGTCCCGGAATTGAACAAAATGTCCCGGATTTTTTCGAAAAACCTCTGGACAGTCTAGTTTAATGCTCAATTGAAACTAATATTGGTCTTCAAATTACTATGCAACAAGTTTGATCATGATCCATCCATTTAAACAGTAGCAAAAGTTTAAAATTATTTTTATATTGCACGTATAATGTAGCAAAAAAGACATTTCGACCCTTGGCAAAATTGAGTATTTATTTAAGTACTTTATTATCTGTTAACATCGTGGGAGTGTATTGAATAACTTCCTAAATTGTATTATTTCTACGTACTCGGGAATTTTTATCTTACGGATGTGTTAGTCAGGGTTTAGCCTTTTATTAGTAAACAAGCAAAATAAACTATCGCGCTATAGGAAAAGTTACTTTAAAAACTTGCGTACCAGTGATCAAGAACCTGCACAACAGAGCAACCAGCGCAGTACTCTACAACAGCAAGCAGGGACATTAGTTCAAGACCACTGTTGGTGTCAGACAAGGGCATTTACTTACCCGCAACCTCTTCCTTGAAAGAATCATGACAGATGTGCTAGAAAACCATGTCAGAAAGGTTAGCATCGGGCGGAGAACTATAACTAATCTACGCTTCGACGATGACATATACGGTCAAGCTGGCAGCGAGGACGAACTAAGAGATCTCCTTGCAAAGCTAGAGAAGACAACAAAAGCCTATGGCATGGAAATCAATGCAGAGAAGACCAAAGTCATGGCAAACAGTAATTTCACAAGTGATATTCGGATAAACGAGCAAAAAATCGAGGAGGTCCCTACCTTTAACTATCTAGGGGCAATAGAAATTTTGATAAGTCCCATTATTTAGCAAAAAATATTCTTTATTTTATATCATCCGTGTTGTTGCTGCCTAATGGCATTCGAAAAAGATACATACTAACTACAAGGACATTAAGTTCATTTGAGACATAGTCAATTTGATGAAAATCAGGTCCATCTCACAATGGATGCACAGGAAAGATACTATTTTGAATTCTATAATCACCTCGTTGACACAGATAACAAGTCTCTAGAACAAAGATTTTCTCATGCTTTTCATAGCATAAATATTAACTGAAAGGTGTGAGTTATTCTGTGACATTTTGGCAAATTGAATGAATTTTAAAACCCTTGCAACAGTTGGAGAATAAGGTGACATGCAATTTCTAATGAAATATTGGGTATGTATTCTTTAAAATATATAGAACCTTTGGCAGTTTTGAAATACATTACAAAAATGAATTATGCTCCAAACTTGGGCGTTTCTAGGAATTTTATTAAATTCCAAAAAGTAATTTGTGCAAACTATAAATAATCAATAACTATTTTGTAAGCAAATATAAAAAATAGTGTCAATTCTTGCTATATTACCAGTTGAGTATAAACTTAGAGCTTACATATTTTAAAATTAGGCTAATTACAAAAGTCTTTGAGCTAAAATTTCCTTTCAAAACTGTTTGGTATAAACCAATGTTATGTTTTTTCAAAATAAACATGTTAGTAAAATCTATTATAAGTAGTTATGTTCATTTATGTGTTAAAGTGTTTGTTAAAATATTATTATTGTAATTTTTTTTTTAATTCCTTATTTTCGTGTTCACTAAACAATATTTTAAAGTCATTACCATTTTTTACAATACTTAAACTGTAGCTACGTAAGAGCTCAGTGTATTATTATTTGCACGGGGTCCGGCCCAGTAGTAAGGACAACACAAATTAAATTTTATTTATCTTTTTAAATTTGAATTCGAAAAAAAAATGAAACGCAAACAATTATACAATATTGAAAAGATGAGTAATAAACTAAATGTTTGTTTTAAAGAAGTTTATCAGATTAAATTATAACTAAAAGAAACAAGCTGCAATATCAGTAACCATTTTGTTTCCAATAATAATGTGAAGATATTAAGTAGCAAATGATAAATTCCATACTTCTATGACTTTACCGTGAGCTTAGTTAATTAAAGATAGGCGACACTTTTCTAAGTATTTAGCTACTAGAAAGATAATTAACATTGGTGGCTATAAAGATAAGTCTTCGTAGTAATCCGTATACAAATAACATTTTCAAAACTAAAAATACAATTTTCGTGGACTTGGGAATAGTTAGTTGCTTTTTAGGGGAACACATTTTTCTAAAATAAGCTCAGTTAGATTTAATATTTAAAAAAAAAAAGTTCTACCAGAAAACAGCTACACAAAAATGTCAACATTGGAAACTTCTGTCACGCCATTTTTCTATCTAAAGTTTTACATTAAAATCATATCCTACCTCTTATATACACCTTAAATCGAGCGTCATCAAAATTGATCAGGAGAAAGGTTTAAAACATATCAATAAATTGTAGTGCTAAATAATGTTTCACTTATGTTCTTGATATTATATTTCCTATTTGTTTGTTTAAAAAATTGTCACTTTTTAATTTTTTTAAGACTATAGGTGGTAAAAAAAAACAGTAACGTTTTGAAAAAAAATATTCTTATTTCAGACTAACCAAACTAAAATTGATATAAGCAAAGATCTCCGAAAACATAATTAAAATTTATCATATAGAAATATACATTCTTTTGTGGTCATTGTGATTTTAAAAAAAAAATACTTTACCAAATCTTCATTCAACTAAACAATCTCTGAGCCTTTTTGTCTATTTGCCAGCAATGATGTAAGCTCAAACGACACACAAGCCATAGAACAACGATAAAGTGATAAAGGTAAACTATGGCTCATGTACTAACCGTAAACTAGAATAAATAATAAAAGCATTAAATTGAAAAAAAATTTAAACACTTTAGTTTCTTTATGAGCTTCAAAGCCTTCAAAAAACATCACTGGCGATACTAATTTCATATCACAAGAAATCGTCATTTAAAATACACGAAGTTCTGCTCAAACGCCAACATATCGTTACCGCTATTCACACTATTCGTGGGTATTCCTCAAGTCTACTTGAACTCCAGTCTTTACAGGAGGAATGTTTAGTTGTTGTTCTCTATTTTATTTTTAGAATTTAAGCTAACTAAAGGAAGTCAACATTACAATGGTGGGAGAAATCAGGTTTATTTGCTAAGTATGTTTATCTCGGAAGAGCAAAAAGCTTAAACTTGAATACATTTTCAACCCCAAAAATTGGGCTAAAATACTACATAAAATTATAGCAATAGATTAGTTGTCTTAAGTTGCAGTAAAAAAGGAGCCTTTCTTCTAATACTAAAACAACTTCAACAATAACAGGAAATCAAATCAAGTTGGAATTTGGATTTTATGGGAATTTATTTAAAATTTCAAAATATGACATTAAAAATAAATTAAAATTATAGCAATAATTTATCTCTCGAGTTAAAAAAAAAATGTCACGATAAAGTATTTTCTTAAAGTCTATTACAGTAATAATATTTTTCAATATTTTTGCTGGAAACATGAAGTAATTTTTAAAAAAAAAATTTTTAGGGTCTCATCCTTGGGCATCTATCTTATCGCCTTTAAACAGACGCTTAAACGTCTGTCGGAATTTTTCGCACATGCGATAGTAGATGAAAAGGTTGATTGGAAATCTAAGCAGCATGAAGAAGCTAAAGAAGACAGCAGCAATCTGAAAAATACCAAAAAAAAAAATGTAATGATGATTCAGAGTACAATATTTAATAAAATGAAATTATTTTTTCTACACAATTAGTGTTATTTATTGTTGATACAGAAAAGTTATTAAGTTGCTAACATTAAATTTCCTTGTCATTTGTCATGTTTATGTTTCTGGACTTAAAAGTGCCATAATGCCTAAAGTGAGTTACCAATTTATTAAAGATTTGGGTAACACCATGCTGATAGGGAAAATAAGGACATTGAAATTATGTTTGAAAAATATTAGAGCATTAACAAATAACAAGATAATTTAGTCCTAATCAAGTCCTTTAAGCTGCTGCTAACTCATTTAACATAAGCTTAAGAAATTAAACTCACATTAATTGTTTCGTGAGAAAGTAAACTAATCTTTAAATTCAATTCAAACAGCATTATTATGAAGAAAATACTAATGGGTCCCTCAACCAACAGGAACAACAACATAACTGTCACCAACATCATTGTCGTGGAGTTTGTTTGTTTCAAGTGCTGACTCTCATTTTTCATGTTCATCCTTAGAAGTTCTATGCGCCTTCGCATCGCTTTCCTCATGGTGACAATAAGTAGCGTGTTTAACACAACCAGTGACACGATTGGAATCATGCGGATGAAGATCACTATTGACCAGATGTAGAGGTTCCAATAGGTTTTTTCGTTTGCTGCTAACCAGGGACTCGAGTTTCTGACGCAGGCCGAAACAATGACTGTGGGGTTGAGTCGAGACCGTTGCCATGTCTTAGTGAAGTACGACTCTGAGAACCTCGGGGCATGGATGAGCGTTGCAAAGATGTAGATAGCAATCAGTCCGTAGATGACATTGCGCATAGTGCACCAGGTCTGGGCCTTGAAGGGGTGGCATACACAAATGTAACGTTGTGTGGCTAGCATCATGGTCAACCAGATAGAAGCTGTATGAAAGATGGCGGGGATGTACTCCCCCAAAACAAATTTGGCGTAGCACAAGTTGTGCGGAATCCATTCGTAAGCCATCTGCATACCGTAGAAGTAAATAGCAAATGGTAACATAAAAAGCCCAGTCAAAATGTCCGAGAGCGCTATTAGAACAAGGATGACATTGACGTTAGAGCGCATGTGTGGTTTGAGTAAAACGATGCACACCAGGGTGTTATTTATAATGGTCAGCAGAATAATTATCGGAGATAAGAATCCTTTAATTGGAACATCGTACCTTTAAAAAAAATTCAAATATTTAAATTATTATTATAATTATTTGTAATTAAAGATAACTGGGATAACGCTCTTTAAAAATACAAACACAAAAACAAACAACACACTGAAAGAAAACAAGCCATACGCCTTAAAAGTGAAAAGACAATTTGATCACGGTTAAAAAATAAAGCATATTTTAATGCGATTAAATTGAGTAAAACAAGCTTGAATGCATAGTGTACTTTCTGAGTCAGTTTATTGCACAGTGAATTTGTAAAAATCATTCTGCTAGCATTCTGCTAATGCTTATAACACCACAATTGTTTTCTTTTCATATTGATTTATATTTCATTTTTAAATTGTGATTTGAATTACCACTACATTAAAGGCTAATTTCCTGTTGTATCAACAAATAAAGAATCACAATGTAAATTTTAAATTTTCCATATAACGTTAAATTTTTTAAAGCATTTTTACATTTTATTCTCAAAACACAAACCTCAAATTTCTCTTGAGATTTAGCAATAGATACTCAAATATGACATACCCTTTCACAAACTCAGTTTTAAAGACTATTTTATAACAATAGTATGTTACTAAACATAACTTTAAGTCATTAACAGTTTAGAATAACACATTTAAAAATAGATCCAAACTTACCTCGGGATCATTGGTAGTAAAAAGGCCTCGTCAATTGTGCAGTTGCTGTGGCTGCTGGCGTTCATGTCCGCCGACATGTTTGTAGCCAGGTAACTGAGAAACGATGTCCGCTTGTGGTCCTCTATGGTAACGTTGCACAGAATCGCTAGACAGGTCCACAGAGCGTCCAGCGTCTCGTTGCTAAAGGACAGGTCCTTGCATTGTGTCACGCACAGTACAGTACATGTCGGGACCATGGTTAGAATGTGTCTGTCATTTGCTTTGATCTTAAATTGTATTTTTTTATGAAGTAATAGAATTGACGATTTACTTTTTTAAAATAATTTTATTATATGCTTATGTGAATTTATTTTAGTGCTAGGTTAAATCAGCATTGAATGTAGTTCTTTAGATTTCCTAACTAAATCAGGTGCAAGCATTAACGCGAAACTTATAATAATGAACTTAGCGCCTCACCTCAACCCAGATCTCCACAATACTTTTACCTGGACTATATAGTGAACTAAACGCAATGGGTGACCACAACGCCATTGACTGTTTAAAGGTGTGACCTATTGTTTTTAAATCTTAATTGTGACTTGTATTAATTTTTTTCTGAGACGGCTACACTAAAAAAGCTCTTAATACTATATTTTAAAAGTAAACTTTAATAATTTATAATTTTAAAAGCCTTGGCTATTTGGATTGGTTAAATTTTCTGCTGTGAATTTGTATACGCTACCGGTAAAAGACGGTAATAATATTTTCAATTATTCTATACACACGACGAAGTCCTAAATTTCCTTACAGACGTGAAGGGTGAATTACATATTCCAAGACAATGATGTCACGCTCTAGTATCATTCGATTGTCTTTTTGTTTTCACTTAATCTTCTCTTTTTTTTTAAAAAATAATTCTTGGCAATTAAACATAATTACAATGTGCCTATCGGGGCATGCACCCCCTTAACTCTCAATTGTTACAATCTTAAGAAGGCCTATGATTATTGAATTTCCAGTAATTCATACACTAATGCATGTAGAAAAATTATTTAAAAAACTATTGTTCGTCATTAACCTTAATAAAGCACATTTTTATAATTTCATATGATAAGGACGAGGATTTATTATATCCAAAGAGAATGTAATTAAAGCAAAGTATAGGTGGGCGAGATATACTGGTATATATATTTCACCCACTTCCATAAAAATTTCACGTCTGCACAGGCAAAAAAAGGGCAAAAACTTAATTTAATCGCACATGTTGTAATAAATATTTCATCGGCACTCAATGTTTTAAAGTATTTTTTTCAGGCGCGTGGAATACTTAAAACAAATAAGAACGCACTATAATTTAAATGACGCAACATTTGAAAGACGACTGAGCTACGTTTTAGAAAAAAAAAGCTTTGAAAAGAAATACTAATGTAATTTTACATTGAGGGGGAGAGAGGGGCGAACGTTTTTAAATTTACCCATTCTGCAATTGATTTACAATGACAATACATGAGGTTTTTTTCCCGTGTCATAATTTTCAACATGGACTAAAATTTATTATGCAAATAGGTGAGTGCGGGTTACATTTTTGCATACAGCATTTTAAGTTACAAATGAAATGAAACGTTACAAAGTATTTTAACAAAACAATAAGTAGTTAATAAAATTGTATTATTTATCGGACAACAAAACTAAACATTTAATTTCTTTTAATTTTACGTTTTAAGCTAAGAACAAAACTCTGCATGCATCGATGGATATTAAATTGAATTATAAAATAAAAAAATCCTGTTACATACATTTCCAAATTTTATAAAATGTCATAAAACAATAAAACATATGATTATTTCATAATATATCTAGTAGTTTTTGGCTAAAGTTGTGTAATTATTTATAAGTTTACTCGTATATTTATTTATCAGTGAAGTCTCGTACGTGTGGTCGGTTACATTGTGTTCAGTTGTAGTGACCTTACTTGAAGAAAGCTCAGTTTATAGGAAAATATTAATAAGCTTATAATATATTTAGTATGCTTAATTAACATCAACCATAATTTGAACTTTAAAAAGATATATCATAAAATAAATTCATCAAACATTATTATTTTTTAAAAAAATATATTTCAAAACTTCATTGTGATTAACTTACGTATTGACATGTCTTCTATATTTCTCATATTGTTATAGCATGATCCTTCTAGCGTTTATGCACCATATCGTACTTTCGAATTTACTATGCTTGCGACTCAACGCGCTGAAATCATTTGTCTTGTCGATATTCGATCTATAAATAGTTATTTTGTTTCATTATTTTTTTAATGTTTTGTGATTCAGTTAGTTTCTTTACTTTAAGTTAATTAAGTGTGCTTCAGATTTTAATCTTCCTGGTGTTTGGTGTATCAGTTTGTATCAGTTTGCCAATCTTATTTACAATCGAATTAAATTTTTCTCAATGTTCATCTTTCTATGCACTTGAAAAAAAACATGAAAGTTTTTAATATATATACGAATAAAACCATCGTCCTGTAAGGATGGCAGGCATAGAAACTAATATCAACCACTTATGTCAAGGTGAAAACACTTTCAAAATGCGTGAGAAAATGTTCCTAGATCTCTTATCTGGAACATAAAATCCATGATGATGTCCGGGCTTAAAGAAACCATTATAGCGACCACGAAGAGACACCAGCTGGTATGGTTTAGTCAGGTAAGACTGGGAAATACCGTCTTTCAGGAATCTGTAAAAGTAAGCCGGCGAAGAGAATAATAATTTTGAATGACAGAATACAAGGTTGTACGGGGCTGATGTTGAATTATTTTACTGAACGCCGCTTAGGATAAGGAAATGTTTAGATCATTTTCGGCTTCTGTGTACCTGTGCTCCGCCCCCCCCCCCCAAACCACACCCGCTCCTAAACCCAAAGACCTCAATGGTTACATGACTGATAATATATATATATATATATTACGTTTAAACCCGAAGTTCTGCCAATTCGTGTGTTCTTCGACAAGTGAGGCTAAATACGTATGTATGCATGTCATTTATAGCTGACCTAACCATTCATTTGATCGTTATGAAATTTAAGAAGATGTTAGAAATCTCTTCTGTGATGGTAAATGTCATTACAAAATTTAAATATTCACACTACGGCAGAATACCAGAGCCAACACGCGAGCGACCGTGACATCAAAGCGTTTTTTAATAATAATAATCCGATCCAGTGGCGACGTTAGGTAGGCGCGGGGCCTAGTGCCAGCAATGACCCGGCGGGGCCAGAGTACTAGTAAAGATCGCTAAGCACCAGTATGCTATGGTATTTAAAAATATGAAGTATCTTGATTATTGTGTAATTTTAATACCGCGTGTCACCTTTTTATTAAAAGTTGTAACGGTGTAATGCTTTCAAAGACGTCTAGAGCTAAGCTACGGAATTTGACCTTTAAAAATGATTACAAGAGTGCCTCTTTCGTTTCTTTACAATCGTTTACAGCATACGTTCTACCATCCACTCTTTGGTTCTACATGTATAGGCTATTAACGAGGACGAGACATGTTCAGGACCGAAACGTGGGGCCTACCTAAGCGCGGGGCCTGGGGCAGTCGCCTTAGTTGCCACTCCCAAACGCCGCTCCTGTTCCGATCAATAAATAATATAAAAATATACGTCATCACTGTTACTTGAGTTTGCTAGTGAATGATTCAGTAACACATCTCAGAGAGCTGAACGCAAGCGGGCTGTGACATCACCAGCACACCTCGTGAGGTGGACATTCGATACCTTCTCCTACTTGGTTCTAAAAAAATGTAAGGGAAATATGGCCGGGACAAAAAAAAAACAAAAAAAAAACGGGCGTATTCCTCTAATGATTAACAACAATCTTACTTGACAACAGTTGATATTCGAGATAACCGACACTAAATGGCAAATTTGACCATCTTTTGTACTCGAAATATTAGGATTTGGCGACTTAATAGAATCGACACAACCGATGAGAAAATTCTTAGGTAAAGAGGGAATTTGAAGATTCCACTTCAAAAGCGTCGACATAATAAGGCTGGCGATATAACCGAGGTCGAGATAAGTGGGTCCGACTGCACTTATGACCATAGATGGTTCTTTGTATAACTCTTAGTTTGTACGAAATTCTCCAGAAATCATTTTCTATCACAGGGTCATACGTTTTCCGGTGGATGTTCCTTTCCCAAGAGTTGATCAGGTGGTCTGCCTTTCTGTTCAGGGTCCGCGTCTCATTAGCACACGTTACTACCGGACTTATAATAGTGGTGTATATTATTGTATTTGTTCTCTTTGAGAGGTTTTTTATTCTTAGAAACCTTTGTAAGCTGAAGTAAGAGCGGTTAAACTTTTTTACGCCTCCGAAATTATCTCATAGTCTTCGTTTATAGTTGTCCCTAGATATTTTAAAAGTATCAACTCTCTAAAATTTGTGTTTGTTTATAGTGATGTTATCATCAGTAGGGATGTTTTGTGACATATTCATGTATTTCGTCTTTGGTTCGTTTATAATGAGACCAGACTCAGCAGAAACATTTTAAAGTTCCATGAAAGCTTTAACTATGGAATTTTGGTTTATACCCAGTTGCGCTATATCGTCTTCATATGCCAGGTACTGTAGTTGTTGGCTATAAAAATTTCCTGATGGTCTTTTTTCTGTTAGGCCTCTCTATAGTAAGTTATGGTTCCGTTGGAACTGACATGTATGTTGTTAATGAATTTCTCTCGTTTGATGTTGATTAGCATACATGATAATAGTATCTGAGTCCTAGGTCAACTGTGAACTCCCTTGAGTAATCTCCCTGTAACTTGCCTCTACTTTTGGAGTTGGCCATTGTCATATATATAAGCCCAGTTAGTTTGTTTGGGATTACAAGTATCTTGCGACTTGGAGGATATTTAACATTGATAGCCATACACTTAAGCAGTGGCGTAGCTAGAGCTTTTGCCGCCCGGGGCTGTCTGCAATATGCCGCCCTTTTAGGGGCCGCCCATAAATGACGTCACGAACGGGGGGGGGGGGGGAAACNNGAGGGGGGGGGGGGGGGTAACACATTTGATGTCATTCAAAATGCGCAACTTTAAATAAAAGCGACACTGAAATATATGATTACCCAAACTTTATTCAATGACGATTTACGTGGTTTCACGCGTGTTACGATGTTAGAGTGCAACCTTAAACTAAAAACATATTTAAATGACCAAACAAACAAAAAATATGATTTTAAACATGTTCATTTTCAAATACAACATACCGCTTGTATGGGGGGGGAGACTTTGTCACGTCACATTGAGGAATGGGTCTACGTTTTCATTTCGTGAGGCCATGTGACGAGGGGGGATGGGGTGAAAAATCAACCGAAATCTCATGACGTCATTTATGGACCCCCTCTGAATTAAGTTAATCATATATGATGGTTTTTATAAATTAATAAGCATGAATAAATAAATGTAATTGAAACGAAGTACATTGTAAAAGTTGGGAACAATTTTACCATTGCATGCCCTATTTATGTAAGCAGTAATAAAGAGGCCCCATAAGATGATAAGCCTATAAATACACATTATAACATACCAAAATAATTGTTTTGAACGCCACAAGAAAGTTATAGGGTCACAGGTCCCCCCAACCCAAAATGCGACGATAGATATTTCAAATTTACACCCGAAAACATTAAGAATTAATTTGCTTTCATTTTTTATTTATAAATATATGATTTTTTTTAATTTAAAAAAATTGTATACATCAGTATGTAAACGTCTTTTATATTATTTATAAATTTACTTACTCACCTAACTGTCGTAGTCGAAAAATCGTTTATTATGTTATCAAAATTTTTATTATTTATAATGTCATGTTCTATGGACAACATTGCAAGATTTTGTAGTCTTAAATCACTTATTGTGGAGCGAAATTTTTTTTTATCAACTTCAGTTTGGAGAAGCTTCTTTCACAACTAGATACACTGATAGCAATTGTTGAAAAAAAAATCCTAGCAAAATTGTAAGGTTGGATAAAGAATTTTCCATATTTACTAATAAATATATTTTAATAGATCAAGGGGATATCTCCTCCCCATTTTTTTAAAAAACATAATGCCTCTTCTTGTAGTGTAGGTACAGCCAAGGCTGGTCTTAGGCTCCTGCAAACTATGGGGTCGCAGTGGGCCCAGCGCTTTCATAGGCCCAACCTATCTTAATTTTCCCTTATTATCCTTAATAATACTTTATACCTACCAGAACTGGGGCCCACGCAATCAGTTTCGCATACTAAGATGCATAGGGGCCTCGAAATAGCTAAGATCGGCCCGTGTACTGCCATAAAAACCTGGATCCTTTCTCTTTCTATCTCGAACATTTCTTTATCAATATAAATATAGAAATTTAATTTTATGTTCAAATTCTTCATTTAGAATCCTAGATGGTATAGTATTATACACGAATATTTTCTTGCAAGGACATGTAACTCATCACCTCGTTCTTTTATTTTCTTTTATAATTACATCTATGGATAAAAACATTTCTTGTTGTACTTCTTGCTCTAAAGATAGAACCACGTCTTCTGAATTTTCACCACTTATATTTTTCTCCTTTTAACTTGGCATCTAGTCGATATTTCCAACTCTCTGTAACAGCGTTCTGTATAAGCACATATCTTTGTTTCAAATGGGTTTGAATAGTTTGCATTAATTTAAAAATGACGGGTTCCCATATATTGAGATTTCATAGAAAAGTAAAAGATTGCAATGAACGGTGTAAATTCCAGCATCTGATCTCGTTTTAATCGTTACTTCAGATGTCAATTTTCCAAGACGCTTGAAATTTTTAAGCATGTCCTTTCGGAATTATTTATGTTATTGTGATGTTTATTAACGGAGAAATGAATAATCTTTCGTTTTCAATGAATAACAGCTTAATAATGAAAAATACAAGCTATATGTGTTAATGTAATGCAGTAAAAACTAAGTAAATTTAAATTTCAATAAGTTACTTTACAATAATTGTATAAAACCTGAAACAGTAATATAATTTACTACTTGAAATTTAAACACAATATTTGAACCAACATGTCATGTAGGTATTGTTAGCGCATCATTCTGCGAATGTCGAAATTACACGCTAAAACTGTCGTGCGATATTAATACTACATATATTCGTACAAGCGTTGATGTGTTGTTTTTTTTTTTGTTTGCAGTTTTCTTACAAAAGCGCCATCTGTGACGTATACCGCTTAATTTTACAAACTAATTGTTACCTTTTTTGAGCGACTTAAAATTTTTAAACTGTTCTGTGCTAGTTATAACAACCACTATGTATTCAAACAAATGTTGCACGAATCCGTTAATTTAAACTCAAAATTGAGAGTATTTTTGTTTCACTATGGTTTTCCCCCTTCAAAAGAAAAGGGGCGGTTTTCGGAAATGGTTGGGTTTATTTTCAAATGCCCAAAAATGCCGACATTTGAATGAGTGTCGCCCGGGGCGGACCGCCCCTCCGCCCCCCTAGCTACGTTACTGCACTTAAGTCTTCTTAGTCATCAAAATAAATATTTAATAAATTCAAAATTAAAAATAAATCTTTATTACTTTTGGAAATAGTAGTTATTTACACATTCGTCTAAAATAAGCACAGTTACATGTTACATTTTAAATTATCCACTACCAGGAAAACTGCTACAGGAGAATGTCAAGACTGGAAACGACATTGATAATATTTTTCTACTTGACGTATAAATAAAAAGCACACACAACCTCTTAACTAGACCTTTAATCAATATTATTGTAAATTGATCAGGGAAATAATAATAACTTATCCATAAAATGTGTAGTTATATATTATTACATATTTTTGGTATTACATCTCCTAATTAATGTTCTGAAATGGTTTCCCTATTATATATATTTATATATTTCAAAACAATAGGTAGCAAATCAGAAACAAGTATTTTTAAAGCATGTTTATTTCAGACAATAATATTTCAAAATGGTTTAAGTAAAGATAAAAATGCATAATAAACGTTTAATTTATTGAAATATATATATTTTATTTTGTGACTTGTGTGATAAAATTTGTTTTTGATAAAATATTTATACCACAAATCAATCTGTAAGCAATTTGTCTATTTGCAAGGAATGTTGTAAGCTGAAATAAACTGCAATCAACTAAGCAATAAAAGAGAAATATGGCTCATCATAAACTACGATATTATATTAGCATGACATAGACTGAAATGTCCAAATATATTTTTTTTTGGATGAGAGCTTCGAAACATTCGATTACTTTCAAGGTCGATACTTATTCTACATTGCAAAAGAAACCAATTACCGTATATACTCGTCTTATACCCTTTTGTTCATAAGTCAATCCCTTCTATTTGGAAGAGAAAAAGTATTTAAAGTGTGTAGCCTGCTGATCCCAAAAATAACAGTACATCGTAAACGAAATAGTACACATTTATAAAATACTAGCTTACCCGTCGTGCGTTGCAACGATCTCAGTAATAATGAATAAATTTAAGAAACAAATGAGTGTTTTTTTAAAACAATATTACCAGAAATCCACGCGGAAGTGTGCGAAAGAAAAAAAAATCCAAGTTTCATAGCAAACGATGACGAACAGATAAATAAAGTAATAATTTAAAATATTTATTTTTTAGTTAAAAACGATAGTAAGGGGACTGACTCAAAAATGAAAGATAATTTAATTTGTTATTAACATTCTCATGGCCTCAAGCTATGTTCCTCAATATCGAGTAAAATTAAAAAGGGGATTAAATTATTAAAGAGCATTAAAAATCAATCGGGGCCCCTTGCCCTGATGGTATAAAATTAGAAGTTCAGTGCCCTATAGTAATTAAATAAAGACTCTTGATTTTTATGTACTAAGATTGGCAAGATCCAATACTTTTTTTAGTCACTTACACAATAGTTTTAATACAGCTAATATAAGAAAAAAAGACATCTAGGGACCCCTAGCCCCATTTGGTACAAGTTGTCTATTAATAAAGTCTGTTCATTTTAATTTACTTTCATCATGGATAAAGATCGTTACATAATTCAATGGGGAAAACATCTTAAACTTATACAAGTATAGAAATTTAGGTACCCCGGCCCTGAAGGAAAAGAAATTAGAAGTCCTTGCCGTGTAGCATTTTAATATGGCATGGGCTACCAAGTTTTTGTATACTAATGTTTGTTAAGATCCAATCATTTTTTGTGTATATAGGTCGTATAAGGAAAAAATGAAATTATTGGCCCCAGGGCCCATTCAGTGAAAGATGTAAAAATGAAATCACTTGCTCATTTCAACCTGAATAATAGTGGATACATTTGTAATTATTTGTCAAGATCGTTAATAATTGAATGGGGATTCAAATCTTAAACGTTTAAAGAAAAATTGTATTTTTGGACAACAGCCCTGAAGGAATTGTCTTTCGGAGTTAAGTTTGATGTATTATTTTAATAAATATTTGTGGTCAAGTATTTATTATAAACAAAATTTGGTTAATATCCATTAAATTACTTAAGAACTAAGGCTTTAACTAATTTTTGTATAGCTAATTTTAGCAAAAATTGAAAAATTCGGCCTCCAGCGCCCCATGAGGGGTAAAAGAAAAAAAATGTAGCCAGTTATCTTTCCGAGACCGTACTTGGCGTTGTCCAAAAGTTTTATGACGATCAAATGCATGGTTTATAAAGGACATGCAGACACACACACATATAGACATACTTTAATTTTTAGACATATTGAAATCAAGGGCAACGTTGACCCATTGGTGCAAGATTTAAATTTTGAAACATTTCTTGTGGATAATATTGAATATATTTGTCGAAACCATGGAACTGAATGGGGAATAAAATTGTAAACATTAAAAAAAATAATAATAAACGCCCCATACCCGAAAGTATAAGTATGAGAGATTTAATGTCCTATATCATTTTAATCTGAGCTATAAAGTTATTATACACCAAGTTAAGTTCGGATCCATTCATTTTCCCAGTCGTTAAAGCTTACATACTTTATGTAAATCTCATATCGGCAAAAAGGAAATTAAGGGTTCATAGGCCCTATCGGTTCAAGAAATTAACCTTAAAATACATGTTTATTTCTTTCTAATTCACGCTCATGTAAATTCAAAATTGCAATTAATTCTTAAATGCTTACCAAAACAAAGATTTTAGGCCCCCTTTGCAAAAGGAATGGACATTAGGAGATACGCCATATGGTATTTTAATTGTGTCTTCAAAGTATGTAAGTACCAAGTTTGGTCAAGATCCATTCATTTTCATTGAAAGTTAAACTAATTTTTATAATGCTCATATAAGGAAAAAAAATTGGGGACCCTGGTCCCCCATGAGTGTCGCTGTTATTTTTTTTTTCCACAAAAACCATTCTGGAAGCATACTGAAAAATTTCGTAAAGTTTAAATGTGATCAAATAAATTGTTTACTTAGCTGTAACGCACAAACATATACTTACATTAATTCATACGTACACACATTCAAAAATAAATACTTACATACGTGCAAATATACATACATACATACAATCTTAGATACATACATACTTTTATATATATAAAGGTTGGCAAGCTCCATTAATTGTCTCAGTAAATTACGCTTACACTATGTTTTATAAAGCTAACATAAGGGGAAAATTACATTTAGGGACCCCTAAGCCCATTCTGTGAAAGGTGTCGATTTTAAAAATCTGTTCATTTTAATTCAACTTCGTCATGGATATATTCCTCTAGATCAGGGGTCTCCAAACTATGGCCCGAGAGGCCGTCTCATCCGGCCCTTGGAGACCTTTTAATATCAAAAAAAGTTATATTTTTACCTGTAGGTTACCACAAAACTTAATGTTGGGGAGCTAGTCATCGCCCGCCAAATCTGTTGTTTGAAAGTTAAAGCAGGCCTTTAGCTGAAAAGTTTGGAGACCTCTGCTCTAGATCGTTAAAAATTGAAAGTGAAACATATCTTAAACATATGAAAAAAAGACATGTTGGGCCCCGCCCCGAAGTAATGGTCATTAGGAGTTCAGTATCCTATAGTATTTTAATATTGGCTATCACATTTTTATATACAAAGTTTGGTTAAGATAAATCAATTTACACAGTGGCTAGCAATTAAAAATAATCTTTTATAAAGCACATATATGCAAAAATGAAATTAAGGGCCCCCAGCCCCATTCGGTGCACGATTATTTCAATCTAAATAAAATAAATACATTTTTGAGTATTTTTCAAAGTACCGTAATATCATGAAAGAATCAAAGTATTAAAAGTTTACAAAAATAAAGATTTTGGGCCCCCGGCCCAAAATTAATGGACATTACGAGTTCAAAACTATATGGCATTTTAATGTGGGCTATAAAGTATTTATGCACTAAGTTTGGTCAAGATCCATTCATTTTCCAAGTAACCGATGCTTGAACTAATATTTTTAGATAGCTTGGACAAAATAATTTTGGCCCCCGGCACCTAATAAGTGTCAATGTTTTAGAAAAAGAATGTTTTCACAAAGCCATCCCGGAAGCATAATCAACAATTTTCTTAAGCATCATTGTGATCGGGTTTAGTCAGTTTTAATAGAGAGAAAAAAACATACATACTTCATTTGAGTTATATACATGTAGATAGATATAAGGGGAAAACACATTAAGGGGCCCTCGGGAATATTCCGTGCAAGATTTCAAATTAAAATCTTGTTCATTTTTAATTAATTTTCAACATGGATATATTTCTAAAGATGGTTTAAAATTAATGAGAAAAATATGTTTAACATTTAAGAAAAAGACATTTGCCCCCCCCCCCCTTGCCGAAAAAAGAATGAGATTTGAAGTTCAGTGCCCTTAATTATTTTAACATTATGAGCTACCACGTTTTTTTAGACAAAGTCTTTTTAAGATCCATTCATCTATTCAGTAGCTAACACAGAAACTTATTTTGATATAGCTTTTATTATTAAAATATGACATTAAGGGCCCCAAGGCCCATTCACGGCAAATTATAAAGTTGAAAACACCTTTTTTAAGATGTATAATAATGGATACATTTATCATCATTTGTCAAGATCTTTAATAATTGAATTCGGGATTAAAAGGTTTATAAAAAAGGTATTATGGGCCCCCAGCCCCAAAAGAGCCCATTAGGAGATGACTTACCTATAGTATTTTCATACTCGCTATCAAGAATATAATTACAAAATTTGGTTAAGATCAATTCATTTATCAAGTAGATAGCGCTTAAACTAATTTTTATATAGCTCATAAAAGCAAAAATTCACATTTAGGGCCCCCGGCGCCCATTTAGTGTTAGATTGAGAAAAAAAAGTAGCCAGCTACGATTCCGAAAGGGTACTCAACAATCTCAAGAATTTTCATGACGATCGGATGAATGGTTTAGTCCGTTACAACACACACAAGCGCGCACACACGCACACACACACACACAAACACACACTCACTCACACACACACACACACACACACACACACACACACACAGACATTCTTTGATTTTTATATTCAAGAAAAATGTAATATAAATCGGTCATTATAATTGTTTTCTTTGTACTACCTATCTTTTTCTTTGTGCTTTTTGTTAGGCAAGAGTATTCTTTTCATTAGGAAAACATTTGCAAAAGCGCATGTATTAAAATTCTTTGTTAAAAACAATTTTTTTCAAAGAATTTATTATAATATTCACAATTATAAAAAAATGATAAAATAAGTAAGTGCAGATGTTTAATTAATAATATTTTATATCTTCTGGTAGAGCGTCGAATCTTGTAGAATGTAGACAAACACCTTGATCCACACTATAAAATTGATATTCAATGTGCATGCTGAAATAACATATGAACCGCTCTTAAACAGACCCCCCCCCCCAACTTTCCCCAATAGAATTTGTCAAAAAGGGTCGGCCTTAGAACGAGTATATATACATTCTTTAAAACACACGAAGATCTGTTCCAAAGACAACATAAACAAAAGCATTAGTGATACTATTGGTGAGTATTCTTCATGGCAATTTACTTCTCTAAAGTCTAGTTAAACTGCAGTCTTTACAGGAGGTATGTTTAATTTTTTAGAACTTATTTATATTGTTATGCCAAGTAAAGAAAGTAAACGTTAGAATGGTGGACGTTGTCGGGTTCATTTACTAAGCAATTTTAAATCACAAGAACAAACATTTGAACCTGTAAAAAAAATTAAATTTGAATATATTTTAACCAAAAAGACAGTATTAAAAATGAGTAAGTATGGCCAATAGCCGATGGTTGTAAGGGAGTTCTTTGTGTTTCCAATAAAACATACTAGGGACTTTGTATACCTGGTGGCTGTCCAGATTACCTTCCAGGCCAGTGGAGGACTTTCTTAGTGTTAGTCTTTCATCATTCTTATTGTGGGCTCTATCGCATGCCCTTCAGCTTGTGAGGCGAAAGCACTATTGTCTTCGCTATTCAGCCGCTATAATGAATGAAAAACAACTACATTAAAAAGTCAAATATTTAGGTTACAGTTTAGAGCTGAAAAATAATGTATTTTTTCTGAAAATAATGTTTAAACAATGTCACGAAACTTTTCAATATTTGCTAGGCGTTTATGGGTCTTAAGAAAACTTTAAATGCATTAATTTTTTTTTTTCAATTTTTTTTTTTCAAATTATTTGTTAAACAGTTTAAATGAATCACTCATATTTTACTTTCACGAGGCAAATTTTTAAAAAATTTCCATTGATCCTTTTATAAATTTTTTGTTGAGAAAGTATTTTTTTTCTTTTTATGAGTAGCCTCATCCTTATACATTTAATCACCTTTGAATAGAGACTTAAATGTCTGCCGAAACTTTGCACACATGCGGTAGTAGATGAAAAGGTTTAGTGGATGCTTGAGCAGCATGAAGAAGTTAAAGAAGACAGCAAAAATCTGAAAATATAAAATAAATTAATGATAATTTCAAATACAATATTCGAAATAATAAAATTATGTTTTTTCAACAACATAAGTACTATCCTTTGTGAAAATTAAGAGTTATTAAATTGCAAACGTTATGTTTCCTGATAATTTTTCAAATGTGTTTAGTTTGTTGGACATGAAAGTGAAATAATGCATTAAATATTATACAAATTTTGTAAACATTTCAGTAAAGCCATGTTGTACAGCAAGAAAAAATAAACTAATTTATATATATATTTATTTATTTATGAATAAACGTGTATTTTAAAGGAAAATAAAACATTGAGGTTATGTTTTAAAAGTTTGGGCATAAATATAGATTTACAAAACTTAAGTCCCAATCAAGTCCTCTGAGCTACTGCTAACTCAAATACCAAAACCTTAAGAAATAAAACTTACATTTAATAATTCCATTGGAATTAAAATAATCTGTAAACTTAGTTGGACAATCATTATTATAAGAAGAACTCCGCAAGGGCCCTCAACCAGCAGAAACAACACTATGACTGTCACTAGCATACTCGTCGTGGAGTTGGTTTCTTTCAACTGCTGGCTTTCACGTTTTATGTTCAGTCTCAGAAGCTCAATGCGCCTCCTCATCGCTTTCCTCATAGTAACAATAAGTAGCGTGTTTAACACAACCAGTAACACGAGCGGGAAAAGCCAGACAAAGATAGCTATGAACCAGATATAGAGATTGAAAATTGTTTTGCCGCTGGCCATAAACCAAGGACTAATGTTACCGACGCAGGACGAAACAATGACTCTGGGGTTCAGTCGAGACCGTTTCCATATCTTGGTGAAGTACGACCCGAAGAACATCGGGGCGAGTATGAGAAGTGCAGAGAAGAATATAGCACAATTGCCGTAGATGATATTGCGCATCGTGCTCCAGGCCCGTGCCTTAAAGGGGTGGCCCACGCAGATGTACCGTTGTATGGCCAGCATCACGGTCAACCAAATTGACGCCGTGTACAAGATGGTGGGGATGAAATCCTCCAGCACATGTCTGGTATAGCACCAGTTGTGCGGGATCCATTCGTGCACCATCTGCGTAGCATAGAAGTAAATGTAAACTGGTAATTAAAAAAGACCTTTTAGAGTGTCCGTTAGTGCTATTAGAACAAGGATGACGTTGGTTGGAGAGCGAATGTGCGGATTGAGTAAAACGACGCACACCAGAGTGTTATTTATGATGGTAAGTAGAGTAATAACTGGAGATAAATATCCTTTAACTGGAACTGCGTACCTTTAATAACAAATCAAAAATTAATTTTTTTTATTATTTAAAAAAATAAACATAAAATGGAAATCACTCGTTAAAATTACAAACACAAAAACAATTCACTCTAAATAACGAAAACAAGTCGCAATCCTTAAAAGAGAAAAGCTAGCTAAAATATAGTAAATTATGAAGCAATTTTAATTTGCATAAATTGAAAAATACAAGCTGCTATACATAGATTCATTTTGTATTTAATTTAATTCAAGTTAATTGAAAAAAATGTATCCCCAGATTAAAGTATTAAGTTTTTGTAAACGATTATGCAAAAGAATTCCAACTTATAATTATTAAATTATTGTAAGTAAATATTCAGTTTTTTAAATATTTATTCCCAGTTAGTTCTCAGTGTGTGATTTGAATTATCTTAATGGCTAGATTATGGTTAATCAAGAAATAAAGAGAATCAAAAATAAAATTGAATTAATCCATATAACATTCAATTTTATTTTAATTATTTTAAAATATCCATTCTGAAAACACAAGTGTCAAATTTTCTTGTGAATTAAAAATTAGATATTAAAACATAACTATAAACTTTCTCAAACTCACAATTAAAGGCTATTTTATAACTATAGTATATTACTAGACGCGACATTTAGTCACATAAATTTACAACGATATATTTAAAAATTGACACACTCTCACCTCGTGTCCGTTGTTATTAAATAGGCCTCCTCAGTTGTGCAGTTGCTGTTGCTGCTGGCGTTCATGTCGGCCGAAAAATTTGTGACCAGGTAGCTGAGAAAAGATGTCTGGTGGTGGTCCCCTACTGTAACGTTGCACAGAAACGTAAGACAGGTCCACAAAGCGTCCAGCGTCTCGTTGCTGAAAGACAGGTCAAAGCATTGAGCCATGCACTGTTCAATACACGTCAGGACCATGTTGGGATCGCGTCTGTGTTTTGCGTTGATCCTAGATTGAATTTTTGTATTGAGTCAGAGCCCTGATGATTTTTTTTTTTTTTAAAAAGAAAGATTTGTATTTTTTTATAAAATTTATTTTATTAATATGTCTACATCAGCATCAAAAAATGTTTCTACAGCAACTTATAAAATCCGCATGCTAAGCAGAGTCGATTTGAAATTAAAACTCTATCACAATAGTTTTTATAATTTAATTTTTAGACTTAAAAATGTTGTTCTTGACTTCGAGTAGTTAGCCTGTTGGTGGTTGGCAAATATTATATCGACGTGACATAGTTATCAGAAATCGGACTTAACTTAGTGACACATAATATAGGATTTAGTTTCTCGTTGACTTAATTTATGTGCTGATGATGACTTACATTCAATAATCTGAAACTGACTTTCACAATTGAATAGGATGCTGTCTTCTCCTCTAAGCTTGAGAAGCTAATTGAAAAGAAAACATTCGTTTTATTAAAGATAATAGAGGTGAAATAAAATGGGGATGAATTGCGACAGTAATGCATTATGTCTGCTATGAAATTAAGGATTGACTTAAAAAGTCGAAAGGCTTAGAGCGCATGTAATGTACGACATAATTCTTGGTTATTTTTTTTTAATGTTTACTTTACTAATATAAATAGTATTCCATGTGTTTGTTTTCAAGCGTAAAAGAGTATAAGAAAATAAGTTTACAATAATAATTGCTTATTCATGTAGTCTTTTCTACATCATTAACAATAATCTTTAAAATCAAAACAAAGAAAATTTATAACTTTGGTTAACATTATTTTTATTTTAAAAAATTGCAAGAACCATTCATATTGAATTGTTCAATGATTAATTAACATTAATTGAGATGAAAGCATTTATTTTAGCTTACACTATCCTCTGAAGATAAAATACCTAGCAGATAAATAAAATGTGTATCTCAACAAAAATCGATTTCCTATTTATCCGTACACATATTTCAATTTTTGAAGGTAAAATAAATCAATTCCTTCTGCAAATTAGACAATGATAAGATGGTTTTAAGAAAAATAATGTTAAAAGAAAGTTTCTCGTAGATTATTGGAAAAATAAAATCTACCTATCTAGAATGATTTTACAATTGAAAACCTGTAAGATAAAATGAACATATTAGAGAAGACGCTTGTACATGCCTCTGTTTGTATAAAGGATATTTGGATAAAAAAATGTAATTATTTTCCACAATGGTTTTTTAATATATATATATATA
>MUZC01003826.1:55368-76645 GCA_002072015.1 Radix auricularia
ATATATATATATATATATACATATATATTTCAACGCTTCCAGAAAAAAAAATTACACGTTATATAGACACAAAACAAGAACCGAAGAAAAGGTGTATAAATCGCACATTTTAGATTATAACAATAAATAATTCGCCAGGACTCAATGCTTTAAAGATTTTCAGGTGCATGGAGTACTTTAAACACATTAGACCGTACTAAAATTTAAAATACGCAAAATTCACAAGACGACCGAGCTTCTTTGGAGAAAGTAAAACAAAATTTTTTAAAGAGAAACTAATTTAAACATTCTGTTAGCACAAGTGGAGGGGGTGAAATACTCTAAAAATACCAACTTTACAACTGATTTAAAATGGTGAGTAATAGAAGGTTGTAACCCATTGCACAATGTTCAACATGGACTAAACTGTTTTTTATAAACATATATATTTATTCATGAAAATAAGGGCTAATTTTTGCATATATTTTAAAAACACTACAAATATAATGAGCAATTACAAAGTAATTGAAAAAAAAAGTGGTTAAAAAATAATATCATTAATTTTAACACAAATCAACATATTTAAAGGCTTATAAATTTATAAGTTAAAAATGAAACTCTGCATGGTTTGATTGATATTAAATTAAATCATACAATGAAAGTGATTGTTTTACATTTGCCCTAATTAAAAAAATCAACTAATGAAACATATATTATTATTTCAACATAAACCTAGTAGTATTTTTTCAACAGACTGAAAGCCCAGTTTTCTGTTAGGATTGGCATTTGTTAGTTAGCTAGTAAATTTTTTAGTAAGTGAAGTAGTTCTATGTTTGTGTGTTGAGTTATATTGTGTTCAATTGATAGGAAACTAAAAATGTGTGTATGGATGTGTTTGTAGGTTTAATTAACGTTAACCCTAATTTGATAACAAATGCCCCATGAAGTAAATTTCTCACACATTGGCATTTTTCATATATATTTTTAAATAATATTGGTATTAACTTACTTATTGACATGTATGCTGTATTTCCCACTTTGTTAAATCACCAATATGTATGGCGTTTCTGTATTTTATCTTGATTTCAAATTTTCGATCCGTGCCAGTTAATGCGCTAAAATCTTGTGTCCTATCAATCTTGTCATTTAATACCAAGGATGCGGCGCAAGCATCTCAAATGGATGCTTCCGCCGCATCCTTGGCATTAAATGGCAAGAAAAAGTGCCTAATAGTGAGGTACTAACGCGTGCCAATACCCAATGCATGTTCTCAATTCTTAGTGAAAGACGCCTGAGGTGGCTAGGACATGTCAAAAGAATGAGCCCCGGCCGCATCCCGAAGGACCTCCTATATGGTGAACTTGCTTCATGAAAGAGGAAAACAGGTCGCCCACGCTTGCAGCCAAAATACATACAAGTGACTGGGAGTGTAAGGCAGAAGACCGATCTACGTGGCGCACAGTTGTCAAAGAGGGCGTCATAGTAGCCGAGGAGCGAAGAATGGAGGAGGCTGCAGACAGAAGAGCTAGGAGAAAGGCCAAAACATTTGGAAGCACAGAACTCGTGTGTAAAAACTGTGGCAAAGACTGTCACTCAAGGATAGGACTGCACAGTCACTCGAGGAAATGCAACCCAACCCAACGGTGATGCACCATCGTCTCGCGAGACGGAAGGATGCCGGATATCAATATTGTATTTATTTATTTTAATATTTTATTTTTTTATAGTGCATTTCTAGTGATTCAGTTTTTAAAGCTTCCTTGTGCTCGGTGTGTGCGTCTGTTTGCCAATCTTATTTACTATCGGATTTAAATTTATTTGATGAGTGTTCATCTTTGAATGCACTTGAAAAAAAGCAATTATATCAAACATTTAAGGAAAGATTTAAGTATATACGTTTATAAGATTAAATCCTCGTCCTGTATTGACGTGACACCTGAACACTGTTGGCAACCACTGATACAGGCTGAATTTTCCTAGATTTCTAATCTAGAACAGTGGTTCTCAACTGTGGTCCGCGGAGATGTGCCTGGTGGTCGGCGAGCAAAAGATGAAAATTTTATTTGTCAAAAATTAAAAGAACACGAAAAGCGATAAATGTTGTCAACTTTTACATTTATATATAAATGTATATATATATTACTTTTAATCCCTGGATAGCATAGCGCCGAAAGTAAGATGTTTTGATTTTATGTTTCAATTTATATATAACGGAAATCACTAGATTCTAAAATACTATATATTTTTTTATATTTACATTTAATTTAGTGTCCACATGAATAAATTTCTAATAACGAAAACAACTGAACATAAAGACAACAATAATTCTCCAGACTCATCCTCGCATTCTACGAGTTAATCAAATGCAGTCCCTGAGGGAGAAAAAAAGACGAATTTCCTTACGACGGTATGATGAAGAATATATGCGCTTTGCTTTTATGTGCGTGATTGTAAATGATTGACCTGATCAGAATGACTAGTATCCCCGCAAGTTCTTGCAAATAAAGAGATGAAACCTGCAAATGTCCAAAGACATTTTAAAACTAATCTTAATGTCTGCTCAGAAAAATCTGCATGCGACAATGAAACCAAAATCATTTTATAAAGGCTTTCTCCCTCACACACACTTGTTTTTAGCAACGCGCTGTCTTCTAAAATTAGTAGCATTACCAACGGACTGATTGACGGAACATACCTGGCAAATTTTGTGTATTGACTTAATTGATTCTTTGTTTAATTTTGGTGACTCGGAAGAGGGTATCTGTTTTATTTTGAGTCGCTGTTTTGTTTTTCTACTGGGCTGTGAAATGGTCGGGTTTAACTGTTACGTTTTTCGGCCAAATGTGTTCTAAGATTAGTTTTCTTATGGTTTCTCACTTATTGTAGCCCTAGAAAAAATCCTATATCTTTCTGAATTGTTACTGTTTTAGAAACAGACCTAGAACATGATTTTCAAAAGTATTATAGACATAACATTAAGTTTTAAAAAAACGATTATGTATGATAAAAATATTATATTTTATAAACAAGCAAGTTTATTTTCAGACATTTGTCAATGGTTTTAAAAAAATAATAAAATATAAAATGTTATTAAACAGTTATTTTATGAAATTAAACATTTTTGCGGTCAATGCGATCAAATTTGTTTTTTAGTCTTTATTCAGCAAGTAACAAATACAAATTATTTAATTTTAAATTATAGTTTTAAAAAATCAATTATTATTTTTTAAATTTTGTTTTTTTCTTTTGGATTTGGTAATAGTTACATTTTGATTTATCGACGCTCACAACCTTCTCTACTCTTATGATATTTTTTTTTAGTTTTACCTATCGGGCGCTTGATTCTTCATTTGTAACAAAACAATTTACGGCGAACAAAAATAGCCCCTCCCCCACCCCCGAAAAAAATATGCGCAAACTAATTTTTTTAAAAAAATGAAAAAAATACGATTAACGTATAGTAGCGGCGGGAAATGTTTCACCTTACAAAACGTAGATGAAACGTAAAAAATTTAGTGTACATCGTGGTCCCCCATTTCTCAATTCAATCCTTACTCAAAAAAATTGAACTAAAAGTTCACATAAAAGGGAGGGAAATAAAGCTAAAGATTTAACGAAGCTAAAGCTTTGCCAAGTAAATTCTAGACCGCAAACATAAACGGTGTATTTTTCTTAAAGATTGTTTTTGTTTAAAATGTTTGAATTTTTTTTTCATGTGCATTATTGAGAGGAGAAACATTGGAACAGGAAAAATAAACTAATTTATAATTTTTAAAATATTGAATTGATATTACAAAAAACATTGACACGCAAAGACGTATAGACTATAATGTATAAATATGTAATGACATGCAGAATTTCTGTTTCAAAACAGTTTATGAGATAAACATTATAACTAAAAGGTAAATATTGCGATATCAAAAAGAAGAAAAAATCTGTTTAAATTGAATACGAAAGTTTTACAATTATAATTGCTATTTTCGTTTCAATAATAAAATGAAGCTATTAGATGTAAAGGAAACATTCAATACTTCGAAAATTTCATAATAGTTGAGACCAGTTAATGACAAATATTTTATATATTTCTAAGTATCATGCCACTAGGGATATATATAACATTGTTGGCTAATTCAATATCAATATAACAATTTTTCAAGATTTAAAAAAAATACACTTATCCTTGATTGGGAAATAACTTATGGCTTTTTAGATGACAAAATTGTTTCTAAATTAACCTCTTTTAGATTTTTTATTTTAACAATCTACTATTAGAAAAAAAGCTACAGAACAATGCCATTACAAGTAGCTTCTTTAACGTGATTTTTGCATCCAACCTGCTAAATTAAAAACATAAAACCTCTTACCTACACCTTAAGTCAATCTTAATAGAAATTTATAATGAAAAATTTATGATGACATAATAATAAATTGTGTCTAAAAAAGTTCATTACTGTATCTTTATTTAACTAAACTATCTCATAGCTAGTTTGTCTATTTGGCAGAAATGTGATTATCTAAAATAACACGAAAGCAATTAATCTGTAAAAGAGAAATATGACTAATTTAATATATGCAATTTATTGAATACGATAATAATTTTGCTTGGTTAAAAGCTGCAAATCTGGCAAATAGATTTATGGTGGTTACTCATTTTACATTGCAAAAACGTATTATTTTAAATACATGTAGCTCTCTCAAACAACAACATGAATGTTAGCGTCGGTCTCACTATTTGTGTGCATTACTCGTTTAAGTTTACATCTCAAAACTGTTTAAGAACATGGTTTGAAGGACTACATTACAATGATGAAAGTTGTGGGTTTATTTACTAAGTAGATTAATCTAACAGCGATAAAGAAGTAAATGTGCAACGTAATTTAAATTCGAATTCATTTTTAACGCACAGACACGCAATATCAACTACATAAAAAATAACAAATTTCTTGTTTGTATTATACAACAGACAAGTGTAGCTTTTTGTCTAGTTTCAATAATTCCTAAACAATAAAAGCACATCTTTTGAAGTGAACCCTACGCTTTTAGGTGAATTAGAAAACATTTTCTTTTAAATTAAAAAATGAAACTTTAAAAAATGAAAAAAAAATGTTTTTTACTGAAGAAGTAGTTTTGAAGTTACGGGAACATTTTTTTCAATTTTATGTTGAGAGCGTTAACTTTGTTAGAGTTGTGTCATCCTTAGTAATTTTATCGCCTTTAAACAGACGCTTAAACGTACGTCGGAACTCGGCGCACATGCAATAGTAGATGAAAAGGTTAAGTGGATCCCTTAGCAGGAAGAAGAAGTCCAAGAAGACAGCAAAAACCTGAAAAATACGAAATAAATTAAAGATAAATGCCAATAGATTTTTAAAATGATAAAATTAGTTTTTCATCAAAATAAGTAATGTCTATTTGAATAAACACACGTTTTTAAATAGCACACATTATGTTTCATGATTATTTGTCATGTTTTTTGTTTGTTGGTCATGAACGTGTAATAATGCATAAAGTGAGCTACCTTTTATTAAAGATTTTAAAAATAATGTTTTACGAAAAAAGAACAAAAAACACTGAAGTTATAATTTTAAAAAATATGTGGGTATAAATATAGAATATGAAAATTTAGTCCCCACCAAGTCTTCAAAGCTGCTGCTAACTCATATATAATAAGCTTAAGAAATTGAACTCACTTCAACTATTTCCCTTGATAAGAAAATAATCCTTAAATTCTTTTAAACGAGCAGTATTATCATATTGACACCAATGGAACCCTCAAACAACAGAAACAAAACCATGACAGTCACCAACATCATCGTCGTAGAGTTTGTTTCTTTCATCTGCTGACTTTCACTTTTCATGTTCAGTCTTAGAAGTTCAATGCGCCTCCTCATCGCTTTCCTCATGGTGACAATGAATAGCGTGTTTAACACAACCAGTAACACGAGCGGAATGAGAAGTATGAAGATGACAATGAACCAGCCATAAAGGTTCCAAAATGTTCTGTTGTTTGCCGCAAACCAGGGGTGCAATTTTTTTGCGCAGGTCAAGACAATATCACTGGGGTTGATTCGAGACCGTTGCCATATCTTGGTTAAGTAAAATTCGAAGAAGCTCGGGACATGGACAAGCGTTGCCAAGATAAAGATGGCCCCGATGCCATATTTTACATTGCCCATCTTGCACAATGTCCGGGCCTTGAAAGGATGGCACACGCAGATGTATCGTTGTATGGCCAGCATGATGGTCAGCCATATGGACGCAGTGTAAAGTATGAAGGGAATGAAATAAATTAACACAAAATCGGCGTAGCACCAGTTGTACGGGATCCATTCGTGGGCCATGTGCATGGCGTAGAAGTAAATGTAAGATGGTAACCTAAAAAGCCCGCTCAAAATGTCCGAAAGTGCTATAAGAACAAGGATGACATTGACGGGAGAGCGCATGTGCTGTTTTAGTAAAACGATGCAGACCAGAGTGTTATTTATAATCGTCAGCAGAATAATTATTGGAGATATGTATCCTTTGAGTGGAACTTCGTACCTTTTTAAAAAGTCAAATTTTTAAATTATTTTTAAACAAATTTAATTAAAGATGATTGGGAAAGCGCTTGATGAAAATTCCAACACAAATCAACTAACACTTAATAAAGAAAACCATCATGTTCCATAATAAAGAAAAGCTCATTGAATCATTATAAAGCATATTTTATAAATAGCCTATATTGAAAAAGTAAAAGCTTTTATGCATAATGTTAATTTTGATTCATTTGAAGGAAAAGGAAAGCCAATTCAGTAATAGATCTACTTCTAATAAAACACAAACTTATTTTTTTTTCAAATTGATTCATATTAAATTTTCAAAATTTGATTTGAGTTATGTTAATGGTTAAGTTGTGAGTGATTAACAAATAAAAAACATCAAAATTAAGTTTAATTTATCCTTCTCAAAATTAATTTTTGATTTATATTTTTACACATGCATTCTGTCAAGGTATGAGAATCACTGTCACTGAGTTATTGTGAGTTGTGGTGAAAATGTTATGCATTATGTTCAGTAAACGGACATTTGAATGTCACGCCATGACTGTTAAGAGTTCGCGTAAGGGCTATAAATAGTGTAGTGTGCGTGTGTCCAGAGAGTCGAGTAAATGTCAGAGAGTCGAGTGGAGGTCAGAGTTAATGTGTGGTGGACGAGTGAAACGTGGATACTATGTGGAGTAGTGGTCAACGGGTGTGTGCGTTGGACGTTAGGCCAGGGCTGTGCTTGTGAGACATTGTTTTATCGAGGTGGCTCGAACATTGTGACAACCGGAGCCTGTAAGCCTATAATTGGATGTCTGGATGGCTGTATTTACTTCAGTGTACTAATGTAGATAGTGTAGTAGTGAAGGATTATTTATACGTGCATTACTACCACAATAAAGTACATATTATATTTGACAAGAGTCTGTCTTAATAAGATTATATCAAGAACCCAGAACGCAACACATTCTCAAAACCCAAACCTTAATTTACCTTTAAATTAGGCAAAAGATCCTGAAACATGAATACAAACTTTGACAAACTAACGAATGAAGGCTATTTTATAGCAAAAGTATACTTTTAGATGCGGTTTTAAGTCATTAATATCTTTATGATTTTTTTTTAAAATCGATCCAAATTTTACCTCAGAGCCTATGGTGGTAAATAGGCCTCCTCAGTTGTGCAGTTGCTAAAGCTGCTGGCGTTCAAGTCCACCGAGACGTTTGTAGTCAGGTAGCTTAGAAACGATGGACGCTGGTTATCCTTAACGGTGACGTTGCACAGAAACGTCAGACATGTCCACAGAGAGTCCAACATCTCGTTGCTGAAAGACAGGTCTAAGCATTGTGCCATGAACAGTGCACTTCTTGTCGCGACCATAGTAAGAATGCGTCTTTCGTGTTCTTTTTATCTTAGATTAAATTTGTGTATGGAGTCAGAAACTTGACGATTTGATTTTTTTTTTTTAATATCCTTTTGGGAATTTTATTTGGTAATAGTAATATGTTTACATTTGCATTAAAAGTTTTTCTTCAGTAAACTCTCATGCTAAGCACATGTTTTAAAATAATATTGACTCTTTCCCTGACTTGGTGTAGTTAATCTGGTGCTGTTAGGCTAATATAATGTTGACGTGACTTTGTTAATCCGATGCTGACTTAACTTAGTGACGCATACTTTTTGATGTAGTTAACACGTTCACTTGATTTAATGTCTGATGATGATCATCTGAAACTGACAATCGGATGCTGCCTTATTTTAAACTTAAGAAGATAAATCAACAAAAAAAAACGTTAGCTTCATCAAATGCGACTTTACTGCATTATTATTGTTAAAAAATTAGGGATTGACTTAATACATCGCTGGGATTAGAGCGCAGATTTTTACCTCACCAAGCATGATTATTTTTGTTTTTATTTTATTCATTAACAACCAGCCGTCAAATCACGCGTTACAACGATCTCAGTATATAGAAATAAATTCAAAGAAACAAATGATCTAAACTTTAAAAAATATTTATGTTAGAAACCTTTACGGGTGTGATAAAAAAATCCAAATTTCTCAGCACATTGATAAATAAAGTAATATGAAAAACTTTTCAAAAGCAAAAATGAAACTTTATTAAAAGGGCCCAGAGCTTAAAATGCGTGATACACAATTTGAATTTTTAATTACCATTGTACTTTAAATAAAAAAGACATTTAGGTCCACCAGTACCGAGGGAAATGAACATACAGAATTTAGTGCACCTTAGTAATTTAATAAAGGTTCATAGGTTTTTATATACCAAGTTTGGTAAAGATCCATAATGTCATTTTCTAATGCTTAAAATACAGTCGAACCCACTTATCTCGCCCTCGGTTATCTCGCAAACCCTATTATCTCGACGATTTTTTGCAAACCCCTAGGCCGTTGACTCATTTATCTTGAACTCGTTTTTCTCGCCAACCTTATTATCTCGACGCTTTTCGGGAACCCACAGGCCCGTCGACATAAACGGGATTGACTGTAATGTTTATATAGCTAATATAAGAAACAATGACATTAAAGGGCCCATGCAACGTTTCGTTGCGAAATATGAAGATCGTGACACATATTAATTTCAATCAATTTCATAATGCAACAGTTATTTATATCTCTAAGGATCTTTAAAATTGTTTTTTTTTAATTCATTCCTCGTTACCAAGATCGTTGAAGAAAAAAAAAAGTTATAAAGCTTAAGAACATTAAAAAAACCCCACTAAATTGCGGGCGCCTAGAGTGCTTCGGAATTTCATATTTTGCTTAAACGTTAATTGTCTAGGCATTCTATCGAATGCCTGGTTTCACACTTTGCCTGAAACACATACTGTAATTATATTTAAAGATAATTTTTCCCAAAGTATTTTAGATACAAACGTAGATGTAAGCAGACTAGATAAAAGAACGATTTATAAATATTTTTTTTAAAAAGAAATCTTTAGAAAGCATACTTGATATTTTAAAAAAAATATTTACGAAATTGCTCCGACTGGTTAATATGTATTCTTTTTAAAAATTTATTTTATCAAATGAAAGGAACATATAAATGATATAAATGCTCATTTTTGAACAACTTTGGCCGTATAGTGATAGGCTTAATAACTTGATCGAGATAGAGTTTCAAGCTAAAATTTTAGAATGTTATCAAGTTATTTTCTTCCACGTTTGCCTCTTCTTTCTTTGGGAAACGAGATCTTATCTTATCGTATCAGACTCAGACGCTCCTTCTTTACTGAAGATTATTGCGTCACAAGTTTATCTACAATTCGTGTTTATTCATGCATTTTTAAATGATGATTAAATGTTAGCTTTCCTGGTTTCATCAGGCAAACCATTGCACGCCCGAATTCCGGACGGAAAGAAAAAAAATATGTCTTTGTTCCAATATACGGAACAAGAAAGGTGTTTTTAGCCTTTTGTCTGAGGGTTGTATTTAGTTATGGTGTTACTCTTGTCAGTTTCAAATATGCTCCAAAAATGAATCTGGCAGGTCTGTTTTGTAATTTGTTTTAGTCTTTCAATGTTTTCTTGGATGAATTGGTCCCATACAGAAGATGCATATTCTAGTATAGGTATCCCCAGGGTGAGGAAGCATTTTTGTTTTATATCTTTTTTTTAATTTGTAAAAGTTTTGTTTTATAAAAAAATGATGTTTTGTTTAATTTTTTAATACCTTCATAGACATGCGGATTTCTTGATCGTCCAGTAGTGTTGTTTTCGTCGACGAAAACTGAAACTAAAACCTTCGTCAACGAAAATATGTACATTTTCGTCAACGAGAACTGAAACTAAAACTAAAATTAGCAGCAAGACTAAAACTAGACGAAAACTAAATCTGGTAGACAAAAGACTGAATAAAAACTGAAACTAAAACTACCCAACGAAATAAAAACTAAAATCCCCATTTATCGTTCTTTTCCGTTACTGCACTTTTGCTAAATTCTAGGAAATTATTATGACCTGATTTCTTTGATGATCGCGCATGCGCATCAACTGGGCAATAATATAAGTCATAAAAATAATACAATTATTTAAGATTGAAAGTTGACAATGACAACAGCAGGAACTGGTGTTGGTGGAGTAAGTGGACGCCCAAAATCGAGTGATGTTTGGGATTATTTCACTTACCGTATAGATTTAAACAAAAGTGAATGTTTGGTTATTAACGACGGTAAGAAATGTGAAAGACTGCTCGTGGGAAGGAATCTGACAAATCTAAAACGGCATTTAAAAGCTTGCCACAAGAAAGAAAATGATGCCATGGAAGAGAAAGAGAAGACTAAAGTAGCAGCAGCACCCAGTAAGTCAACAAAGTTGCCAGCTGCCAACTCTTCTGCCTCAAGGAAAATTACCGACATGTTTGGTAATAAACTTAATAAACACAAATATTCTGCACAGTCTGTTGAAAATATTTCCAGAATGCAAGCTCTGACACGATTCATAGCGAAAACTGGTGTTTCCACGTCGTTGGTAAGTAATCATGCTTTATTTATTTCTTATTAATAACTACTACTACTTCTTTGAACCTATAAACAAAAAGTCACACAAAGACACATGTGACATATCATTCATGTAGTATCATAACCTTACGAACATTAAATTGTAAAACAAAACTTTTTCATTATAATTTTATGTGTATTAATATGGGCAGCAGTATCACTAATTTTATTATGGGACAGGACAGGGCTTGAGAAAAATAATTGTTAGAGTACTTAAAACAGATAAAATTTGTACACATGGCCACATGGCAGCTTAAATAGTATAACTGTTAAATGTTATTCATTTCATTGAATTAATATAAGAATAAATAAAAATGGCTGTATATTGGTACATAATAATTAATATGCAACTATAAAATGTAAATTGTAAAATAATTACAATAATGAAAGAATGCAATTTACATGTACAGGTCAAGCATGAGGCATTCAGAGAGTTCTGCCAGGCAATGGATCCCAAGTTTCAAGTACCAAGCCGTACAGCTATACAAACGGCTTTAAAATCGGCGTGTGAAGAACTCGAAAAGAAGGTTAAAGAGAATATACAACATGCCGGCGTCTTACCCTTTGCTTGGATATTTGGTTAAAAAGGGGCCTTACGGCAGCGTTCCTTGGTGTTTCGGCTTGTTTGTACAATCCAATTATACAGCAAGGTGAACATTTAACACTGAATGTGTTTACTGTTAGTCATCCTCATACAGGTGAAAATATTGCTGCTAAAGTTAGCGATTGCTTCGAAAAATGGGGTATAAAAACTAGCCAAGTCATGCTACTTATTACTGACAATGGCACTAACATGATAAAAGCTTTTAAAACCATGTTTGTTGATAGATGCGAAACTGCCACTGGCACAGATTCTGATTCTGATGAGGAAGAGGATGATGAGGTTGACAATATTAATGAAGATAAAGACTATGAGGTTGCAAGGGCAGAAACGACTGTTGATGGTCACTATTTGAAATTGAAACGCATGGCATGTATGCCTCATACTATGCAGCTAGTTGTTAATGAGATGTCAAAGTGTGCTGCCATAAAACCGATACTTGATTCAGCAAGGCGTATGGTTGAAAAGTTTAGAAAATCATCTGTTGCAACCCAAAAGCTAGTGTTGAAGAGCAAGAAAACTCTTATTGCAGATTGTCCCACAAGATGGTCAAGCACATTCCTTCTACTGCAGCGACTAATTGAACTGAAGGTTAGTGTGAATGCAGTAGCGGAAGAAATGGAATGGGACACTCTTCTTTCAAGTGAATGGCAAAAAATAGATCAGTTACTGAAGCTTCTGCAACCATTTGCCGAACATACACGTTTACTCGAAGGCGATAAAGTTGTTATGTCATCAGTAATTCCAGCACTTATGGACATAGAATATCATCTTCTTGAGGCACAGTCTGATCAAACTCTGGACGCATCACTAAAAGAGCGAGCAGTCACCTTTTTGGATGGCTTGAGGCGACGATTTGAGTTTGCGTTGGAACCAGATTCTGATATTTTTGAACCTTTACCTTCTGCAGCTTGCCTGCTTGATCCTACCACTGTGTCAGCACTGTTCCTTTCAGGAAAAGGGCATCTTCTAAGTGCAGCAAAACAGTTTGTGTTGTGAGAAGAAACTGCTTCAGCAGCAGCAGCCGCAGTAAGTGCACAGCTTGGTCAAGTGATTTCAGCTGCTGGTCAGCCTACTCCTAACCGAAATATCACTGCAACTGCGTCTCCTGATAGCGTTGGTTCAACAGCCCTGACTACATCTGGACCTCCTCTCAAGCGCTTCAAATCCCTGACGCAACACATTGCGAACACCCCACCAATCACTAATATTATATCTGCAGTTCGTGGGCCTGATGACGAACTGGAAGATTATTTGTTGCACTATCAAGAAGCTGCCAAAGTAGTCAGTGAGGATGGCAATGGCTTAAGCTACTGGCAATCACAGAACGTTCAAAAAACCATTCCGTTGCTTGCACCATTGGCCTTAGATATATTGACTGCACCAGCTTCGGAGGCTTACGTGGAGAGAATTTTTTGTCTTTGTGGTGATTTGACTACTGGGAAAAGAAACAGAACTAATCGGAGTCTAGAAAAACGGGTTTTTCTCAAGCTGAACAGTCATTTGTTTTGACGCTTAGTCTTCACTCTTCAAGTGAACTGTTGTTACTTAGTTTAGTTAGTTCAGAGTTCTTGGTCTTAGAATGAATACATTTGTTTTAATTTTGACTTACGTTTTTGGTTTCTTATTATTATTACGTTTTTAGTTGTTGCTGTTTTTTGTACATGCACTGCAAGTCTGCTAGTCTACAACATAGTCAAAAATTGAGTCTTGGCATTGGCACATAACACAATGTGATAGTGTGACTTATAATGTGACAATTGAGTGAATGGACTCAGTCTCAGTACACTGAGCTGTCATCTCTGTGACTACTATTATTATGCTTCAATTTGTTTCAACAATTGATCATGAACAATCATGTTATTAGTTATTGGTGTTTACAAGACTAAAACTAAAAGTGAAACTAAAATGTATAAGACGAAAACTAAAATTCAGGTGTTTTAGTTTTAGTCGACGAAAACTAAAACGAAAACTAAAATTGAGCTCAAAACTAAAACTAGACTAAAACTAAAATTATTACAGAAAAAACGAAATAAAAACTAAAACTAAAATAGGACCTGGGACTAAAACAACACTATCGTCCAGCATTTCTTATCACAACTTAAAAATTGTGCATCTTTTGTTTTGGTTAGTTCTTTTCCGTGAATAACATATTTTGAATTGATTTGTTTCTTTTTCTTTGTTACTCTTAGTAGTTGACACGTTTCTTGGTCGAATGACATACACCTGTAAGTTTCCCATTTTATTAATTCATCTAAGTCCCTTTGTAAAATTTTGCTATCTTCTTCTGACTTCATTATTTAAAGATTATACAATCATCAGCAAATAATCTAAATGTTGTTCCTGTTGTAATGTTGTTGGATCAATAATGTATATACATTAAACAGAGTAAAGGGCGTACAACTATTCCTTGTTGAACTTTGTTGGTGCAGATTTAGATCCATTAATTATTACAGCTTGCTCCGTCTCCAAAAGGAAGTTTTTGGATCTAGTGATGTAAGGGATCTGAGATTCCAAAGTATTAGTGAGATGACAGTAATTTTACTCCAAAATGTATAGATTGCCTAAATCGGTCAGTAAAATCTTATTAATGCGAAAATTAAAACAAACTTAGGGCCTCAAATTAACACAGATCTCGAAAATACTTTTATCTGGCTTTTTAAGGAATTTTGTATAATGTGTGACCACACCCAAAGCAACGTCACTGATAATTAAAACATGTCATGTTTTGAAATCTAATTTTTGCCTGTATTCTGTGTCTTGAGATAGCAATACTAAAAAAAAAACAAAAACCCTTTTTAATAAATTTTAAAGTGAAATTTAAAAATTTAGAATTTTAAAAACCATGGCTACTTAGCCTTCTAAATTTTCTGCTGTTTATTTTCTATATACTACCGGTAAAAAAACAGTAATAATATTTTTGAATCGTTCTATACACTTACACAGAAATCGCAAAGTTGCTCACAGGCGTAAAGGGTGAACTACATATTTCAAGAGATCAGAGTCACGGTCTTATATCCTTTGATAATCTTTGCTTTTGGAGTTAATTTTTAACATAAAACCCCTAAAAATTACTTTCTCGGGGCATGCACCTCCATAGCTCTCAAATTGTTATGCTCCTGACCAGGATTTATTGTTGAATTTCTAACAATCTGACACTAATGCGTGTAGGGCTGATACAAAAACTATTTTGTGTCATTAACCTTCATAAAACACTTTTTTAATTTAATATAATTTAGGACGATGATTTATTTTAGCCAAAGCAAAAAAATGTTAATTCAAAGTATCCCGAGGGAAATATATACCGGTTCATGTATTTGAAACTTTTTATAAAAATTACACGATTGCATAGACACAAGACAACATTGGGTGAAAACGTGTATAAAACGCACACTTTAGATTATATTTTTAAAAAATATATATAAATTTAGTCAGCACTCATTGATTAAAGTAATTTTTCAGGCGCACGGAATACTTAAAACTAGGGCTTTGGAAATTAAAGACCAATTTCACGATTAAACGGGAAAAAATTGTTATCGATGTTAGCTATTAAAATTAAAGAAAGTGTTTAAAAATGTTTCGGTTTATTTATAAATATACAATTATAAATAATAAAAAATACATATTTTTTTACGTACAAACTTCTCCATTAAAAACATATTTATATGTTTTATAAAGGAAATGATATAAAAAAGCCAATGGCCTTTTTGTATTATTGAGTTTACTCCCTCGTCTAAGAAAATTCGGAACTAAATTTAGTTTTTTTAAATGAAAAAAAAAAAAAAAAAAAAAAAAAAACAAAAAAACTTATTGATACATAAGGTGAAAAAAAACTGCATATTTATCTAAAATATTGCTACATCTCTTTCTCAAGTTTTTTTCAAGGCGTGTTACATAAAAGTCCAATGAGTTGTAAAAAAAATTGTGTTTAAAAATGTATTACAATTATTATTTTTTAAAAACATAATTAAAAAAAAAAAATCAGGATTTGAATAATTAATTACAAGTTTTATTTTAACATAATATTTGACTATTTAAAAAAAATCAGTATCATTTTTTAAAACATAGTTAGCAATCATAATAAGTTAAATAACGCATTAAAGTTTAGGCACTTCGATGAAAATTTCAAATGAATTTTAAAAATATAAAAATTATACAGCTGTATAGAAATTGTTTGATGGTGAACAAAATCATAAAGATCTTTTTATCCCCCCCAAAAAAGTTATGAATTTTTTTTCTCTGATCTCATATTCACCTTTGTCACTATTTTGTTTTCATTCACATTGTGTGCCATTTAAAATGTTAATCCCTAAATATTTAATAAAAAATAAATGATATTGTTAGGATATATATTTTAATATAAGTAATTCAATATAATGTCAATGAATTTATATTTTGCTATTGTTAGAATGCATAAACAATGTTTAATTTTTTATATCATTTCCCTTATAAAACATATAAATATGTTTTTAATGGAGACGTTTGTACGTAAAAAAATATGTATTTTTTATTATTTATAATTGAATATTTATTAATAAACCGAAACATTTTTAAACACTTTCTTTAATTTTAATATCTAACATCGATAACAATTTTTTCCCGTTTAATCGTGAAATTGGTCTTTAATTTCCAAAGCCCTAGTTTTAAGTATTCCGTGCGCCTGAAAAATTACTTTAATCAATGAGTGCTGACTAAATTTATATATATTTTTTTAAAATATAATCTAAAGTGTGCGTTTTATACACGTTTTCACCCAATGGGGACTTGTGTCTATGCAATCGTGTAATTTTTATAAAAACTTTCAAATACATGAACCGGTATATAGTTCCCTCGGGATATATATATATATATATATTGTTTTTGATAATTAGTATATATCTTTAAATTATTTTTAGTGATTCATTTTTTAAAGCTTATTCATGCTCGGTGTGTGTGTCAACTTGCCTATCTTATTTACAATCGGGCGGAATTTAATTTGATGACTTTTCATCCTTGAATGCACTTGAAAGAAAGCACTTACATTAGGGTTGTGGAAATTAAGGATTAATATCTCGAAGAATTCTTAAAATTAAAATGGCGATTAAAATTATAGAAAATAATTCAACAATTTTTGTTTTTATTGATTAATAAATAATTAAGTATTAATAAATAATAATAGTTTTTTTTACGTAAAAACTTCTCCATTGAAAAAAAAAAATTTGAAGTGTAAACTTTAAAATAAGAAGTTTTATTTTAAAAAATGATATAAAATAATTAAATATTATTTTAACTTAATTAACCATAACAACAATTTAATTCATTGACATTATATTAAATTACTTTTATTTAAATAAATCTCCTCACCAATTTTAACAATGTTATTTTTTAAAAAAACAACTAAATAATTCAGTGATGGGTATTTTTAAAAAATTCCCTAAAAGGTCAAAAATATAAAACAAAGCAACGTAGTGAAAAAAGTGATAATGATGTCTTTAAAAAAATCATAACTTTTGAACCACTTAGGATAAAAAGATGATCTTTATGTTTTTGTTAATCATCAAGCACTTTCTATACAGCTGTATAACTTTCACATTTTAAAAACTACTTGTAAATATTCATCCTAGTGCCTAAACTTTACTGCGTTATTTAAATTATTTATATTGTTTTAAAACTGTATACTGATTTTTAAAATATTTTTATAGTTTAGAATTAAGTTAAACTAAAACTTGAAATTAGTTAATTACAAATCCTGATTCTTTTTAAAAAATATTTTTTTTTAAAATTATAATTGTAATCGTAACAACTTTTCAATTTTCTGAAGACTAATTTGACCTTTATGTAACATCCCTATAATAACACTTGACATATGAGACTTAGAAATGTTTTCCTTTGTTAATATGCAACTTTTTCAAACGTATGAATATCTTTGATTTCATTGTTTTCTGTTGCTTAGAAAAAAAATAGTTCAGAATATTGTTTTTTTTTTAATGCCTTTAAGACATAGGAAATAACTCAATAAAACAAAAGTTATCAATTGCCTTTTTTTGTTACTTCCCTTGAAATTTTCAAAATAATGACGTCATACATCTTTAATTTTAGCTTTAATAAAAAAATATTGAATAATTAATAAATACATTTTCAAAAGTTAACAATTAAATTTATATTAATCGAAGACATTTAAAACATATAATGACAGAATTTATACAATTCTTAAGTATATTCTTTTATACGATGAAATCATCGTCCTGTATTTATGTGACACTTGGACACTACTGGCAACAACTGATAGTCATCTGAAGACACTTTAAAAAATGCGTGAGAAAATGTTCATAGATTTCTCATCAAGATCAATTGTTCTTAACCTGTGGTCTGGAGACAATTAGTGGTCCGCGATCAAAGAATGACAATTTTACTCTTCAAAAATTAAATAAACACGAGAAGGCATAAATCTTGTCACTTTTAACATATTTTTATAATTTTTAATCAATGGATAGCGTAGCGAAGAAAATAATATGTTTTGATTCTTTGTTTCATTTAAGAACTAGATTCTAGAATACTATAATTGTTAAATTAACATTCAAATAGAAGTTTTTGAAAGCATTGAGTAAATTAGCTTTAAAAATATTAAATTTATCAAAGTAAAAAAATTAATTTAATTGATTGACCTCATGAATCAATTTCTCTTAAAGAAAACAACCAAACATTAAGCCAAAAATGATTCCCCAGACTCATCCTCACAGTCAAATGCAGTTTTTCAGGAAAAAATGACGATTATTAATTCGACGGCATGATGAAGAATATACGCGCTTTGGGTTTATATGCGTCATTGTAAATGATGGACCGGATCAGAGTTTTTGATATGCATGCAAGTTTTTTCAAATAAAGAGATAAAACAAGCAAAATTCCGAAGATATTTTAAAGTAATCTAATTTTTTTCTCAGAGAAACCATTGGAATACTTTCTACGCAAAATATTTCACTTGTTATCAGAAAGTCTGCATACGACAGGGCGAGCAAAGTAAATGAAAAGGCTTAAAGAGCATAATTAATTTTTTGGCCATACAAGTTGCACCGGCAAAAAACTTGGTTTTTCAAGGGGGAAAAAGTGTTTAACAAACAGTTTGAGTTACGTGTTACTGTGAGAGAGTTTCTTGGAGAAGAAAAAAAATGATATAACAAAATGAAAATTGTTGTAACTTAAACAACAATTTAATTAATTGACATCACATTAATTTACTCTAATTAAATATATCTCATAACAATATTAATTTTTTTAAATTTAATAATTCAGTGATGGTCATTTTAAAACATTCCCTAAAAGGCGTCAAAATGTGAAGGAAAAAAACATAAGAGAAAAGGGGATTATAAGGGTTTTAAAAAAATTCTTGTAGAAGAAAAAATAAAAGCTTTTTGTACATTTGAACGAAAGCTTATGGGTTGCTATTCTGGCTTACTTAATTTTTTGAAGAGATAAATAAATTTAGTTCATCCCTGCAAGGAAAGCAGACATATTTAATTACTCTAAGCGACAAATTGTCTTCTTCTACGAAGAAGCTTGACTTTTGGAAAACAGGATTACTTATGGGTGGCATTAACGGGATCGACCAATTGCACAATATTAAATGTAATAGATCAAGGCTCACACTAAAAATAATATAGCAGTCGTACAAATACTGACCACTGTTGATGACTTTAAGCGGGATTTTTTGATTCGTGATTTTTTTTTTTTTTTTTTTTTTTTTTTTTTTTTTAGCAACTAGAATTGAATAATACTAATGGTGACATTTAATCGTTAGAAAAGAATAACTGTTCAATATGTTTCCATTCAATATTGTTTTATAGCAAGCAAATAGTAAAATTTAGAAAAGTTTTAGTAACGAACATGTATACTGGTAACAAGTTACGTACCAAGTATATTTATATAGACAATCCCAGGAATGAAATAATACAATTTTCAATAGTGATCCGGGGCTAAGACATGACATTCTCAAGTGGTCCTAGAATCTCAAAATAAAGCACAGATCTAGAACATACAATCAAACGGTATGTCTGGGCTTTCAAGATAAAATTATTAAGAGGCGCAAGCTTACAGTGATAGGTAATGTTAAACTGAGAAAACATATTTCAATGTACTATAAAGTAAATGAAGGCAGGCGAAGAAGTAAAGTTTGCTTTACAACATACACATTGGACAGGGCATAAGTTCAATGTTTTACTGGACGCCACTTAAGACAGAGAAATGCTTAGATCAATGTCTGTTGATATGTGCATATGCTTCGCATGTACTCCAAAGATTCTGTGTGCTACTGTTAAGGACTCATTTTCGGCCATTTCACAAAAAGGCCGGCCAATATCCATTTTAGCCAACATGTTTTCACAAAGCCTGATTTACTTTACAAAAATTATGAGATAACCTTTCGCCGGCCGATTCATGAAGTGACCTGAATTTTTTTTGCAAAGCCCGGTGTGCTCCTGGAATATTTACTGGTAAGCGGCACATGTGTTACATCTGATGTGATGACGTACACGTAAAAGCAAGGATGGCTCGGTGCAGTGACGTTAATATTACGCTAATCTACCATTGTCACTAATTCTTACAATTGTGACAAAGGAAAATTTACCTAAGTTTTTTATTATTGCAATCTCTCAAAAAAAAAAAAAAAGCGGAAGACATTGTCTACAAACTTATTTATGTCTTCACCACATAAAAGTCTGCAAGCATGCCTTAATCAGATAATGAAAAACACGTTGTAAATACACTAAAGAACATGTGGCCTGAACTAAAACTCAGTACACTGATTCATAGCATAGCCAAACCAAAGTTCCGTCGAACGTGCAAACCAAGATGCTTAAATTAGGATGACAAAATTGAAGCCCACAAATGAATCTAAATATTTCTGTTGAATCTCCGATTTGTTAAATTAATGAAAAACGTTTCTCTTCACCAAGTCATTCAGCATTTACCATATGAGGCCATGTTTGGCTACAAAGCAAAAATTGGACATCTAATCTGACTAGATAGTTTATCAATTTAGTTACGGATGAAGACCTTGAAAATGAAACGAAAGATAATATAAATGATGGGACTTCCGTAAGAAAAGCAAATGCTGCCAAGCTGGCAGTGGAACCTTTGGGAAAGTTTAGATCGGTTGCCTAACAATAACTTTGCAAATAAAGTCTGCATAGCGTTTGAAAAAGATATTGTTTAAACTATTCTTCTAAATTCATGCAGCTAAAATGGGGTTGCGATTTTTGGAATAAGCAGTGAAACATATTAAGTGTACTGAGTTAAAATAACTTGCAGACTAAGTATAATAAACACGAAATCAGGCAGAAGATGTCAACTGCTCATGATAAAGCATTTCAAATTAAACAACTGTTTGTTAATTATTAAACAACTAGCAAAATACTCGCGCTTTTCAGCGGAAAATTGGGATTTCAGTAGCGTTGAAACCCGCGTACATCAATTCAAAACTCAAATGATTTTAATCTAGATCATGATAGAGAGAGTAAATATATTAACTTCCGCATCTTTTCTGTCTATCTTTCCTGGTCCCACGGGAAATCTAAGGCAACAAACAATTACAGACTTTACTTGATCCTTTTGATCTGAATTTTTTTCCCCCTTTAAAAATTATAGCAGCTAAGATTTAAAAAAAAAAAATTATATATATATAT
>MUZC01003826.1:76780-94286 GCA_002072015.1 Radix auricularia
CTAACAAAAGCAAGCAAGCAAAAAAGCACTAACAATTATTAATTTTGTTACCATTTTATCACGTGAAATGAATTCACTTAATGGTACTGAGACATCATATTTTGTAAATTATATTCCATACGCCAACACCAGATTTTATTTTTTCAAAAAAATAAGAAATTATGAGCCACATAAATTCGGGCATCGAGTATAGCCAGGGGCGGATTATACTCCATGGGGCCCCTGGCTGCAATAAAACGGTGGCCCTATCCAGCCAGCTCCCTTTCAATAAAATGATTGCTAGCAGCTAATATAAGAGTGTAACTAAATATCAATCATAAAAAAAGGAACACGAAGAAATAACTTTTTGAAGTGTTCGCCGGTCTGTTAAAAAAATAGAGTGTGAAAAGAAAAATATTCCACCCTTGAGAATCGATCCCTACATCGATAGCATCACAAGCCTATAATCTTTCACATGGCCAGCAGAGCATATCAAGATTATGAAATTTTAAAAAAATATAAACCTTATTTTATAATAAGTTACCTTAGTGAATCAACCAAATCAAGTTTTTCTATTATTAAGACTATCAGGTCTGAATAGCGATCAGTTTAGTAGATAAGACTTAATAATTTATGATATTTTCAAGCGTTCGTGCAAACGGTGGTCGAGTGGTACCGATGGTCACGAGATCGAATCCACGCGAAGGCGAGGATTTGATCCCGGGGACTGAGGAGTCCCCGAGTCACCCAGCTCTGAATGGGTACCTAAATAGACAATAGTTAGGCTGCTGGGGTAATGCGTGTAACCCCAATAGCCGTGGCCTGTGACCGCTGCATCACTTGCCAACAGATCATTTCTCATGGTCTGTGGACGCAATTATCTTCTGCATAGAAGGAGCGTCTGTATATCTAAGTTAAAGATAACATGTACACAATTTTATTATAAAATATAATAAGTTTGGGGCCCCAAAACCATTGGGGGCCCCTGGCTAAAGTCCGTTCAGCCCCCTACCTTAATTCGCCATAAAGTATATCGCATATACATATCCCGATGAAAAACTACTTATCTAAATAAATAAGGCTGCGGCTTTAGGGCTATTAGTACTCGACTACCATTAGCGATTTCCGGTTGTTGGCTATTGGTAGTTACCTATTATTAATTGTTAATAAAATTACTACTAGGTGGTATTCTGAATTTGTTGCAGTATTTTAATGCTAATAATTTTAGATAGACAATTTACCCTAACCCTGCCCCTATAACTAAAAGCTCTAAGTTAATCTTTATTATAAGAATGTTAAATTGATTTCATTAGTTTTAGTCTAAGGTTTAGCATACTCTAAACACTCAAACTTAACTCATATTTAAAAATTATAGATCATTGAAACACATTTTGTAAGAAAAGAAAAAAAAATCAATAGGCTCAACCAAAAATCGAACACTTGCCTGTTCTTCCTAATTCAACTCAGCAGTCCAACTCTAAGTCATGAGACAAAGAATGTTCGTTGCAATTTGTGAATTTTAAAGGTTTATATCAGTAAGCTATCAAGTGTTGCTCTGATCCCAATTGATGCAAAAACTGCTGACTACCAATAGATGCAGACGCAGGGTCCAGCTATTTGTACTCAACTACTAATAGACACTCCAAAAAATAATAACAATATTATCCGTTTATCTAAATAATTAATAAGCATGCAAGGAAAAAGTACGTAATTGACAAAAATTTAAATTATCAACTCATTGGAACAAGAAGAATAGAAATATATTCTTAATATTTAATCGAATTTTAATTGATCAAATTAATATGAATAGATAAACATTTTAACGATTAATTTGATTAATGGAATAATTAATTATTAATTTCGTTTTATTTTGTATATAGTAATACTTTACTGTCATTATTTCTTACCCAAAAAGCATCGATAAAAGTTGAAATTAAATGGGGTATAAACAAACCAAGGAATGAACGAGTCAAATTGCTCCCTTATCAGAATTTATTACGAATACATTAACTGTGAATAAATTAAATGTTTGTTTTGTTTTTAAGTGACTGATTTTTGTGTTTTTCAATTGCATTAAGAAAAAATAAACAAGCGCATCTAGTAAGAACAATATATATATTTTTGTAATCTCTTGTTAAAAACTGTTGAAATCCAATTAAAAAAATGTGAAACGCAAAAACTTCTAGGATGCTTGAATATGTTACGTTAAACAACATTTTTGTTTCAGAAAAAGGTTTTCAATCGAAATTATATCTCTAAGAAAAAAGTTGTGTTATCAGAAAAAGTATTTTTATGTGAAAAAAATGAGTTTTCATTTTTATACTATAGTTATAGGATTATTAAAATTATAAATTATTTGGTATCGTTTCCTTAGAATAATATGCTGCCTAAATTATTAAGGAAATTTATAATTCCAGACTTCGATAAATTCAGAGCAATTAATAGTAATTGAAAGAAAAAGTTTAAAAAATGAAAATGATTGTCATTTCCAAGTATCCTGATACTTGAGATATATTTAACGTTGGTTGCTTTACAATTAGACAAGGATATAAATCTAAATTTTAAAAATTTAAATATACAATATACCTTGATTTGATTCAATTCAACGAAATTTGGAATGTTTACTACATTTTCTTGCAATCTGATTGGTTGGTGGGGTCAGAGGTCAGACAGCTTGCTACGTCTTGTCCGGCATGGTCGGACCATGTAGAGAATTGTATAAATATATATATATATTAGGGCTGTTATCGATTAAATTAAATTTAATCGTTAACTTTTGAAAAATTACCGATTAATTAATAGATAATTTTGTTAAAGCTAGAAATATAGATGTATGACGTCATGAAACTGAAGATTTCAAGAGAAGTAACAAAAACAGGCACTTTATATTTTTATTAAGTTATTTTTAAAACATAATAAACAATGAAAATAAGTTAAATAACGTAATAAAGTGGGCACTTGAATGAAAATTTCTAATTTATTTAAAAATATAAAAGTAATACAGCCATATAGAAATTGTTTGTTGATTAACAAAAAGATAAAAATCATCTTTTTATCCCAAGTGGTTTAAAAGTTATGATTTTTAAAAACCTAATAATCACTTTTTCCCGTATGTTGTTTTCCTCCCCATTTAGTGCCATTTTATGGCATTTTTTGAAATGCCCATAACTTACGTATTTAATTTAATTTAAAAGATATAATAGTGTTAGCAGATATATTTAAATATAAGTAGTTCAACATAATGTCTATGAATTTAAATTTTGTTATTGTTAAATAATTAAAAACAACGTTTTTAAGTCTACAAAAAAAAGAACCCCAAAAGAAATTGATATTGGTCCGTATCATATTCATTTTTATTCTATGTTTTTACGCAAGCATCATTCAGTAAATAAAAAAAAACATATCCAAATTAATGCTATTTGCAAATAAACGTTAAGTTTTCTGATCATTTCTAATACGTTTTTTTTTATTGTTTCACATACAGTTGTGATAGTGAAGAAGTTTGCTTAGCAAAAAAAAAATAATAAAAACAATTTAATTTTTTTTTTTAAATATTAAAAATAATAAGACAATGAGGTTATTTTGAAAAAAGTATTTGGGTAAAAATAAAGAATAAGACAATTAAGTCCCAATCAAGTCATCTTAGCTACTGCTAATGAATATAACATAAGCTTAAGAAAAAATAACTCACGTCAAGTATTTCCCATGTTAGGAAAATTATCTCAACATTGTGTTGGACAATCACTATTGCCAAAAGAACTCCCATTGGACCCTCAACAAGCAGAAACAACACCATGACTGTGACTAGCATCATCGTCTTGGAGTTTGTTTCTTTCATCTGCTGACTTTCACTTTTCAAGTTCAGTCTTAGAAGCTCGATGCGCCTTCTCATTGCTTTCCTCATGGTGACAATAAGTAGCGTGTTTAACACAACCAGTAACACGAGCGGAATCATTACTATGCAGATAACTATGAAACAGCCATAAATATTTCCAATTATTTTGTTGCCCGCTAACCAGGGACGCAATTTTTTTTCGACGCAGGTCGAGACAATGACTCTGGGGTTGACTCGAGACCGCTGCCATGTCTTTGTGAAGTACGACAAGGAAAATATCGGGGCGTGGCCCAGCAATGCAAAGATGTATATGGCGCTGATGCCGTAGTAGACATTGCGCATCGTGCACCAGTTCCGGGCCTTGAAGGGGTGGCACACGCAGATGTATCGTTGTATGGCCAGCATGGTGATCAACCAGATGGACACAGTGTAAAGAAAGATGGGGCTGTAAATATTTAATACTAAATTGGCGTAGCACCAGTTGTACGGGATCCATTCGTGCGCCATTTGCATGGCGTAAAAGTAAATATAAAATGGTAACTTAAAAAGCCCAGTCAAAATGTCCGATAGCGCTGTGAGAATAAGGATTACATTGACGGGAGAGCGCATGTGTGGTTTGAGTAAAACGATGCACACCAGGGCGTTATTTATTATGTTTAATATAATAATAACTGGAGATATGTATCCTTTAATTGGAACATCGTACCTTTAAAAAAATCAAAATTTAAATTTAGTTGTTATCTTTTTAATAGAAAATGATTGGGAAATCGCTTGTAAAAATAAAAGCACAAATAACGACTCAAACTTAATAACGAAAACATGTCATAGCTCTATTCCTTGAAAGAGAAAAGCTAGATAATGCATTAATAAAGTATAAACCATATTTTTAATTCGCCTAATTGGAAAAATTAAAAGCTTTTATTAGTTTCATTTAGGAGTCAATTTAATGCAAGGTGAATTAGAAATCTATTCTCCTAATTTTTATAATAAAGCAAATATTCAGTATTTTTTCTTTTTTTATTCATTTTTAATTTTTAAATCGTGATTTTATTTCATGGTATTGGCTGATTTGTGCTCGGTCTACAAAAAAAAAGAACCCTAAAAGAAATTGTTATTGATCCGTATCATATTTATTTTTATTTTATGTTTTTACGCAAGCATCATTCAAACGCAAACCTCAAATTTCCCTTTAAATTAAGCACATATCAACAAACAAGTGTATAAACCTTTTAAAACTCACTAATGAAGACTAACATTATAACAATAATTTATTACTAGACACGAATCAAAGTCATTAGAAGACGTTTAGAATGCCTCTTTAAAAAAATAAATCCAAACTTACCTCATGACCGTTCCAAGGAAATAGCCCTTCTCAGTTGTGCAGTTGCTGTAGCTGCTGACGTTCAAGTCCACCGACACGTTTGTGGCCAGGTAGTTCAGAAATGAAGTCCGCTGGTGGTTCTCCAGGGTGACTTTGCACAGAAACGTCAGACAGGTCCATAGCGCATCCAGTGTCTCGTTGCTGAAAGACAGGTCTTTGCATTGTGCTATGCACGGTACACTACATGTCGAGACCATGGTAAGAATGCGTCTATCGTTTGCATTTATCTTACATTGGATTTTTGTATGGAGTAATAGACGCTAGTATTTAATAGTAAACAAAAAAAGATTTAATTAGTTTTTTTTTTTAAAATTATTTAGTTATATGTTAACATAAGCACTAAAAATGATTCTCTAGTAAATTCAAGATTTCTTATGTCATGCAGAGTCGTTTTAAAATTATTGATAATAGTTTCTTCAAATTAAAAATATAGTAATAAAGCTTCTGATCCTGACTTGTTGTAGTTATTTTGTTTCTGTTTGGCAAATATAACATGAAGTTTCTCAGCTAATCGTTTGCAGACTTAACTGAGGGACATATATTATTATATAGAGTTAAAGTGTTTACTTGATAAGTGGTTGATGACGACTTAGAATTCAATAATCTGAAACATGCTATAATAATTAAATAGGGTGCTTTGGTATCCTAAGCTTGAGAAGCTAAACTAAAAAAGTGAGCATTAGTTTCCTCAAATGTAAAAAGGACATGAAATAAATTTGGGATTAAATGTTACTGTGCTGCATTATTAATGTGAGGAAGCTATGGATTGATTGATTGATATGCAGGGATTAGAGCTCATTTAATTAACCTGACTGTTTATACGTATTTTGGTAATGTGTCCAAGGCTATAGATATTATTCGCCAGAAACTAGAGCGAGCAGACACATTGTAATATACCTACTAAACTTCACTGCAAACCCGCACATGACGCACAAGGTACACCATACTGATACCCCCTATATAGAAAGAAAGGACGGAGTGCTACAAAACAACTTCCGTAATGGTCAACAGCGAGCATCGTTCTTTTTCTCTATTATTTGCACTAGTTATGAGTAATAAGCCTTGTCATAAAATGATGGGAATCTATTAATAGAAATTTCTGCTGCATTATGAATCATTTTAAGGACAAGTTTCATTTAAAAAAATAATTTTAAAAAATATGAATCTATAACAATATTTAAATATAGGTACGTTGACAAAATGTATCTTAATAAATAGTTGTTAAAACTTTGTCGATTTAAGACAGTTTATTGGACTTAAAAAGGTGACAAAAAAGTTCGTAATTTTACTATGCTAACAGAGTTATCGACTGTAATTATGCTTCAAAACATTGTTCCAATGAAATTTAATCTAATTATAGAACATTACTCATTGAGCTAGAACGATTTCCAGTTTTAGAAATGAAAAATTCTTACGAGATGAAATCATTTAAAATAAATAACACTTTTCTGAGTAGATAAAAATACATGGAAAATAAATAAAACGTGTATCTCGACAAAAACTGTTATCTAATTATTCGAAAAATACTTAGATTTAAAAAAAAAAGAAATTAAAAAATAAATTCCTTTTGCTAATTTGGGAAGGGTTAGTTATATTGGGAAAAATTGTTTGCTTTTTTAAAAAAAAAATATATTTTTAGACTATGGTTAAAAATCTAAGTTCTTGGAAAATTATTAAAAAAGAAAGTCTTCAAAACAAAATTAAAATATTAGAAATGAAACTGGTACAAGCCTTTGTAAAGTTTTTATAATGTCAAGGATTTTTGGTAGAAAAATAACTTTTAAAGAGTAGCACCTTGGTATTTGAATATTTTTGATAAGAAAAGAAGTGGCGTCTTTCATTACAAGACATCAAGACGTCAACAATTTTGATATGCAAATAAACAGCTTGCTTTTATAGCATCCTTTATTTTCTATCTTTCAATTTTTTTCCATTTAACTTAATCACATCGTGTTGATAAGCGATTGTAAATGAATGATAAATGTTAAATTCAATCTTAATACAGTCTAGAAATATGACGATAGTTTTTGCTATTTGAAAAGTGTGCACATACCAAATGTGTTAAGTGTTGATATGTCGCAAACAATATAAAGGATAATCTTGTAGGTAACTTGACAAAAATATTATCAGTTTACCCCTAAATGACATGGACGTCAAAATATGTGAATTATTATTATTCGACGCGACACTTTCTTGTTCGTCTGGCTATTATTTAGTTCATGCGTAGTAAAATATTTCATTATGATTGGAAATCTAAAAATAGAAAACATCACAAAAAACATAGATCTATATAAAGTGGATTTAAGAACAACCCTTTGCATGAATTGATGGATATTGATATTAAATTACATCATAAAAGAAAATATGTTTGTTTTTAATCTACTCAAACAATGGGAAAATATATATTCTTTCAACCTATAGCTAGTTTTTACGTCTAAACGGAAAGCACAGTGTTCAATTAAGAGTAGTAATTATTTGTAAGTTTAATAGTTTTTCAATGTTTTTATGTTCGTGTTTTCAGTTATAGTGTTTTCTTTTGTCGTGAGTTCACTCTGAGAGTGTTTAGTCTAGTATCTTAAAGTCGCAAAGCGTCATAATGCGTCTCTTCTCGCAATCCGTAAAGCGTCGTAATGCGTCCCTAGATACAAATCTCGTTAGAAATGAGATTAAAGTCGCAAAGCGTTGTAATGCGTATCTTCCCGCTATCCGTAAAGCGTCGTAATGCGTCCCTAGATACAAATCTCGTTAGAAATGAGATCTCGGAAAGTAAAAACTCTTCAATGCTTGAAAAACGATGTATTCGACTTCCAGCAATGGCGGCCGTTGCCCGCGCTAGTGTTATCGCTCGATTTGCGATGTTTTTTGGTAGTTTTAACGGTTTTTTTTTCGAAGATACGTTTTCGTTATACTTTATTACTAAAATAATAGTACTAAACTACAGGTAAAAATTGTTTCAAACTCAGTACGGTCTTTTGGATGCGTAAAATAACCATTCTTAGCCTAAAAAATAAAGTCAATAAGACAATAATATTATAAATGGATTTTACGAACATTTTTTAATTTCATAACCCGTTGATCGTAATACGAGAAATCCTTACGGGACTGATGCGGAAGTTTATTGAAAACCTTCTGGGGCTTTAAGAGTTAAAAAATAAACTATAAATTTTTATATTATTGTGTGAGTAGGTTTAATAAACATTGATCGTTATTTGATATTTAAAAAGCCTCACATGAAATAAATTTATAACACATTAAATTCCTTTCAAATAATTTTTAAAACATTTACTTACTTATTCGTGTATCTCTCTATTTGTCATTTTTTAAAAAAAGATTAATAACTAAAGCGATTTAGTACTTTTACGTGATTTCAAATTTTCTATTCAAGTGAGTCACTGCGCTAAAATCTGTTGTCCTACAAATACTATATTTTTTTTACTTCCTCGTGTTTTATGTGTGAATCAGTTTGCAAATCTTATTCACAATTGGAGGAAATTTAATAGGTTTGAGTGTTCCGTCCATACACGGCTGGATTAAGCCATCTTGGTGCCATAGGCACAACCCATATTGGTGCCCCCTTCTGCCCCGGGCCAGCGATCTTAAACTGATCGCTTTTATGTTCAATATTATTAAAAAAACTAACAGAGCAAAACGGTTGTTAAAATATGTTTGCACTATCATTACTCATATAAAACCTACAATTACGTATTTCATTTAATAGTTAATTAATTTTGTAATAATACTAGACACGATTTATGTAACTTTTTAATAAGTGAGAAAGTCAGAAATGGCATACAATTATATTTTAAAGTTATTTTTTCCAGATGTACATCTGTCAAATTATTGAGTATATGATCAAAGTTAATGTCCGCAACAAATCTTCCACAATGAAGAGCAGAGATAAGGAATCAAGTCTTTCATTCCTTTTATTTATTATTTCAGTGTCGATCTCCTTGTATTGTGTATGTTTCAACTGAGAAAAAAAGCGCTCAGTTGAACAGTTTGTAACCATTAGTGTTAAAAATATGTGCAAGGTGATTTCTATATTTGGAAAAGCACACATGATGTTGTCTGTAGCTGTTACTTTGTATAGCTCTGCATGACTTAACGTGTTGATTTCAGATTTTTATCCACAAAACTTGTGGCAATTATATAAGTAGAACTTTTGTAGCCCATTATTGTTCAGATCTTCAGGATAAGCATTTATTAGTTCTTCACAACTTTGAAATACTTTATGGTACATAAAAAAAAAATATCTAACACCTATATCAATATCCTTATTATACCTGTCCTCGCCTACTCATCCCCGTCTCAAGTTTGTAAACAATGATGTAAAAAGCAGTTAAATGAAATTCTTCATTGACTTTCAGAGGTACTTCAGGGGCATTACTATCAATACACACGGTCTTTGGTTTACAATTAAAAGCCAAAGTTGCTTTATAATTAAAAAGTGATGTTAATCCTTTTGCTGCTTCTTCAAATCTTTAAAAATCATTCCTATATTCATGCAAGTGATCTGTTAGCGCTAGTTTTTTTCAACTTAGTTCTTTGTTTTCTTTTTTTTTTTTTTACCTAGGCTAGGTTTCTTGGATTTTTATTTAAAAAATAGTCATAATCTTGGTTTTTATAAAACTTGCTTTTTATAGTAAATATTCGCTGTGTAAGTAACAAAATAATTAAATTTGTGCAATTAACAAACTGTCGGGACTAAAAGCTTTAGCCCGTTAACCCCCCCCCCCCTTAATCCGCCATAGCCTGCAATCATTGATTGTTCCTTCTGCATTGTATTAATATATTAATATTTACATTATTTGTGTGTGTGTGTGTGTGCCCCATAGCCATAGCCTTGTAATCGTAAGGGATCTGATTTTCCATTTGAACTTTCGCTGAGTTTTTAGCACTAGTCATTCAATAACATTTTTATTTTGGCTTTCATATTGGATAGATCCTGCATATGTGTTTGTTATTATTTTTTAAAAAAATTATTTGGAGAAAAAGATCTGCATTATTTCCGGCGATTTAATTAACGTTAACATTTTTTCTCAAAATAAAAATACTTAAACACACACAAACTTATTCACATGTATATAAATACGTATATATACATAGTCATTTTATATATAATATTTTGAAAAATCTGCGTATTAACAATGGAAAATATGGATAAGTTTCATTTATCATGCGTTATTTCAAGGCATGTTACATAAAGTTCAAATGAGTTGTAAAAAAAAAGTTTTTTTGAAAACTTATTACAATTTCAATTACATGTATTGTATTATAAAAATAATTTTTAGGAAGAATAAGTATTTCTAATTAACATATTACAAGTTTTAGTTAACTTAATTTTTAGATATAACAATATTTAAAAAATCAGCATACACTTAAAAAACGTTGTTAACAACAAAACTAATTTAAATATTGCAATAAAGTTCAGCCACTTGGATGAAAATTTCAAATTAATTTTTTTTTTCGAAAATAAAAAAGTAATACAGCTGTGTTGAAATTTTCATCCAAATTGGTTGAAAAGTTATGAATTGTTTCCTTAAAGTCCTCATAGTCACTTTTTACAGTATTTTGTTTTCCTTCACATTAACTATTTGATACAAAATTCATTGCTAGGAGAAATATTTTAATATAAAAAGATCAATATAATGTCAATGAATTTACATTTTGTTATTTTCAATAAGTAAAAGCAATGTTTTATCATTTTCCTTACAAAACAGCTTATTTTATAGTTTACACTTTAATATATTTTTTTTAAAAAAGAAAATTGTGTATGTAACAAAAATATTAAACTAGTGTTAATTAATTAATAAATACGAAAGAAAAAAAACATGTTCTTTGATTTTATTTAATTTTCTATTTTAACATTGTAATCAACAAAAAATTTTTACGATTAATCAAGAAATAAATAGTTTATTTCCGCAGGCCTAATATAAACATATTCTTTCTCTCTCTCTCTATCTATCTCTCTCCGCATATATATATATANTATATATGTCATATCATCAGTCTTGTAATCTTTTCGGTTGTTGTGTGAAGCACGTGGACACACCAACAGACACCGATCTTCACATTGCACTATCTTATGCAATTCCATAAACCTCAGTCCTATTCTATCTTGTACGTTTTCCGCTCATATGACCGCCATCGACCTCTTTTCTCCGGATTACTTCTACAATACTATGAAGGGTGTTTTTGTCAGTCCGGCAAATATGTCGCAGGATATTATCAAGCCATGCGTCCCTTAATTTGACGCCCCGTAGTTGAGTTTAATATGCCCAGACATACTCAATGGTCTTGTTTTCTAGATAAAAGATAAAGGAAAAAGTTCTCAAGCATTCGTTTTTAAGCATCCGTTGTCTGCTATCAGTAGTTGCCAGTAGTGTGCATATCTCTCATCAATACAGGACACTGATTTTATCTCACAACTGTATATATGCTTTAGAATATAAAATAAAATTATACTTTGCTATATTCTACAAATATGATTTTATTTGTATTAATTTTTTAATGTTGTTTTTAAACGTTTACATGTGTCTTCCCAAACACGAAGAATGACCAATAATTCATACAAAATTAGACTTAAGATACCATATTCGTGTCTCAGATATAATGGATTTCGTACCTGTGCTTAACATGATTCCTTAAAAAATTTAAAGATTAAATATGATGATTAAAGCTTTAAAATCATATCTCTGAGAGCATGTGCCTTCAAAATTAACTGCAAGTTTGGTGAAATATATAAATATTTTGCACTTTCAGATGTTAAATGATTTTTTACACGCCTTCTTTTATAATATTTATGTTATTTTTACCATTCAAAACGGTAGCCATTTTTTCCGATGAGATTAAAATTGTAACAATTTCTTTCATTAGATGTTTATTGTTTTTCTCATAAATGCTTTTCTTCAAGTGAATTAAAATATGAACGGAGGCCTGGATTAACCATTTAGGCAAGCAAGGCATGTGCCTATGACACCAAGCGTTTGGTGGGCACCACAAGGCCCCAAGTAAATATGTATGTATATAGTATCAGTAACCTACGCTTTCTCGAAATGACATTAGCATATCGCAAATGTAATATTGAATTGCACATATTTTATACTTGGTCATACAATCTTAGTTGTAAAATACCTCCCACCCAGTTAAATTTGCTATTTTTATTTGAATTTTGTGTGTGCTAATTAAAACAATTAAGGATATGTTTCTGCTAAGTAAATTGATAATCAAAAACAAAGTGCTACTCATGAAGACTGATGTTAATATTCCTAGATGTTTGAAATCTCTAATATTTATCCCAAACTAAGGGGGCCGCGGTGGTCGAGTGGCAAGCGCGCTCGACTGTCGTTCCGATGGTCACGAGCTCGAATCCATGGGAAGCCAAGGACCCGCTCCCGGGGCCCAGGGCGCCCCGAAGCCCCACCCAGCCCCAAATAGGGCGAAAATGCGTGGAACCCCCAGCCGTGACATGCGAACGCTGCATCACCTGACAAAAAACAACTGCTGCCTTGCAGATGGTCCTGGCTGACCAAAAGCTATGAAAATACAGCAGGCTGAAGTCGGAGACCACTGGCCGATTGGCGCAAAACTCGTGGCACGCAAAACTCAATATTCAATATTGAGAACGAAGAAGAAGAATCCCAAACTATATGTGAATAACTGATATCCCAAAAGGAAAAAAGCAATCGTAGATGAACGAAGGGCCTCCTGTTATATCGGAAGGTCAATAGACTCAGAACCTGGTATTTCACAATTAAATCAGATAAAGGTTGTTTTTCGATATGTGTTAGATCCAGAGCCCATTGAGCTGTTTTTTTTATTACTTTCTTGGAGCTGCAATGTCACACCGATAAAGGTATGGCGATCAATTCTTTTTTCTCAACTTTAACCAACTGAGGATTCTGCAAGTATTCTCTTTGAATAAAACGCAGGGAAAGTCTTTTTCAGATATGAAGCACATGCAGTTGGAAACAAAGCTATTCTTAAGTCGCATCCTTAAATTATTGAAATGTTAGAATTTCTTCAAAAATACTAAAGTCACAGAAGGGGGATACCAGTGGGGGGGGGGGGAGGCAGAAGAAAATATTACAATGAAGATGCAATAATTAGAGTTTTATCTTATATTTGTCTCTTGGGAAGAAGTGTTAGATTTTCACAGGTTTAGTCAATCTCTACAAAATGAGCATGTTAACTATAAAAGGTGTTCCGATTTAGTGTTGATTCATTTTTATATAGCTTATTTTAGGTGAAAAAAAGTTTTTGGCCCCCGGCGACCCATGAGAGCAGATTTAAAAAAAAATTATAATTATTTTTCCTTGTCTACCTACAAGGGAAATAAGATTTTCAACTGTTATAAATTTCATATAAGAAAAAAAAATGTTTTTAGGCCCCGGCCCCCATAAGTGTGTATTTCTAAATTCTTTTACACCGACCTTTGTCGTGTAAGGGTAATTAACAATTTCCAAAAATTTCACACTCCTACTTACATTGAAAATTGGAGAATTAGTGATGAGTCGGTTTATAATATTTTAAAAAATATATTTGGGCCCCCGGTTCCCTATTAGTGGTAATTTTAAAATTCTTTTGTGCCAATTTTTGTCGGGAAATTGTACTCAACAATTTCCCAAAGTTTCATGCTTCTACCTATACGGGAAATAGGAAAATTGGTGATTTTCAATTTTTACAGAGCCAAAATGAAGGAAAAAAATGTTTTTGAGCTGCCGGTCCCACATGAACGAGATTTTTAAAATTCTTTTTCGCTAATTTTCGTCGTGAGAGGGTACCCAACAACTTCCCAAAGTTTCATGCTTCTACCTACACGGGAAATTGCAAAGTTATTGATTTTCAGTTTTTATATAGTATATATTTGGAAAAAACTACTTTTTGGCCCCCGGTCCCCAGTAAAGGAAATTTAAATATTTTCAACCTGCTACCATTGGGAATGTGAATTTAGCAACTCCCCAACATTTTATGTGTCTACCTACAAGGGCAATAAGTGAATTATAGAATTTGAAAATTTTATAAATCTCATATAAGAAAAAAATACGTTTTTGGGGCCCCGGCCCCCATGAATTTGTATTTCAAAATTCTTGTAAACCGACTTTCGTCGTGAGAGGGTACTTAACAATTTCCCAAAGTTTCATGCTCCTACCAAAACGGAAAATTGGAGAATTAGTGATGAGTCGGTCTTTAATATAAGAAAAAACACCAATGATTGGGAAATTAAACTCTTTTTTTTTTCAATTATAATTTGGAGCATATGCTTAACAAATTTTCAAAATTTCATGCTTCTACCTACACGGGAAATAGGAAAATTGGTCATTTTCAATTTTTATAATGACCAAATAAGGGAAAAATGTTTTTGGGCCCCCGGCCCCTAATGAGTGTGATTTTTAAAATTCTTTTTCGCCAATGTTTGTCGTGAGAGGGTAACCAACAACTTCCCAAAGTTTCATGCTTCTACCTACACGGGAAATTGGAGAATTAGTGATGATTGAGTGAGTGAGTCAGTGAGGGCTTTCCCTTTTATTAGTATAGATAGAAGATAGATGTATTGTTATTTTACATGTAAAGCGCCGTGAGCCTGGCTCCTTGCTGGGATACAGCGCTATATAAATTATCATTTTATTATTATTATTATTATTATAAAGTAATTTATTACTATTAGTGTAGATGTTTTTTTTTAAATTCAACCAATAATGGTAGATATGATTAAAATTAAAAGATACATTTTTAGAGCTGCATAAAGTGCAAGTGGTTAAAAATGAAATTTTTTTCAGTAGGAGTCAACACTTCAGTGGACGACTTTTAATTTTGAAATTTATTATAAATTGTTTGCTTTTAAAAATTATGGATTTGGTTCAAATAATATAGCCCATAACCATAAGAAATGTAAAAATATATATAAATGTAGGCTACTTAAATTTATTGCATAGCTCTATGTCACAACCAGACTGTAGGAAATGTATATTTTGTCAAAAAGGTACTCAGGTGATATATATTGTTAAATACCTAAAGGAAATTTAGATTTCACAATTAAAATACATTCTGGATTTGGTTCAAATAATATAGCCCATAACCATAAGAAATGTAACAATATCTATAAATGTAGGCTACTTAAATTTATTGCATAACTCTATGTCACAACCAGACTGTAGGAAATGTATATTTTGTCAAAAAGGTACTCAGGTGAGAGATATTGTTAAATACCTAAACGAAATTTAAATTTCACAATTAAAATACATTCTGTTTACATTGTATAATTAAAGGCTATTCAATTATTTGTTTTTGCTTAATATACTATATTATTTAACTTTTTAATTATTATGTGTAACATTATGAAAACATCCCATCATTTTAAACATAAAAATAGTGTTGACTTAAAAACAAATAATAATTAAAAAAAAGAAAAAACAAATTAACATTTCAAACATATAATCTATTCTGTAGAAGAAGAAACAAATTTTGACAAATGAAAGCATATTTCCGACTGGCTTTGATTACGGTTTGAATACTAATGAGGACATATTTGAAGAAAAATCTTTAAAATACCCTCTTAAGAGTTAAAAAATATAACTTTTTAAAATAAGAATGCTTGTTAGAAACACATTGTCAGGGCTAATTGGAAGCTTTAAATTAGCTTGGTCTTTTGAAGGAAAGTGATATGAAGGAGCTGAAAAAGCGAACAATAGAATGGAAAAAGATGAACAATAATTGACTGATATTGTCACTCATTGCCTCTTGATTCTCTACCACAACATCGTGAAATCTCTAAAATGTTGAATCTGGAAATGAAAGAAAAAATGCTACATATGTTGGCAAATGATGAAGAACCAAATGAAGTAAAAGGGTCAAACTCATACGTGGAGCATGCTTATTGTTATTAAATTACATTGCCTAATATAACAAAAAGACCCGAAACAACAACATTCTTGCATTTGACATGGGCTTGCAAAATACCAGTTGACTAAAACAACTATTAATTAATTTAAAAAGAAATGAACAGTTTTGATAAGTGTTAATAGTTTCATTTAAAGTGTTAATAGTTGTTTTAATTTCAGTGTTTAAAGATTTACTTTCAGTATTCATATTAGAAATATTTCAAATGAAAATAATGTTATTTGCATTTTTCTATAAATATGTGTCGTTTATATTTTTGATAAACATAAATTTATATGTTCTTGAAATTAGTTATACAGCTTACATTACGTACATAAAAAAAAACTTAAGGCAAGTGGAAAGATTATACAGCCGTGAAGTTAATTGTTTAAATGAAGAATACATGATTTTAAAAAAAAAGTTCAATGAGGAATATCAACTTAACATTTACACATTGAAGAAAAAAGACAAAATTTGTAAAAGGAATAATTTATGTTTTTATAAAACTAATGGAGGGTATATTAACTAATCCAAATTCCAAAACAAATAACCTCTTCTAAAAATGATAACACATTTAGGAGAATGAAATTCCCTAATCTCGATTAAATTATCTTTATGCATGCTTTGAGTGAGCATGATGGAAAAAACTCATGCAAAACTGATTCGTGAATGACTTATAAATTAGAATACATGAATGGAACTTATCATGGATGGTACTTCTTATTTTGCTACATGAAATATTGCGATATTATTCTTTCAATAATTATGATAAATATGACATATACTGACAAACAAACATCTATATAATAATGCGCCTAAGCACATTTCCGTCCGTCAGTGTGTGTGTGTGTGTGTGAAGCCCCTATACCACGCAACTCTTGCTAACTTTTTAAAAATTGAAAATATAGACGTAAAATCATAATGATTTTGGGTTTGAGATTAACAGAGGATGTGGTTTTGCGCGCCGTAAAAAAAAACAATTAAGTGGCGTCATGAAGCTTTATTATATTAATTTATTTGATGTTACTTTTTATCCTGATTATAATCCGAGTGTGTGAATATACATGTGTGCGAGTGTGTTTATGTGCATGTGTGTAAGTGCGTCTGTGTGTGCGTGTGACTGTGTGTTTGTATTAGTTGTGAAATAACGATTTAATTCATAGATTGCTAAAAGTGAAATTAAATATTGAAAAGACGTTACCACGTAATGGTTTATGTATAGTTAAAATTATGCACTGGATTATGAAAAATTCCGTCAATTTTATGAACACAAGTCTCTGCCGATGCGATCTTTGTGGGTGCTTGAATAAAAGATAACGGGAAGTCATTGAAATTGACTTAAAAAAACTGTTAATGAGAAGATCAATCTCCAATCATTTTTTCAGAGATGGTTTTACTTTATTTAAGAAGAATTTAGCCCTTGCGCATTAGTT
>MUZC01003826.1:96749-112818 GCA_002072015.1 Radix auricularia
TATGTATGTATATATATCTTTCAGGTGCATAAGAATCCAAAACCCCTTGAATGATTTTATCGTTTGTAAATTTACTTTATGTGCTGAAAATTTAAGCAATTCTAGTCCAGTGTTAAGGAATGCAAACCAATGTAATTCTTTAGGATAAAAATTTAAGAGCTGTAAACTTTCGTAAAATGCACTCAATTATGTCCCGTTCTTAAAAATCATGTTGAATTTTTCTAAGAACTTTACTATTTAAGAAACAGTGAAATTTTGAAAATTAGTCTTAAAGCTGTCTATCGAGAAATCAAGATTCGCAATATTAAAAATATGTTTCCCCTTGATATTGACAGAGTTCATGAATTTATAAGCAAAAATTGTTAATAAAATAAACTTTCTTAGGTTTTCTATTTTTCAAAATGTGCTAAAGAAAAATATATATAAAACTCAACAAACAAAATTTGTCACATCGTCTTTAAAAAAATAAGAATTTATAAGCGTTACTTGGTTTTTGCTCGCCCTTTTCTTATTAATATTTGGCACCCTTGAGAAACAGGGGAAATCATAAATTATATATATATATAAACACCCAGTGGTGTGGTTCTGTAACGTAACGCTACGCTGAGGAGCGATGTACGACAGTCTACAGCAGTTAGTTTAGTTGAAAAATCGTGTTTTGATGAGCGCTGTAAAAATATTTAATATGATGACGTCATTGTTTGGTGTGCATCGGTACGCAAAATACAACCCCTATTATTATTATTAAATAAATACTTTGCGTACATTTCATAAAGTTTAATAATTCGTATTTATCAAAAAAGGACAAGTTAGTTGGTCTTTAAAAAAAAGGTTGGCGCCGTAGGCGCCCAAAAAACGGGGGCGCCGCAGGCGCCACGGCGCCTGGCACAATCTAGTACAGAATAAATTGATTATTTAAAGATTAGCTTACGGCGCCCTTAGCCGTTGCGTGATGCCAAGTAGTTGTTATGCCTCTGTAGGCATATAACATGTAAAGACTCTTATCTTCTCTATCAATCTATCGTATACAAAATGGACGACGGCAATTTTTATAACAAAACACAATATTATTCTGTTAAAATTGTCTGGAATAGGATTGTGTTGCTAATATTTCCATTGTTTTTCTTAATATATTTCTAAAAAAGTTTAACTATTATACATTGTATAAAAACCCCATAGGTAGAAAATACAAAACAATTTGTTAAAATCTCTTGTTTCATAAAAACCAAATACAAAAGGATTATCATTTAATCAGAAAAAAAACCCCACCTCATAGACATTTAATTTATCGAACCTTTTTTTTAGTCTTTACCAAAATCTTAATTCATCTTAACACACTCGTTTAGTCAATGTGCCTTTTTCCAAAATAACCTCAAATGAACCCGTCATGCGAAAAAAAAAGTAATCTGACACAAATACTAATCTAACAACAAATACATAGGAGCATAACATTATTATTATTGTTTTCCTTCAAAATTTTGCATAGACTCCATGTGCTAAACTTTCGATAAGCAAAACCATCGAAGATCATTTTAAATTGATAAAATCAATAGAGAAATATTTATTTCACCACCGCATAATTACGAGCGTGGAAACATACATCTAAAAAGTTTGGTTTAAATCCATTTTTGGATGAGAGGTCTTTTTATTTTCTTGAATTAATTTAGAATTTAAATACAACTTAAGAAAGTCGACGTTACATAGGTAAAAACCGTGAGCCTATTTACTTCGAAATATGATCTTAAAACAGATAAACCAGTTAAATCTGAATATATTTTCTATATAGCATGCTGTCTGCATTATTCAGTTGAAAAAAGGCATTTTTCTTTAATCACCATAATTCCTACTAAAAATATAATTTTTTTTTCTAAGTGTGAGCTATGTTTTTTTAAAATAAATTCATAAACTATTAATTTTTTGTTGATTTTTTTTTCATTAAATTTTTTTATATTTTTTTTATAAAGAGGTTATTTTTTAATTGTTTATTTAAATGAAAGAATTAATATCAATTAAATTTTTAAATTGTAATGATATGAACATACATTTAAAAAAATATATTTTGTATTTGCTATTTCTTAATTTTGTATTGAGAAGGTATATTACTGTGAGTAGTCTTGACTGAGGACATTTCACCACCTTTGAACAGACGTTTGAACGTCTCCCGGAACTGTTTGCTCATACCGCAGTAGATGAAAAAGTTGATTGGGTAGCTGATTAGGACGCAGAGGTTTAAGAAAAGAATCATTATCTGAAAAATGAAACAAATAATAAATTAGCCATATTTTCAAATAAATTATTTACATACTAAGAATGAATACTAAATGATAATAACTATTTAAATAAGGTATGCACATTTTTAAACGTACACCATGCAATGTTTCATGGTAGTTTGGCATTTATTATATTTATCTGACAGGATTGGGTAAGAACTATTTATCCTACATGAGGAAGAAAATCAGCAGCCCCGAGCCTAGTGTTCAACACGTGTCTTCCCGGAAAATAACCTCAGCTTTCCTGACCCCTAAAACACCTAACTGCTGAGTAGCNGCCCCCCCCCCCCCCGCCCACGGATCGGTCGCTTCTGAAGCGACTTACTCGGAATCCAGACACAAAGTCAAAAATGCCTCTCACTAAAAGTAACCTCACAAGAAGGATTGTACATTTTCCTACGTCAACTCGCTAACACTTTTTCGCAAAACTGGCAAAACACATGGATCTTTATGGTTAGGACTGTCGGAAAGCACGGGAACATAATTGGCTTACCTAGGGTGTAACCCCCACTTGAAGGTTCCTTCAGAGCTGATGTCCTCTACGTTCTTTGCGATTCTTTTTGCTAGTCCGTACTGGCGCTCCTGGCCCTAAACCGGCTCTCAATAGAATTGCTAGTAAATGAGGGGATGAGACGGCAGCTTTGGACTAGCCCGACCCTAAACGGTTACTGTGCCACGATAACTAAAAAGAAAACACTATTTTTATTTGTATTGAAAGAAATTATAAAATTCCTATTTTCAGCATTACAAGTACGTCTATGTTTGCGTAAGTTGTTGGACACTTCGACCCCGGACTTTTCGACTTAACTGATTCGACAAGGACGTCTCGATCCATTTACATTTCGAACCTGTGTAATTCGACCCCGACAGTAAAACCACAGGAAGTTTCAACCCCGACGTTTCGAAACTTTCGTTTCTTTTATTTTTTGTATAAAATAATTTAGTGCAATATTAGTATCTTTTGAAAATTGCAAACAGTATGAAATAGTTAGGGTTAATGTTTAATTTACGAAAAAAGTTATATACAATGACAACTAGTCAACAATAAACGTGAAGTCATGATTGTCATAATTCCTCCATTCCTCTAATGTAGAAAGGCCTTCCAAGCCTGTCCAACTCTATCCCTACCTGATCCAATGTAATCGGGCTATAAAAAGGCAATGTGGAAAAGAACTAACCAAACTAACGATGCAAAATACTTAGGAGTCTTAATAAATGAGAAACTATCATGGAATCCCATTTCAATTAAGTATTTTAAAAATCAAACAAAACCTTAGGTTTTATATAAAAGAAAAATTTACTAAATGTAGTATAGATATAAAACTAAAATGCTACCTCACCCTGGTGAGACCCATACTAGAATATGCATCTTCTGTATGGGACCCGTCTACCAAAAAAAAAACATTGATAAACTAGAACACATTCAAAAATTGCTGCAAGATTCATTACTGGAGAATAATTAAAACTGACAAGAAAACAACCATTAGTTAAATCATTATACATTGAAACACTAGAGGATAGAATAACCAAGAGTAAATTAGTAATTATACACATAGCAATTAATTGTAATTTGGAAATAAAACACGCAGCAAAAATTAATACAACCCTCAGATAGACTTATGGATGAAAACACCTCTATTATTCCGTATGCAAGAACAAACACATACAAGTTTTCTTTCTTCCTGTCCGGAATTAAGGAGTGGCTTGGGTTGCCTTAGGTAACCAGGAAAAGTAACTCCTTTTCATAAAAAATGATGTTGAAAGATTGATGCCAGTAGTAACTATGCATGAACACTTCACTTCTCCAAGATAAGATAAAACATTTTTGAATTAAACATTTTTCAAAAGACCATAATAAACCGATTCAATATAGCCCAAGACTTGGTCACATAATTTGTCAATCCAGATTAACTTTCAAGCCTTTTTTTTCGGTTGACTTTTGATTTTTGTTATTTAATCACTGGGTGAGTTCAAGTTTCGCTAATCTACTTCTTATCCTGTTTCAATAGATTGAATAATCGGAAGATTATATAAATATAAACACTTGAAAAGATAGCCAATTACTGATATGCATTATCTAATTGTCAATTACAATTTTTGCTTTTTTTCCAATTCGACCTAGATTGAGTTACTGTTTCATTGATTAACTGTGACAACTGTTGACAATTATGTATTCAACTATTAAAATAATTTTCATAACGTGAAATTTCTTAAAAGTAGGGGCAAATCCGGAAATACGGCTAAATTCACATCATAAATCGGCTGGCCAATAGAGCCCTAATTTATGAAAATTCATTTTGGCCCAGCTAATCCGAAATCCGGCCATTTTAACAAACCCGACTCCGGCCCTGGCCAGATATCACTTCATAAATCCAGCCACATACGGCATGGCTGGATTTCAAAATTGTGAGTAAGATGCATCCCTACTTTTTAGTGGAAATTTTATATTTCTAAAAACATTTTATTAGTGATGTGTATTTAAAGTATTAAATTAAATATTTTGATTAGGTGTCAATTTTTTTTTTTAAAAATCGAAATTGATAGCTTTTAAAGAATTGTGACAGTTTGTGACAAGGTCGAAAGGAGGGGGTGGGCAAAATGGTCAAAATAGCGTGACACACTTTATGGACCTACTCAAGTTGCGAATATCATTTTCCTTTAATTTCAAGTGTTCTAGAGCTAACATTTAGTTCTTGATTATCAAAAAATGTTTAGCCATATTACATTGTAGTGTGTCATTGTTAAAATAGAATCATTTAAGGGTAGTGCGAGATCATTTTCAGAAGTTCTATTTCGGATATTCTGATTTTTATAAATTTTAATAACATATAGATATTTATATTTTAACATTCTATACGATATAAAGAAGACCCTCTGGGGGAACTATATTTATTCTTTGTACATATTTTTCATGTTTAACTTCAACTCAAAAGCTATTACAAATTTCAAAAGGGAAAAAACACATGACATTTTTTGTGTGCTAATATTTTTAAAAAATATATTTTAATAAAAGTAATATTTTCCTTATGATTTAAAATTTAGCCACAATTAATAATAATAAAAATAGGTTATTAAGACTTACTTCCCGTGTTTCCTGTTTAAAAATGAAAATATCTAAAATATTTTCGACCATTAGTAGTGTCAGAAAAACTCCAACAGGAACCACAACCAGCAGGAACAAAACCACCACTGTAACAAGCATCATCGTCGTGGAGTTCGTTTCTTTCAACTGCTTGCGCTCACTTTTCATTTTCTGTCGTAGTAGCTCGATGCGCCTCTTCATCGCCTTCCTCATGGTGTTGATGAGTAGCGTGTTTAACACAACCAGAGTCAAGCAAGGTATCAGGTTGATAAAGATGACACAGAATCCGTGGTAAATGTTAAACTAGACTACGTAGTTAGCAACAAACCACGGGCGCATGCGTTTGACGCAGGCCGAGACCATGACGCCGGACTTTAGTCGGGATATTCGACGTGTCTCTATGGTGTACGATTCGAAGAACGCGGTGATTTCGACGAGCGTTGCTAAAACGTAGATGGCACTTGCAACATAGATGACATTGCGCATCGTGCATCAGGTCCGAGCCTTAAAGGGGTGGCACACGCAGATGTACCTCTGTATGGCCAGCGCCGTCGTCAGCCAGATGGACGCCGTGTGTAAGATAACGGGGATGATATACTCCAGCACTTCGATGGCGTTGCATCAGTTGTAAGGAATCCACTCGTGCACCCTCTCAGTGGCATAAAAGTAAATGTACACCGGAAAAGCAAAAAACCCCAACATAGTGTCCGCCACTGCAATGAGTACAAGGATTACATTGACGGGAGAGCGCATGTGTGGTTTCAGTAAAACGATGCACACCAGGGTGTTATTTATAACAGTCAGTAGAATAATTACCGGAGATATGTAGCCTTTCACTGGAACTGCATAACTTAAATAAGGAAAAAAAAGACGAGTAACAGCTGAATTTATATGTAAGCTTTTTCTTTTATTTAAGAAATTTGAAAGGGAACACCAAAAATACAAAACACAAAAAGAGAACTCACCAAGCAATTTTTTAAAATGTATAAAAGAGAAAGGCATGATTAATATAAATTTTAATTAATTACATTATAAATAAAAAGTCTCAACAAAATTGTTCAATTATTCACCTCACTTCGATTTATTTCTTTTATCTTCACACTTTTCCATAATTGCTAACCTAAAATCTTCTTCTTTACTTTAATCCCAATTAATTTGAACATGCACGCTCTTTTATAAGCACAATACCTCACTTTTCGAGGATAAACGCGACTAATGGTTTCAAAATATTTTTCCCAAGTTGCATCGAAACTCACCCCTCGACCGTCTTAATTAAAACGGCCTCCTCGGTTGTACAGTTGCTGTAGTGTCTGCTGTCGTTGATGAGTACCGACACGTTTGTGGCTAGGTAGCGGAGAAAAGATGTCCACTGGTGGTCCTCAACGGTGACGTTGCATAAAAAGATCAAACAGGTCCATAAAGCTTTCAATGTTTCGTTGACAAAAGATAAGTCAAGGCATTGTGCCATGCACAAATTGTCACATTTTTCGTTCATGATTGGAATACCCAATCCTCTGCTTGATTCCATCTTGGGCGTCCTTGTATGAAGTCAGCGACTCGACAATTTGGTTTTTCAAAGTGTATGCATTTCCTTTTTAAATCCTTTAAATTAATTCGTGGTGTCTGCTTGAGGCCTTGATTGTTTGCTTGCCTGCCGAAAAACTCTGTATCGAATCTTAACCCACTTCCTCATAAGCTAGCAGACTTAAGCCGATGATAAAAATGATGTATCAAAATTTCAGAATGTATTGTAGTTAAAATATTGAATTTTTCGATTATTTAATTTATCTGTATGTATTATGTTAATTTTTGAGATAGAGTGTCGTGGTGCGTACACTATTGCACAGTCTTTACTGTCGCACAATAAGGTGCGTATTATATTGACAATGTTTTTTAAAATATATATTCACCAACAGGTTTCGCATTATATTAAACATGTTTTACGAGAAATAACTAAAATGTTTTATTTTGGGATTGTCTTATGCTATATATTTTAATGAATATCCGTATAGTTATGTCTCGGATATGTCTCTTTTATTTATTTCTTTGGTGTATAATAATGGTTCAAATAGCATCAAAAGCGTCTCTTCATACAACTTTCAAAATCTACGAGCTTAAATCAGATTCGTATGCTAAACAATTCCTTTTGAAATAAATTCTGAATGATTACACTAAGTCAGTTCTTATTTTTTAAATTTTTAAAAGGTAATATTGAATTCTATTCTGACTTAAAGTAGTTAATCTGGTGCTGGTTTCTCATGCGGGCTGCGCAAACTGTGGCCGTACAGCCACATGTTGCCATGTGCATAAAATTTTGCGGCCGTGGAAATCTGTTTTAATTATAATAAACTACGACCGCCCAATATTTCTAAGTTTGCTATATATTATGTATAGTTGTAAACGAAATATCGAATATTCATTTACACTCTTAAGCACTTGTTATTGCGAAACAAATTACTGCAGTGTTTAGCGGTCATAGACACTGAAATAGCTCTTGTTGCACTGGACTTAGGCTGCAGCTCTAGCTTTTCTTTTCTTAACTATACAGACGCTCCTTCTATACAGAAGACTATTGCGTCCACAGACCACAACTGTATGTATGAAAGTGATGCAGCGTTCACAGACCACGGCTATGAGTGTTCGACGAATTACCCAGCCGCCTTTATTTCCCGAACTAGCAATAAGTATCCATTCGTAGTTGGGTGGACTCAGAGACACACGGGAACAAATCCTTGCCTTCACATGGATTCGAACACGTAAGCATCGATACGCCAGGTGAGTGCGCATCATAGAGCAGGTCGTGAAGTTCAGCAATTTGCCTCATGCACCAAAGTGTAAAGGTTTACTGTGACAAATGTCTGCTACCAACGCTCACCGCTCTAATTCATAGCCACAAAATAAAGAAAGATGAAATTACGGCTAAGTCCTTTTTAGGCGTAATCGAAGCGCTGTTGCTGAAATTCACAGAACGTTTTCAGGATTTCGACAAGATCTCAGAAGAAAATGAGACTCTTTGCTGCTCCACATTTGGTTGACACAGAGAGTGCGCCGTTGGATATCCTAATTGAACTGATTAAACTAAAAAAATAAGGTGCAGCGTGAAAATTTATTCGAGGATAAAATCGATCTACTAGAGGAATGGAAAGAAGTTGTGAATTATCCCAAGCTTCATGAAATAGCAAGAATCACCCCAATGCTATTTGGAATAACTTACATATGCTAAGCATCATTTTTAAATCCTTTATATTAACTTGTGGTGTCTGAGCCGTGCGACCGACCGAACAATCGAACGACAGACCTTGCGACATTGCTAAAAAAACTTTTGTTCGATTTTTAACCCACGTTAGCGTAAGCTAGCGAGCTGAAATTTTGCAGGCGGGCTCGTGCCAATGAATAAAATGATGTATCAAAATTTCAAATCGATCGAATGGACAGTAATTGAATTACTGTATTTTAAAATTATTTTATTGACCTCCTTATATCATGTTAATGCTTTGAGTTACAGTATTGTGGTGAGTAATATGTTCAACAACCTTTCATGTCGTGCAATGAGGTGCGCATTACATTTACAATGACATAACTTTTTAAAAATATATCCACGATCGGTGCGCACTATGTTAAACACGTTTTACCAGACATAATTAGAATTTTGTATTTTCAGATTGTTTTGCCCTGCGTATTATAATGAACATCCTTATTGTTATGTCTCGTATATAAAAGACTAGCTATTTCCCCGCGCTTTGCTGCGGGAAGTTGGAGAATTAGTGATGAGTGAGTGACTGAGTGCATACAAAAATGTATTTGGGCCCCCGGCGCCCAGCAAGGGATATTTTTTTTTTACCTGCTACCATATTGGGAGTGTATTTAACACCCCCGCCCCCAACGTTTCATGCGGTAAATAAGAGAATTATTGATTTTAAATTTTTATATAGGGCATATAAGGAAAAAGCACAGCCCCCTTAAGTGTGAATTTTACAAAAAATTACGCCACTTTCGCCTTGAGAGGGTACCCAACAACTTCCAAAAGTTTTGTGTTTTCCCCTACACTATGAATTGGAGAATTTGTGATGAGTCCGTTTTTAAATAAAAGAAAAAAATTATATTTGATCCCCGGCCCTTCATGAGTGGGAATTCAACATTATATTTTGCCAATTATCATCGCGAGATTGTAATCAACAACTTTCTAAAGTTTCACGGGGAATTGGACAATTAGTAATTTTCAGTTTTTTAAATTTGGGCCCCCGGCCCCACAAGTAATGGATATTTTAAATACTATTTCACCTGCTAGCATAGTGAAAGTGTATTTATCAACTCCTTAACATTTAATGAGTGTACCTATTCGGGAAATAGGAGAATTATAGATTTTCAATTTTTTATATAAGAGAAAAAATGGTTTTGGGGCCCCGGCCCCCATGAGAGGGAATTTTAACATTCTTTTTTGACAATTTTTGTGTACTAAAATAATTTCCAAAGTTTCATGCTCCTACCTACATGGAAAATGGGAGAATTTTTCACTTTTTATATAGCTTATATGAGGAAAAAAGTTTTTGGGTGAGTGGGAAATTAACTTTATTTTCATCCAATTATCGTCGAGAGCACGTACTTAAAAAATTTACAAAGTTTCATGCTTCTTCCTACACGGGAAATATGAAAATTGTTTATTTTCAATTTTTATTTAGGCCATAAATGGAAACAAATGTTTTTGGGCCCTCGGCTCCACATGAGCGAGCTTTTAAAAATTCTTTTTCGCCAATTTTCGTTGTGACAGGGTACCCAACTACTTACTTCCTAAAGTTTCATGCTCCTACCTACGCGGGGAGTTGGAGAATTAGTGATAAATCAGTAAGTGAGTGAGTCAGTCAGGGCTTTCCTTTTATTAGTATAGATTTATATACGAAAACTTGTTTTTTACAGGTTTTTTTAAAATTTAGAATGAAATATCTCTAGAAAAAATATCAAACCCGACTGGTAGACACCAACTTGGCGTCAGGAATAAGACTGATGATTTCAAGCTAGCGCCTGGACTTTCCGCGTCTCTCGGCTAACATCCAAGTTCAAGACAGCCACTATTTTCTGGACTGCTAAGTTACATTGACAGCGTTTGTGAGCAGCTTATTACTTTTTCAATTATTGTGCTCTCAGTGTAATAATGCCATTTAAAAATATACTTATGCTGTGTGACATGATTTTAGATTTACATAACAATGTTCAATAAAGTAGAAATTTAAGAGCGTATCGATGAACATGTTTTTGTTTTTAATTAAACACAGTGTTTACTTTATAATACACAATGATTATGCAATTATTAATTCACGATGACTTTAACGAGATGTAGTTTTTTGATATTGACCTTTTCGTTTTTCAGGGAAAATTTTTACGGGCATTGCAAAAGTTGTTTTTTTTTCTTCGGCCGGCAATAGCCCAAAAGTTTTTTATGGGCATTGCAAAAGTATATTTTTTTCCTCGGCCGGCAATAGCCCAAAAGTTTCTCACCCCATGGTCTATTGATATGCTTTCATGACTTTGTTCATCTGATGTCTACTTTGCTAAATGAAATGTTTATGAATAAAATTGTTCCTCTTTTGATTGGTTTTAGTGGTAGCTTATGAAATGAATTTTTTTAATCTAAAGCTTATTTTAATAAGCGATTCATGTTGACTTGATTCTTTTTACTAGATGATTCTCTAATCATTAGAACTTAAACACAAGTCTCAGAAGAAATCTAAATAGTGAACATTACTACTTTAAAAAATAATAATAATATTTCATTATTTAATTAAAATATTATGTCGTATTTATTTTCGATTGCATGTGTATTTATTAAAGTAAAGTTAAAATCACATCTTGAGTTAGATATACAAATCAACGGCAAAAATATTCGATTTAAGTCTCTTTTAACCATAAACTTTTGACAGATTTACGGCAATGTCTTGACATTCTCACACAATCTTGGGTATGTTTTGGAAGATTGAAAGTGTAATGTTTTATATCAAGTTTTTCTATGCTTTATCAACATTTATGTACATTCAATATACAAGGACATCTGCAAGAAAGACATTTTGATGGCACTCGTTAAACATTTAAGTTGGTAAGTCATTGCTGATGAGCGTATCCTCTGGCAGTTCAAGGTGGATAAGGGCACTCAATACGCTGAAATCACTCTCAAAGACTGGAGTGAAGACAAGAGAGCCATGAGAAAGGTGGTTTGGGGGTGAAGTAGCAGGAGTAAACTCTGTCGTCCCTTGAGGACGGACGAATAAAATACATACGTGCATAAGGTTCTAATCATTTGCAATACTTTACACTTACATATAAATATACTCCGAAGACCACTAACGTCAGTAACTCAGGAAAAACTGTATTCGCAATTATATATAGAGAAATTAAGGTGTGTAAATGTAATAATTAAAAATATTCTTTTAGCAATATTTTAAATGGTATATAGATTTTAAGGGGGAAAATAAAAGAATAAATTATAGAGCATTGTTAGATTTTCTTTAAAAATGAAATCATTAAAACTGAAATGCTGTTGCACTTGGTCATTTAAAAAAAATAAGGGGGGGGGCTGTTAGTATACACTATTTTAAAATCATCTAAACATTATGAAGGTTGTAGGATGTGGCCCACGTTAAAGCAACATTAAAAACGGCGATAAATGAATATGAGTTAAAAAAAGAATCATCCGCTTACCTTAGAGGAGATGTCTACGAAGTCCCGAGAATGTTCAAATGGAAACATTAGAGCCCCTTACGACCACGAGGTAATGGGACACACACAGAGAATATTCTGCACTTTAATTGGAATGATCAATTTAAAAGACTACCTGCTCGGTATTGTACTATAAATAAATTGGTATTTTACACTCCTAAACAAACACGATTTCAAACTTTATACTCTATCAATTTGCTTCTTTGATTTACTAAATTCTTACTAATTTTAGGCATTTACCGGATTTCGAATCAAGCTTTGGCAAATCCGGAATCAAGCCATTTTTACAAATCCGGCATGGCTTTGGCTCCGGCAGAATTTCACTCTATAAATCCGGCCAGATCCGGCTCTGGCCTGATTAAAAAAAAGTTCTATCCAGTACACTTTTATTAATTGTGTATATTTCAGCAACAGTCATCTGATGGTTTTGTACAAGTTAAAAATGTTTAAATAAGTATAATTTCTTTGAACGGGTTCTGCAACATATTGTTGGTAAAAAACAACTAAATAAAAAATATTTTTTTAAGTCATATAATGCCACAGCCTCTGTCATAGACGATATTTTTAAAAGGAAAAAAAAAAGAAGCATGCCTATGTCAGTCTTTTGAAGTGACCGGTTTGCAAAAAAGAACTTTTTGAGTGAGAATATATATATATAGGAAATAGTTATTATTAAAAACTATATATCATTATAGCTGCAATGTAAATGTGAAAAACCTGTCGATCTTTTAAAAGTACTCTTTACAGTGCAAGAGAAAATTTTAAAATCATCAAAACAAAGTATCGAAACACGTTCTACTCAACATAGTTGCACATTTTTGATGTAAGAATTTGAATTCACTCGTTAGTTGTAATAATTTGTAGAAAATACTCTGCAAATGCAACAGAACACGTTTTCTTCTCTCACTGTATCTGTAAAAATTACTATATTTTATTTCCACTTAATTTGTGTAAAAGACCTAATTATTTCTCATCTGCCTAAACTATTACATCCATAATCCCCAACGTCACTACAAAGAACGATAATTGCTGCGCTCAAAGGGCAAGTATGTTGTCTAGGAGCGACAACAATTTTGCAATCCGACACCAAATATTTCCCTTATACACCAGAGGTTCCTTGTTGTCATTGGCTAAACTTGTGCTGGTCGAAAATGAAGGTTCTCACTCAAATGCTTTAATTGTAACTGAAAGAATATCTACAAAAAAAAATAATTTAAAAAAAAAAAAAAATACATGAAATGTTAAAAAGTTCGAAGGACGACAAACTTTAATCTTAATTTAAATTAGAGCTATTGAAATTAAATCTGTAGTCTAGCAGTATTCGGTATCGCTGTGTTAACGATTAATTGACTGACCGCATATAAATGTACTGGATGTAAAGTAAAATATTTCGGCCCCAAAAATATAAACCAATTTCCGATGGATTTACCATTTTTATTTTAAACTTTTGACTGACGTGACTGTTCAAATTGTTAATTAAGGGCATGTGTCCATGTAGAGAAATCGTTTACCTACCATGTTATGATCCCTCTGAGTTTAAACTACGTTGGTCTGTGTGGAAAGTTAAAAAAAAACAACAACTTGAGTGCAAAGTTGCACAACGTCCATTTTTTATGCAGTATTTCACAAAATTTCCTGCGCGATGATTCTAAACTCCTGCGTGGCGTCGGTTAAGTATCTGGACAGCCGCGCTGCTTAAAGTGAACATTGCTACCAATGTCCTAACACTTCGCTTACATATCACCTGCAAACCAAACATCAACTACAGTATTAAAAGATTCAGCTGAGACAAACTAAAGCTATGTTAACGATTGTTCTGCTGGGCTAGTTATATTATCAAAAAGACCCGCTCATCACTTCAATCAAATAGTTTCAACACGCTTGTCTTTATGGGTAGGTGGTTAAAAGATGACATATAAAAGAAAAGCTCTAGTGTTATTTTGAGTTTCGAAAAGTACGTTTAATAAACCAAAAATGTAGTGATTTCTCGCTCGTCAAAACGACAGAGTGTAGAGCTGTATACTCTCTCGTCTAGTTCCGGTTATTGCTATTCTTTGTAACTTTTTCTAAAATTTTACAAAATTAATCCTCGATTGTCTCTGTATGGTCGTATTGATAATGCAAAAGTTTGCTAAATCGGTTGTCCGGGGTTCATTTCCTCATTGATGTCTTTTAAAAAAAAAACAATAGATACTACGTGAATTGATAATGAATAAGATTTTTTTTAATGGTTTGTTTTGATATGTTAGGTTTAGGGATAGACTTTAGGGTTAGGTTTAGTGATAGTTTTTGGTGTTTAGGTTAGGTTTACTGATAGTTTTTAGGGTTTTGGCTTAGCTTTAGTGATAGATTTTAGAGTGTCAGATCAGTGTTTTTCAACTTTTTTAGTGCCGTGGCACACTTTTTTCAGGAAAAAAATCCCTAGGCACACCACCAATAGAGAATGTTTAAAAAATTTACCTCTGTGCCTATATTGACTATAGATGTATAAACTAATTCTCTTGAATAGGAATCAAATGCGGCACACCAGGAAACATGTCGCGGCACACTAGTGTGCCGCGGAACAGCGGTTGACAAGCGCTGTGTTAGATAGTTTGAATGCACATATAAAAATGGAGGTTGAATGAAAGGCGCAGTGAATACGTGTAACTCTTCAATTTTATAAGCATCATTTCTTACCGGAAACGGACGAGTGAGTAATCGCTACCATTTAAAAACTAATACTTGTGACACCATACAATTCAATTTTTGGTCCTAATCGAAATTATAAGTTTAATTAATCATTCATTTTTCAAAAGGTATTTATTATTTAACAGCCCTAATTGAAATATTAAATCTTGCATTCTTTTATTTAAGTTAAAGGTTTAGTTCAGAATAGAAAAAAAATACGTTATACAAAATTTATTTTTTAACACAAACAACTAACCAACGTATATTTTGAACCAAAGCAAGAAAATAAGAAGATCCTAGTATTAAAAGTACTTAAGTCACACTTTCATCAAATTCAAACTAACCAGGTAACATTTATCATCTAGTTTAGACCAATCTACTGTATAAAGTTGAAAAAAATACAATGTAATTAGGTCAAAGTTTTTCAAAGCCCAAAAAATTTAAATTGCTATCATCAAATAGACAAAGAAAAAAATTAAAATTTTATTATCTCAAAATGTGTAAATTGTGACTTAAATTCTTGATTTTGATTAATTATATATGTATAACGCATATAAAGATCCTGTTAAGTTTCCATTCACCATTTCTGGAAATCAGTTAAGTCCCGGTAATTCCATGGCGCCTTAAATTATTTGATGTTACACAAAAAACAGCGTCCTGCTATGTTTAAAGAAAAAAAGACAGAATTTTTTAATATTTTAATTTGCACGCCTAAAAAGAATTATAAAAAATACGAGTTCAAGGTATGTAAGTTACTATTTGTTTAAAATACTAGTAATGTTTTCTTAAAATTTATTCCAATTTTAGTGGTTAACATTATATTTAATCGATTGAATTTTTTCACAATTATTCGATTAATAAGCCGCTAATTTCTGCTACCACAGTTTACAATAATCAGAAGTGAAATTATCAAGAACCACATTCGTCATAACGACCGATTCATTCGTAACTCATGTAGTTCGAGTGGGGGAAGGGGGTGAAACATGTAGGATTGAGAAGGACCTGTAATTTTAAAACACTCCTGACAGCATCATAGCAGTTGTAGTGCTGCAATATTTGCTTTGTATCTCCATCAGACCGTGAGCCTGTTTTGAGATAAAAGTATTATCTGATTTCTTTCTTACTGTTTAATTAATGTAGGTTTTTCAACTGTTTGAATGCGTGCTTTCTAACACTGACTGATTATTATTAACGTCTTGGTGTGTGTGAGGGGGGATGCACTAAGTTAAACATTGACTTAGCTACACAGTAAGTTGATAGACTTATTTTAATGTCTATTAATAGACTCAGTTCATCCCGAGATATCAGTTGTTAATATATATATATATATATATATATA
>MUZC01003826.1:112928-124312 GCA_002072015.1 Radix auricularia
ATATATATTTATGTCAAAAACAAATAACGCTGATTTACTAACATAACAAATCCTGATTTTCCAAAATACCACACCCACCCTTAATTTGATGTGCTGGGAATTGCAGGCCTGCAGGATATCAGATAAATCACTCTGACCCCACAAACCCACCATTTCCCATCTTGGCATTATATACATCACTCTGACCCCACAAACCCACAATTGACCATCTTGGCATTGGATACACCACTCTGATCCCAACAACCCACAATTGACCATCTTGGCATGAGATACATCACTCCGACCCCAACAACCCACAATTGACCATCTTGGCATTATATACACCACTCTGACCCCACAAACCCACAATTGACCATCTTGGCATTAGATACATCACTCTGACCCCACAAACCCACAATTGATTATCTTGGCATTATATACATTACTCTTACACTACCAACCCACTATTGACCTTCTGGACATCAAATACATCAATCAGATCCAACCAGCCCACTACTAAATGGACATCAGATTTATCACTCTGACACCCCCCCCATTCTTCTATTTTAGATGCATAATTTTGTTAGGCGTGGCGGCGTGATAAAACGTGATCACCACGTTGTTGTCAAATGTAGCATATTGATTATAGATGCCACCATTATCACAATAGTATCTCTTGTCATGGCCAATTTTCCTAATAATTTTATTAGTTTAAGTGCTAAATGTAAACTCATATGGACATTTTCATTTTGTTCTTCATCATATCTAAAATGCCAATAAGACACATTTTATTATTTGTTAAATTTGCTAGGCGGCAACTCTAAAATGCTGCGCGGTGTTTCGTAGTATGATGCGTGACCGCGAAGTTCAGTGGGAGCATTGTTGATGTAAGAGTATGATTGTGGGGCATAGAGTGTTAGACACTGTACTCTCGGCAGTTAATAGAAGAAAGAAAAATGACGGGAAGGTAAAAAAGTAGATAAAGGAATGTCTTTAAATTATGTTACACACCCTTAAATAACATTTAAAGATTTAACGCTAACATCAATAATCATGTCCAAACAAGACAAGCTATCTAATAATACCTGTAATATATTTGACAACACTGAAAATAACTTTCTGCACAGGATGATGTTCGCTCTCAGTAAGTAAAATTGATTATGTTATCCCATGTTGATTGTCATACTTTCCATTGCAGCAATAATTCAGTTGCATGTAAATTGTATTTTTCCAAAGGCAGTGCTGGACCGATCAAATTCACACATTATTTCACTTTATAATAAATAGGGAAAGGTTTGAATTGGGCATTCAAGGGGCTTCCATAATTTCAAGTGTGATGTATCATCAGGAAACAACTTCGCAGGGACAGTAGATGTGGTAATTGGGTCCGTGGCCGTTTTTTCCCGGACCTTTTAGACGGGTCACGTGTGTGAGCACATCTAAAACAACTTCACATGGACTCTAGATGTGATGTGAGTACGAAAACAACTTCACAGGTACTGTAGATCTTGTGTGAATACGTCTAAAAAAAAATCTTCACAGAGACTTTATGTGTGATGTGTGTACACCTAAACCAACTTCACAGAGAATCTGGATGTGGTACGAGTACCTCTTTTGATCTTTAGCTCAAGTAAACACAATCAATTATTTATTGATTGTTTCAACAGCGCTATCAGAAATTACCACTCAAGCACTTTTAATTGAATAAAGTAAGGGCCATTATAAACATGCAAATAACTACTGGCTTTAAAACAAACTGTTCTTTCCGATAACATTATACAGGCTAATCCTTTTGCATAACAATCAACATCAGAAAAGGGTTTCTTCAATTTTAGAACCAGTATATATAATTTACGATATATGTTCCATGAAGATGATTGATAAAAGTGTTTCCCATGTTTTACTCGATTATTTCCTAGACATATTACAAGACATTGATCGTTTCGTTGAAAATGTGATCATTGAGCGTATCATATACAAGGGGGGGGGTGAAAAAGTGCTTACAATAATATTGCCATAGTTATGTGTTAAGTTCAGAGCAAACCAGTTGATTTTAGCATTGATACTTATATCATAGGATCTTTGAACTTCAGCAACGAGTACTCTTAACCCGTTTATCTTGAAGATATACTACGGACATCCCCTGCATTAAAAATAACTTGCCAAGCAATATTGTTAGATCTTTGAACTTTACCAACGAGTACTCTTGATCCTTTTCTCCTGAAGTTATTCTAAGGAAAGCCCTGCATTAAGATAACTTTGGCAAACAATGAAAGATAACTATTTCATCCATGCAATAACGATATCGCATCTTTGGGTGCCAGGCCACCCCATAAATCCTCCCCGCCCTGCCTGTTTTGGGAAACTTAATGGTTAGCTCGGATGTCTTTGTTTAGAAAAATCCTTGTTTAAGATTCTTTATTTTCTGAAAATATTTCACTAAAACTTAAGCAATATGCACATTTTTCCACACGGAGCAGTTTAATCAACTTAACATATTTTATCCCGATGTGGTCTGGTCTGAATTATATGAATAATTTCTAAGTCCAGGCGATAGTGATACAAGCATATCTTTAAAAAAAACATGTCATGAAATCATTAAGTTATTCACACACTGTTCAAAATAATGTCATATGAAGCAATTTTATAGTCTTAACTGTACATCCCCAAGTTTACTTACAGAACTGAATCAGTGTTATAGCAATCGTAGTCGTTTACTATAACTGTTCAATTAATTCGGTGGACCTAACGATGAACTTGTTACACGTGAATGTAATGTAGTAACAACAGAAAGTCCCAGCAGTGAGCTGGTAAATCAACGATAACACATCTAACACAGCACGACAAAAATAACTCTACACCGGTAATATCTAAACAGCGATATGTGGATGTGAAGACAAAATAAACGTTTATCTCTCTGTGGGGCAAGACAACAACAGCTTGCTATGACATCGCTCATATTCACAGTCAATAGAAAGTGCAACATAAAGCTGCCTTAAACTTGGCTTGGCGGCAAAGCCTCCTCGGTGACAAAGGATGTGTGCGTTGAGCACGCACACACACTCAAATTCAATGGGCCATTCAGGTAGCCATTATAATCTTAACAGAGAAAGGGGGGGGGGGGAATTGCTCTGGAAAGAAATGACCGGAAGTTATCGTCCTTCTCGCGCCAGAAGGTGATCGGAGCGATATTAACGTTTAATAACCTGTAGGAAACATCTTCCAGTTCTATCTTAAATTTGACTAGAATAAGTTCATCCCATGAGATGTTAGGGGAACAAGTTGAAATAAATAAAATAATACCAGGGAAAAGTATTTAAATAAAAAAATAAAAAATAAATTGGAAACAAAAATATTAGAAATATTTTCTAACATTTAAAAAAAATTCCTAGATGAACTTTGATTTAATCTGTAAAAATTGTTACCGATTCATCGATTAATTACCCGTTAATTTCCACAACACTACTTAATAGTATTTTACGTCCATGAAATTTGTTGAATAACAATGCGTCACAGATATGCTGATGGATAATTGTGTATGTCCCTTGATATAAGCATTATCATGTGTTTTGCAACATAATGTTATGCACTTTAAACCATGTACATTAATATTTTATCAGCCAACAAATGTTATGAGGAAATAACTAATGCGAAGCAATACAATGCGACAATTAACTGTTCATTTCTCGGGGTTTTCTTTCAGGCCAAGCGTATAGGCCAGGGGTCAAAACTTTTGACAAAGAAGTATATATAACAGAAATTCACAGAGACTATATAAGTGGGGTGAGTATATCCAAAATAATTGTACAGAGACCTTTGATGTGATTTAAATACTTCTATAAGAGCTTCAAAGAGCTTCTAGATGGGGTTTGAGTGCGTCTAAAACAACTTTACAGGTGCATGAAGTAAAATACATGGGGTTCGAATTAAGATAATTACCAAAAATTATTTACTTACAGGCTATGTTACGGCCTTTTAAATGAGGTACCAATTTTTAAATTTTCAAAGATAAATTTTCTGGTAACGAATATTTTAATAGTACTAATCAAATTGGCGAGAATTCAGGAGTATAAAAATTCCATCATTTGAATTTTAAAATATTCAATACGATATGAAAATTTTTTTTTTAATAGATTGTATATCTAGAGCTGAACTTGTGTTAAAAATTGTGATGTGAAAGTGTCTAACTATATTAAGAACGTCAAAGCCCTAATTATTTCATTTTTGAAATTTAAAAAAAAAATCGCCCGTTATTTTGAAAATCGCATAAATAACAACCCATACCTGCATCTGCTTTTTTAAAAAAACAATATTGACATTGGCGAATAACAATCACTTTTTCTTTTATTTTTTTGCTACTGTGTAAGGTCAGCGTATTTGATTGTCAATACAAAAGATCGTTAGTACCGTATCTATTAATAGAATATACGAGCATTTCGCTAAAACAGTTTAATTTTGATTTTTCTACATACTTCATGTTTATGGCAGAACACCTTTAAATGTCCTGATATAATAAAAATATTATCAAAATTAGATTTTTGGTTATATTATTATCAAAATATTTTCATTAAAAAATGGCCGTCCCTGACCTGCTCTACCACATCCTTCCATCGGATCGATCGATGGCTTCCTTTCTCCATTCTCGAACCCCTGCAGGTGTAGGTCTATTTCCACATTATCGATCCACCTCTGTCTTGGGGGACCAGTGAGTCGTCTGCCCCCTGGCTTCTGTCTATAAATTGTTTTTGGCATCCTTTCAACATGGCCTGCCCAGCGTATTCTTTCTTTTTTAAAACTTGTAACCATAGTTGAGTCTTTGTAGAGATGTTATAGATTTTGGTTTGTACGAATTCTCCAGATATCATTTTCTATCAAAAGGACATTTATTTTCCGGAGGCCCATCCTCTCACAAGTGTTGAGAAGGTTCTCTGCCTTTCTGGTCAGGATCCAAGTCTCATTAGCTTTCGTTAATACCGTTCTTATAATAGTTGTGTATATTTTTTTTCCCTTTGAGAGGTTTTGGCTTCTTATAATTTTTTATAAGCTGAAATAGCAGCGTTCACCAGCTGTTTACCTTTCTTTAACCACTGAAATTATCTCATTGTGTTCGTTTATAGTTGCCCCTAGATATTTGAAAGTAGCAACTCTCTCAAATTTGTGTTTGTTTATAATGATTTAATCATCAGTATGGATGTTTCGTGACATAATCATGCATTTCGTCTTTGGTTCGTTTACAATGAGACCAGTTTTAACAAAGGCATTTTCAAGTTCCTTAATTGTTTTAACTATGTGATTACGGTTTCTACCCAGTAGCGCTTTATCGCCTGCATATGCCAAGTGCTGAAGTGGTTGGCTATACAAGGTTCTTGATGGTCTTTGTTCTTTTATGCCTCTCTGGAAATAGTTAGTAGAGACAAAATGAAAAGTTGTCGCAAGAAAGACGACATTTGAATCTGGGATAACTCTGTAATTTGTGACGACTACACGTGGGTATGGCGAAGTTGGAGGTAATAACCTTCACTGCCGTTAATTGCAAAATAATTTATTCTACCATTCACTTTTGCATCACCTAAAAGGCACAAATTGCAGCACAAAGAAGGCAGAACCGATAAAAGCAAATGTGCATCTGATGCAGGCATATTTAAAGCGATTCTCATGTTCACAAACAGAGTGTAAAAGAACAAGGCACAAACATAAACATTTTAAAAACTTTTAAAAAAATATTTTCTTAGCTGGGTCTGGAACCTAAGACATTTGGCTTGTTAGACGGAGGTGATAGCTACTACAATACGAAATGCATTTTATTACTGATTGGTTGGTTATCGACCGTAGCCAGGGTCATCGATCATGCTTGTTTAAACATACCGCTTATGTGAATTATATGCATAGTTATTAAGACATACTATATTATTAAATAAGTGTGTAAAAAAAAGAAAGGAAAAAAAAAACAACAAAGACACATCTGCTTCTCCAGGGCCATCAGCTTCAATAGGGCAGGACATTTTTGTCAGATAGTTAAAAATTTTCAACAATGAAAAATGGCATTACAAAACAACAAAAAGGCTAATAGGACCAAGGTTCGCTGGATTTTTCTAGAAACCTTCATGATGGAATCTAAGAAACTTATATAGCAATCCTTGCAAAGCAAACCTTTTGCGTCGGGATATCGTTGTCTATTCAAAAGTCGGACATTGGATGGCATGATTGATCTTTCCCACAAGCTTTCATTTAAGTCATCAACATCTCATGGTTCGATCTTTAATATCAAAAGGGTCATTTTGAATCGGACACTAAAGTTTAATTTTGCAACAAGAAAATAATCTTTCTAAATGTTCTCTTATCTTAGATATACAGACGCTCCTTCTATGCAGAAGATAATTGCGTCCACAGACCATGAGTGATGATCTGTTGGCAAGTGATGTTGCGGTCACAGGCCACGGCTATAGGGGTTCCACGCATTACCCCAGCCGCCTAACTATTGTCTAGTTAGGTACCCATTCGGAGCTGGGTGACTCGGGGACTCCTCAAATCTTCACCTTCGTGTGGATTCGAACTCGTGACCATCGGTATGACAGTCGAGAGCGCTACCTCTCGACCACCACGTCCCATAGGTCTTTATAATCATATAATTTTGAAACTGAAAAATAAATCCAGTACTGTTTAATTTGATATTGAATGTTAAAGTTGTTTAATTTTTATAAATTTTGTTTGAATTTATTTTTATTTTCCTGGTTGAAAATTGTAATCTTGAGTTGAAGATAAAAAATCTAAATTCAATTAATTAAATTTGAGCTTCCCTTGCGATGCTGAATACTTTAAAAATGTCGAAAGAATTAGCAATTTTAGTGTTTACTTTCTCTAAATTCTAAATCATTTTCATCCACACATTTCACAAAGATTGTCATTTTTCTTGGAGTTAAACTATGCAGGGATTAGTTTAATAAACAAAACCTACATCTTATTTGACTAACAGAAGCGTAACAACGACTTGGTACAGGGGCAGTTGCCAGGGGTGATGAGGACTAATCCTTCTTTAATATTTTTTTCTGTGTTACTTAATATTTTCAATATTACTTAAGGGCGCCAAAAGTTCATTAGCCAAGCGCACGTTAAATCAAATTACGATTCTGCTGACTAAGCTAAAATTAAAAATATAAAATATACAAAATTTCAACAGTTTATTTCCTTTTATTCATGTTGTTAGAGGAAAAATATCTTGCCTGTTAGGAAATAGATTGGCCAATGCTAGTTTAATCTCCTGGTTATATGTCGACCAGAGCAGAATATCTCATGTTATATTATTTACATGTATTCAACCCTGGCTGTTAACACGGAATTGCTTGCTCATACAACAGATGTAAATGTTGAATGTGTAGATGCGAAGTGAGACGTACGTGGATATTAGATCAACCACATGCACGATATGAATAAAAAAAATTCCCTTTTTAAAATATGCTTTCATGTGTTCATTAAATATTTATTTTTGAAAAAAAAACCTTTCTAAGAAAACTTTACTCATCAAAAGAGAAAAACCGAAATAGTAACTACATGGTGGATAATAACAGATTTGTAAATGATCAAATGGCACTTATTTTTTTTTTAACGGAGGAAGATATTTAAAGATCAAATTTCAGGTTTTAGATAAGGGACCCGTTTGAAATTGTAGAGAAATTAAAATATATGAAGAAAAAAAATGCCAATGCCGACAATCAGTAACAGAAATTTTAAACATTATTTTTTGTCTTTATATTACCATAAGTTGCTTTTGAGGAGAGATAATTTGACAAATGTCAACATCTAAAAAAAAAATATTATAAAAAAAAATAATAATAATAATAAAAAACTGCTTCGTTATATTAAATAAAGTATTTTTCATTTTTCATAAAGAAAAAAGCACATTTCTTTAAAAATTTGTAAACAAAACAAGATAATTATTGAAAGATAATTTGTAAAAATAAGAGCTTGTGCAATGTTTTGTTCTACACCTTATATGTAAATGAACATTATAAATAGTTTTTACCCCAATCAGAAATTTGAAGCCATGAGTTAGTAGGTCATAATGTGTTGTAGGCTGAAAGTCATTCTCGTTGCCAATATTACGCCTTTTTGTAGTTATGAGACGTTTTCGTCATGACTGTATGGTGTCCTGACATTGAAATTAAAGATCTTTTGGATTAAGAACTTAATTTGAGTCAATTTGTAAATGTAGTTACTTCAAAAAGGGTGTATCTTATCAGCTATTTTCTAATTCTTCGTAAACTTAACAAACCATTAAACTTGAAGATGGAAAATTTGTTTCGTAGTTTTTACTGTGACAACAATTTTGTGGACATAGTGATTCGATGGTATTTATGCTACAAAACACTCTTCTACTAACATTTTAATCTTAAAATAGATCATTACTCATTGAGCTCTGACGCTTTCCGGTTTTAGAAATGACAAAACTAGTGTATGCTATTGTTGTTATCCCGTTGAATTGCAGTCACAACTCTTTCATAATTATTTCACCTCGTACACAAGTACTTTTATTTTTAAAAAATACATTCATTTGTAGAAAGAAGAATGTCTGTGAATTTTAAATATATTTTAATATGTATTTAATGGCGACAAAATATTTGAAACAACAATCTCTACACATAAGCACTTGTGCTTTGTATTCAAGAATTGACGTCTTCATTTTCCTATTTTGTAATCTGTAAGATATTTCTATTTTCAATTATCATGACTGTACTCCATGAAATGGAACCCATAGGGTAAACGGAAAAGAGGCCGTCCAAGAAACACCTGGCGCCGAGAATTGGAGGCAGACATCAAGAAAATTGGCCATGAATGGAAGATCCTGGAGAAAATGGCCCAGGATAGAGATGCCTGGAGGTCTCTTGTAGGTGGCCTTTGTCCTAGGAGGAAGTACAGACGCCGACGGTGATCGGTGGATGTCCCTCATGAACAAGAAGGCTCAACAACTTCATCCATGGGCTTTGCATCGTCTGTGTGTATGCGTATGAAAATTGGGGTTAAGGATTAAAAATGCTTTAATAGTCAATAGGCCATTTCATCAGTGGTGTAACAATGACTTGGCATCTGGGCAGTTGCAAAGGCCTCAGCCTGTGCCAGTTCAAATGGACGCCGATAAATCTGGTTTTACATACTATTTTTTTCGTCAGTCCGATAGAATTTTGGATTGGACACATCTAAAACCACAACTTCAAAAGCACGAAAATTCTTGGCACATAAAAAGATTTAAGAAATTGAAACTATTAGGAAAAGGGCTTGAAACTATTCAGTTTAACGAGCAAAATACCCGTGCTATGCTACGGGGTAGGCACAATAAGAGTAACTTTTTTTAGTTTTGGGTCTCAAATTCTCCTTAAAAATTAATATAAATGGATCTGGAAATAAGGGTTGTGATAAATCAAACCCTTCTTAATAAAAACAAAGATAAGTGTGTCGAGAAAAATAAACATATTATTAGTATAAATTCTATCCATCAATTTTGGTATTTCTGCTTTAATATAGCAACATCATTATATTCCGTGGCTCTACAGCCCATGTAGGGCCCTGGCTTGCTCAACCACATCCTTCCATTCAGATCGATTGATGGCTTTATTTCACCATGCTCGAACCCCTTTAATAACGAATGCTATATACTCTACCAGAATAACAAACGTCGTTAACAGTTACAAAAAGCTAACGGGCAAAGTTCACTTTCTTTTCACGTGAATCAAAACATGAAAACAATATCTTTCCACAGGATTCCTTTGGTTCTTAGAAATAGCTCGCTAAACACCCATTTCATTTATAGTCTAAGCATGAAATTAGTTCAAGACGAATAGGATATTTTTAGCCAGATAATATTTGTGAATATTGTGGCTTGGGGAGAGTAGAAAATATGGGTTACTTGTTTTAAAGGCACGTGTTCCTTTAACGTGAATAAAAACAAAAGAAAAATGCTGCTTTTTAATAAAATGGTGAGAAATTGATCTTCTTATAAATTTTATGTCAATCATTATATATTCCAGCACATTTTTTCCAATCGTAACAATTCACTTTATATCAATCTTTTTTCTCGTTGTAAACTATTCATCTAATAAACTCAGAACAGCTTGACACAAAATGAATTGTTGTCAGTGTGTTTTTCGACATAACACGCACTTCCTTATGCTAGATCCTATGTATCAGTCGTAATATCCGTGATATTTCTTTACACTTTATATATTTACACCTTAAAGAACAGTTTTTACCCGAAGCGTATATCATGCAACTGCATTTTTCGAGAAATGTACCCAATTTTTTAAATGGATTTTTCAGCATTCGTTAGGTCTTAGAGTAAAATACATGTGTTAAGATTACTTTTTTCATTAGAAAAGCTCTCAAAAACATTATTTCTATTTCTAGGCTAAGCATGCCCTTAGTCAAATGAATAGGATTTTTTTTTGCGCCAGATACTTTACTTTAGTTATGCAAATAGTATTTTCTATTTGATGGTTGGACACTTCGACCCCGTACGGTTCGACCCTGGCAGTTTGACCACAGGACGTTTAGTCCCCGGTCGTTTCGACTCCGGTCGGTTCGACCCCTGGGTAATTCGATCCCGGACAATTCCGCCAAGGGACGTTTCGACCCCGAACGTTTCAACCCCTTTCTATCTGCACCGTAGAAAATTATTATTATTTTTGTTTGTATATATATATTTACACCTTAAAGAACAGTTTTTACCCGAAGCGTATGTCATGCAACCGCATTGTTCGAGAAATGTACCAAATGTTTTAAATGGATTTTTCATCATTCGTTAGGTCTTAGAGTAAAATACATGTGTTAAGATTACTTTTTTCATTGAAAAAGCTCTCCAAAACATCATTTCTATTTCTAGGCTAAGCATGCCCTTAGTCAAATAATAGGATTTTTTTTGCGCCAGATACTTTACTTTAGTTATGCAAATAGTATTTTCTATTTGGTGGTTGGACACTTCGACCCCGGACGGTTCGACCCTGGCAGTTTGACCACAGGACGTTTTGTCCCCGGTTGTTTCGACTCCGGTCGGTTCGACCACGGAAGGTTCGACCCCGGGACGATTCGATCCCGGACAATTCCGCCAAGGGACGTTTCGACCCCGAACGTTTCAACCCCTTTCTATCTACACCGTAGAAAATTATTATTATTTTTGTTTGTATATATAATTTTAAAAATACTGGTTGTCATGTTAGAGGCGCACCATTAGCAGACATAGAAATAACTAAATCACACACACATACACACATAGCCACTCCCCCACACACACAAACTTGCACCAATAGAAAACTCTACAGTTTTAACCATAACACGTACCATAATATTGCATTATTCTAGCAATAAGTCTTTTTTATGTAAGCTTTTTCATTCATCTACCAATTAATCCACAACATCCA
>MUZC01003826.1:124989-161341 GCA_002072015.1 Radix auricularia
AAAGGTTCCATTTCCTTTACAAATAAATATGCACCAATCTTACCCAATTACATATTATAGCTATAAATAATGCAATTTCAAAAGCGACTATAAGTTCTTTTCACAGTTTATTTTCCATTGTGGCAATTCATGCGAGTAATCATCTAACCAATTCGCAAGGGCTCATTTCTTCTCAAAGCAAACATAAAGCAAAAACCATCTCTGAAACAATCATTGGAGATTGTTCTTCTCATTAACAGTTTTTAAGTCACATTCAATGACTTCCCGTTATCTTTTATTCAAGCACCCATGCAGATCGCATCGGCAGAGACTTGTGTTCATAAAATTAACGGAATTTTTCATAATCCAGTGCATAATTTTAACTATACATAAAAGATTACGTGGTAACGTCTTTTCAATATTTAATTTCACTTTTAGCAATCTATGAATTAAATCGTTATTTCACAACTAATACAAACACACAGTCACACGCACGCACAGACGCACATACACATAAACACACTCGCACACATGCATATTCACACACTCGGATTATAATCAAGATAAAAAGTAACATCAAATAAATAAATATAATAAAAGCTTCATGACGCCACTTAATTGTTTTTTTTACGGCACGCAAAACCACACCCTCTGTTAATCTCAAACCCAAAATCATTATGATTTTGCGTCTATATTTTCAATTTTAAAAAAAAGTTAGCAAGAGTTGCGTGGTATAGGGGCTTCACACACACACACATACACACTGACGGACGGAAATGTGCTTAGGCGCATTATATAATAGATGTTTGTTTTAAAAATTCCCTGAAATTGCATATTATAAACGAGCAACAACGCACGCCGTCTTTTCGGTGGCATGTTGTAACTCTCCTTCAACAGCGTATCGACCGGCCATGCATGTGCATCACGTCAAAAATACTATTCATTATAGTAATAATAAATAGCCCATACAAACAAGGTTTTGACAATGAATCACAACGCATACCACTCAAAATAATTTATTTCAAAAAAAAATTTGCACAAAAAATAATAATTAATAAATAAAATGAAATAAAATAAGTTTTAAAAAAAATTTAAAAAAAAAACAAAAAACAAAAAAAAAAACAAAAAAACAACAAACAAACAATTACTCGCTTTGAACGTCGGCGTAGCTTTGTTCAATTTGCAAATTAGACTTAATTTTTTGATTGGCTGTAGGAGTCTGTAAGTTCTTGAGGAACAAATCGCTATCGATGACCGGATAGAAATTGGCCTTTTGTTATATAGAATTAAACTAGCTATAATTCACCAAAAGTTCAAATTTAATTTATTAGTTTGTTATCAGTGAAAGTAAAAAGTCAAATAATAAAAGAAATTCACGAAGCTAAATATTATAACTGTTTGATAGCAATTTGGATGCACCTCCTAAAGACAAATTGTTTAAAATTGCTTGGTACATTAATTTGTCAGATAAAATTATACCATTAAAAAAGGTTCATTAGTTTAATAAAAAAACATCAGAAAAGAAGGAGAAAAGTAGCATTTGAAATTTAATCATCACCAATCCGAATTTCAGCCAAGGTTACGATAACGGGGCAAACATGTCAGAAAGTACAATGGATTTCAAGCCAAACTTTTAAAAGGGAATCGACTTCTTCGGTATAAACCTTGTTTTAAACATAGTCTTGATTTGCTAGGTGTGCATTCGGCCAGCTTTGAAGCAGATATTGTGACATTTTTTTTTTACTAATTGATGGAGGTAAATAACCTCAGACAAGTGACTTTCCAGTGTTTTCAACCAGAAAGTTTAATACGTGTTCCTTATGTATACATTTTAATTTTTGCCTTTAATCAAAATCAATAATTAATTAGTGGGTAATTTGTTCAAAAATTAACGACTTAATTTAAATTAATCGATATTAGGCCTAATGTAAATGATATTTAAATGGGTCTTTTTTTTTTTTTTTTTTTTTTTTTTTAAATTTCGGTAACATTATCTAGTTTATGAAAAATCTTTTTATGTTGTTTCTTTTTTACAATTGTGTGTGGAATGTTTTTTTTTGTTTTTTTTAATTTTTCAAATTTTTTTTTTGGTTTGCAGAAGAATATTCTTGATTACGTCACATCCATTCATTAATCATTTTCCATGTTGTTTACGTGATTTTTATTGTTTTAGTTTAAGACTTTGCAGAACATATTTTTTCATTAAAAATGTAGAAGTAACATTACGTTTGAAAAGTGATTTTTGTTTTATCTTTACTGAATTTTTTTAAGGAATGTGTTTTCATCAATAAAAGCAGGAGATATGTACACACATAAGCCGAATGAAAATAAGTATAAAAAGAATATTCTAAATTTTAAAAAAAAATACAAATAAAAAAATATATTTTACTGAAATTGTTCAAACTTAAGATTTGTCGTATGTTATATAAATAGATTTCAGTCATGAAATGAGAAGACTCTATTCGTCATTTTATTCTTTTTATCGTACATTTTTTGCAATTGTATTTACTCAATACTAGGTTATGAGTCATTGCTATTAAAAATAAGATATTAAAATATGTATATATGTTTTTAAAAGCAAGCTCTCCCAAAATAAATAGTCAAGTTTGAATTCTGTTTAAAATTGAGTGACTTTTCAAAAAGAGTTTGGCACCGAGAAAAAATGTGTAAGTCAATTAAGTGAAGCCAAAGTCACAGTGGTGAGAGTAACTGGATCGCTTTAAAAGTCGTTTAAAAAAACTTTATGAAGTGTACAAATACGTTTATTTTATTTCTATTTTCAAGAAGAAAAAAATTTGTACTAAAAAAAAGCATTACAAATAAATACCGTTAACATTTTGACTAGTCCCAAAACTCCTTAACAATAAAAGCACATCTTTAAAGTGGGCGTTTTGCTAATATGGCTATTCAGAAAAAATTGTAAAGAATATTTTAAATTCAAAATAGTTTTTTTTTTTTTTTTAAATCTTTCTCTTAACTTTCTAGAAAGGAATAATTGTTAATACTAATCATTTACATATTCATAAATTCATGAACCTCTCTTTTATGTTATGGTTTTAATATTCAATTTTATTTAGTAAATTCATTTTTTATTGTAACTCCGGACTTTGGGTTTTCCATCGCCTGTAAACAGACTTTTGAACGTCTCCCGGAACTGCTTGCTCATACCACAGTAGATGAAAAAATTGACTGGGTAGCTGAGCTGGACGAAGAAGTTGGAGAAAAGAGACAACAACTGAAAAAAGAAGTATAATAAATATATTACAATTGCACATTAAATATATAACATTAAAAATGAGTAAATCATATCAAGGAAAGAATAACTTTTTAAAAGGAAGATATAATCTTATGTAGAGAAGGAGCGTCTTTAACAAATAAAATCAAATTGAACTAAGCGTTGTTCATGATCATTTGGCTTATATGGTATATTCCCGTTAGAAGGAAATAGGTTATATATAACATTAATATTGTTAATTAGCGTCTTTAAAAATGGGCTTTTCAGAATAAAAAATAAGTGAAAGTTTGGAAACAGTTTTGGTATAAATAAAGTAATCTTTTTCCTTTGCATGTTACTTAACTAAAATAAGTTTACATTACGATGGACATTTTCAGTTTAATCCAAACTTAATAGGGGGATGTTCTGTTAAAAAAATTATATAAAAATTGTCCCAAATGAATACCCAGATGCTCTTTAAATGATTCCCATCGCGAAATAATATTATACAAGATTACACGCAGACTTGCTCAACATACATTGTGCAAAGAACGGGCGGGATGGGGGGATGAGCAAAAAAAAAAAGCAGCATGAAGTTGTGAAAAAATAGAGTAAACGTGTAGACATTTGCACTGCGGTTGTTGTTAACTCCCTCTTTTCTTTACTATCACCCCTTGGCAACAATAAACTGTAATTTTCCGACTCTAGGGTTAATAATTTTTGCTTAAAATGGGTAAAAGAGCAGGAAGAAAAAAAAAATATTTAAATTAGTTTTAAAATTGTTCCATCGGGACATTGAACCAGGTACTTTCCACGTGTAAGACGGGCGTAATAATCACTACACTACGAAACATATGTTATTCTGTAAAGGAACAACGCAAGTGAACACAAGAAACATAAATGCAACAATTTCTCCAACAACTTATTTTTCGTTTCATCCCACGCCGCTTGCTTACTGTACAGAATGGACTGCATAAAGCTTTTTAATAAAAAACAAATCACACAAACTATTCGTGTAAGAAGACAAAACATTTAAGCTTTGTTTATTGACTAAAACAAATAATAGTAAACGTTTCGGGTCATGCCTTTATCAGTAGAATAATTTAAATAATTACTTGCATATATCTTAAAACGTATTAGAGTCTGGAAAGGCAGACCAAAAGACAAACCTAGACAGCATGGTGTGGGTTTCGCTGTTAAAAACACTCTTCTACCATCCATTGAACCCCCGTCATTAGGCACGGAGAGGATCCTCACTCTAAGACTCAGAACAACTGCGGGCCCAGCAAACATTCTTAGTGTGTATGCCCCAACACTCTATTCAACTCCAGAAGAGAAAGACCAGTTCTATGGAGCGTTAGACCAGGCAATAGCCAGCATCCACAAAGACGAGGTAATCTATCTCCTAGGAGATTTCAATGCTAGAGTGGGGAGCGACCACGAAGCCTGGTCCACCTGCCATGGACTCTTTGGAAGAGGAAAGTTAAATGAAAATGGACAAAGGCTTCTGGAATTGTGCTGCTCACGAGGCTTGTGTGTGACCAACACTTTTCTTTAAGTGCATAGATATACATCAAGTATCTTGGAGACACCCTCGATACCACCAATGGCACCAGCTGGACCTCATTATCACCAGGCGTGAACAACTAGCTAGTGTCCTACTCACTCGCAGCTATCACAGTTTCGACTATGACACGGATCATTCCCTTGTCGCCAGCAAAGTAAGAATAATGAGGAAAAACTCGTACCACACAAAGAAAAAGGGAAGTCAACGCATCAATACCTCCTGAATGAAAGACCCTGCGATAGCGCAGCTGTTCAAAGACAATGTGAAGGAAAGTCTCTCAAAGATGTCCCCATGCGTCAACATTGACTCCAAATGGACGCATCTGAGAGACACAATCTATACATCTGCAATACAAGCCTTTGGCAAAAAATCTCACAAAAACACGGACTGGTTTGATGAACATTGGGACGAGATGAAACCTGTCACTGAAGCAAAAAGGAAAGCTTTTATGGCTTACTAGGAAAAGCCTACACCCGACAATTTGCAAGCCTTAAAAACAGCTAAGTCACTTGCCCAAAAGTTTGCACGTAAATGTGTCAATACCTACTGGCTTAAGCTCTGTTCCAGTATACAATCAGCTGCAGACATGGGCAATGCAAAAGTCATGTACGAAAACATCAAAAAGGCAACGGGCCCCGTGACGTCAAAAGTTGCTCCCCTAAAGTCCAAAAGTGGAGAAATTATTCAAGACCAGGCAGCACAGCTAAAACGGTGGGTTGAGCATTATCTGGAATTGTATTCAACAGTTACCACAGTCTCCAGCACCGCTCTAGATGACATCCCAGATATGCCACGCATGGAAGAACTTGATGTCATGCCCACACAGGAAGAGCTGAGCAAAGCAATTGACAGCCTAGCTTGTGGAAAAGCGCCTGGGAATGATGGAATACCACCAGAGGTTCTAAAGAGTGGCAAGACAGCTTTACTCCAACCATTGCACGAGATTCTGTTCCTCTGCTGTGAACAGGGCTACATCCCCCAAGACCTAAAGGATGCAAATATAGTGACACTATATAAAAAACAAAGGTGATAGGAGTGATTGCAATAATTATCGCGGCATTTCACTCCTTAGTATTGTAGGAAAGACCTTTGCCCGCGTTATACTAACACGATTACAGAGCCTAGCATCCCGTGTCTATCCAGAATCTCAGTGCGGTTACCGGTCCGTCTGTCTACCATAGACATGGTGTTCTCCATACGACAGCTCCAGGAAAAATGCAGAGAGCAGCAGATGCCACTATACATTGCATTTGTGGACCTTACAAAAGCCTTCGACTTAGTCAGTCGCAACGGGCTATTCCAAATACTGGCAAAAATTGGATGTCCCCCTAAACCTACTTGCCATCATCAGACAGTTCCATGAAAATATGCTTGGCACAGTGCAGTTCGATGGAGCTAAGTCAGAGGCCTTCCCTGTCAGCAGCGGAGTTAAACAAGTTTGTGTACTCACACCAACACTCTTCGCATTATCCTTCTCTGCGGATGATGCGGCACTAACAGCACATACAGAATCTGGTTTGCAACAACTCGTGTCAAGCTTCTGCAATGCCTGCAAAGAATTTGGTCTGCAAATCAGCTTGAAAAAGACAAACATCATGGCACAAGACTCTCGACCTCCTCCTACCATAAATATCGATAATGAAAACTTGGAGGTTGTGGACAGCTTCACCTACTTAGGATCCAAGGTCTCCAATGCACTGTCCATTGAAGAAGAAATAAACAGCAGTATTGGCAAGGCAGCCGCAACAATGGCTAAACTAAATAAGCGGGTCTGGCAAAACACCAAGCTAACGGAGAAAACCAAACTGTGCGTCTATCGAGCCTGTGTCATTAGTACACTACTATATGGGAGCGAGACATGGACCACTTATACATCACAAGAGCGTAAGCTTAACAGCTTCCATTTGAGATGCCTGCGCCGCATCCTTGGTATTAAATGACAAGACAAAGTGCCTAATAGTGAGGTCCTAATGCGTGCCAATACCCAAAGCATGTTCTCAATTCTTAGTGAAAGACGCCTGAGGTGGCTAAGACATGTCAAAAGAATGTGCCCCGGCCGCATCCCGAAGGACCTCCTATATGATGAACTTGCTTCTGGAAAGAGGAAAAAAGGCCGCCCACGCTTGCGATTTAAAGATGTCTGTCAAAGGGACATGAAGGCAGCCAAAATACATACATGTGACTGGGAGTGTAAGGCAGAAGACCGATCTACGTGGCGCACAGTTGTCAAAGAGGGCGTCATAGTAGCAGACGAGCGAAGAATGGAGGAGGCTGCAGACAGAAGAGCTAGGAGAAAGGCCAAAACATTTGGAAGCACAGAACTCGTGTGTAAAAACTGTGGCAAAGACTGTCACTCAAGGATAGTACTGCACAGCCACTCGACAAAATGCAACCCAACCCAACGGTGATGCACCATCGTCTCACGAGACGGAAGGATTCCGGATATTAGAGTCTATGTGATAAAAAATGATAAGAAGTGAAAAACAAAAACAGACAAGGTCACAGAATATAGGAAAAGGGAGGAAGCTGCTTACTGTGATTTTTTGACTACTGCGGGGGTCATTCGTCATGCTCATTTGCAAACGGCCGTTTATGTGAACTATACATAAAGATCATTTATCTTATAACATGTGATCAAGTTCTAAATAATAAGTGCTCCTGAAATATGACCTGTGTTGAATGTTATTTCTGATTAATTTAAGGCAAAAAATCATTGTTTGTGCTGTCACCACAGTCCATAATCATGGAATCTAGTGGTGCTGTGTGGCTAGTACAAAGCTCAGCCGGCTAGTGCAACTTTTAGTACTCGGAAACAGTCCCTAGCATTGACAAATACATGAACCAGGGACTATTCCACGATATTTGGCTTGCGTTTTTTTACCAATGTTTAAGTCCTGTTTTCATCGTTGCCATGCATCGTTTCAAACCAACGTCAATGCACGAAACGGCATTTTAAAAAAACAGCAGTCACGCTAATTATTATAATATATAAACACCCAGTGGTGTGGTTCTGTATGTTTGTAACGTAACGCTGACGAGCGATGTACGACAGTCTACAGCAGTTAGTTTAGTTGAAACGCTGAGGAGCGATGTACGACAGTCTACAGCAGTTAGTTTAGTTGAAAAATCGTGTGTTGATGAGCGCTGTAAAAATATTTAATATGATGACGTCATTGTTTGGTGTGCATCGGTACGCAAAATACAACCCCTATTATTATTATTAAATAAATACTTTGCGTACATTTCATAAAGTTTAATAATTCGTATTTATCAAAAAAGGACAAGTTAGTTGGTCTTTAAAAAAAAGGTTGGCGCCGTAGGCGCCCAAAAAAAGGGGGCGCCGCAGGCGCCACGGCGCCTGGCACAATCTAGTTTATCAAAGATTGACGTATACAATTTAGGTTAACGATGCAATTTAAAAGAGGGTAGTTATATAGAAAAGAGGATTTCTTCAGAGATTTAGTATTAGAGTGAGGAAGTCTAAGAGAGGGATGTAGAAGGATTAACATTTATTTTTAATGTTTATACCATATAGTTGTTCTAAGATCGTTAAGTAAGTGTTAACGAGTGTAAGGGCTCTAAACATGAAATTTGGAAATTGAGGTACGTGCTTGAATAAAGTAAACTAATCAAAATATGTAACTGCTCATGTATATATTGAACTCTTTTTCAGTCCATGGCGGACTATGGGGCAAGTGAATTAGCGTTCATAACTTTCATTAAGCCATCACTAGCGAGAAAGGAATTGTGTGGCTAGCACAATGTCCGGGTTCATGCCTGCATCAACGCTTAAACCTGCTAGACCACAACGACTCTGCGTGTTTTTTTAACTGCACATCAAGTATTTAACTGAATTTTAATCAGAGAAACTAAATTTTAAAAAACGCTTGTTCATCTTTTAGTTTATTTTTTAAAAATCAAGATGAAGCGCTGAATTTGTTTGCTAAAAGGACATAAATGATAAGAAAATAAGTTAAGTTGGTAAAACTTACTCCCCATATTTCCGGTCTAAAAATTATAATATTTAAAATCTCTTCCAGCATCAGTAGTGTCAGGAAAACACCAACAGGAACCTCAACAAGCAGGGACAATGCAACGACGGTGACCAGCATCATCGTCGTGGAGTTGGTTTTTTTCAACTGCTGACTCTCCCTTGTAAGGTTCTGTCTGAACAGCTGGACGCGCCTCTTCATCGCTTTTCTCATAGATAAGATAAGAAGCGTGTTTAAGACAATAAGAGACACGCACGGAATCAGGATGACAAAGATGATCCTCAAACCATAGTAGATGTTCAAATAAATTCTTTTGTTGGCTCTAAACCAAGGGCGATAGCTTCTGACGCAGGCCGAAACCATGACGCTTGGGTTGAGTCGCGAACGTCGCCATGTCTCTGTGAAGTAGTAATAAAAAAACTTCGGGCTGCCGATAAGCGTCGCAAAGAAGTAGATGGTACTTATGCCGTATAGGACATTTCGCATCTTGCACCAGGTCCGGGCCTTGAAGGGGTGGCACACGTAGATGTACCGCTGGATGGCCAGCGTCGTGGTCAACCAGATAGAAGCTGTGTGGAATATCACGGGCATTTCATACTCCGTCACAGAGATTGTGTAGCACCAATTGTATGGAATCCACTCGTGCACCCTTTCAGTAGCGTAGAAGTAAATAAACACCGGAAAAGCAAAAGCCCACGTCATAGTGTCTGAAAGTGCAATGAGAACAAGGATCACGTTGACAGTAGAGCGCATGTGAGGTTTGAGTAAAACGATGCACACCAGGGTGTTATTTATAATGGTCAGTAGAATCATTAAGGGAGATATATATCCTTTAACTGGAACTGCGTACCTTAAAAACAAATATAAAGCAAGGAACGAATAAGAGCTGAATTTATTTATATTTTCTTTAAAAAGATTGGGAAAGCGATCTCCAAAAATGAGATCAGAAATACATAACGTATAAGTATAGTAACAAAAAATACATTTTGCTTCAAAACTAAGTTATGCTTAATATGAGTTTAATTAAACAGAAATTGCTAATTTAACACAAATAATAGACTAAAATATTTGTGAATTGAACTTTCGAGCTAATTAAGAAACAAATATTTTCTTAACATATATGTTCATTTATTATTTTAAAAGTCTCAGTTGGATCATTTTAATTTCTTATAGCATCAGGCTTTAGAAACGCACATCGTTAAAAATGTTTTTTCTTCTTATAATCATTTGTTAATACGTCACTCATTTAACAGTTTTTATAGACTCACCCCTCTATGGTGTTAAGTAAAAAGGCTTTCCGTGTTGTGCAGTTGCTGTAACGGCTGGTGTTCAGCGAAACGTTTGGGGCTAGGTAGCTGAGAAAGGATGTCCGCTTGTGGTTCTCAACGGTGACGTTGCAAAGAAACGTCAAACAGGTCCACAAAGCTTCCAGTGTTTCGTTGACAAAAGACAAGTCACGGCATTGTGCTATGCAATGTTTGTCACATATATCGTTCATGATGGGAAGGTGTCGATCCTTTCCTGGGGGTCCTTGTATGTAGTCAGCGGCTTCACAATTTGGTTTTGAAAAGTAGATTCATTTTCTTCTATGCCCTTGATTGAAATGTTTGAAAAAATGTTGAAAATTCACAAAAAAAGTTTTTCTTCAGTTAACTTTTAAAACCAGCATCCTTAAAGAAGACACTTCAGCTAAGCCATAAAAGTAATGTAGGATCTTATGCTGACGTGACTCACATAATCTGGTGCTTAGGTTGTATGGCTACTTCAAACAATGTTTTACCTGATGCTGTCACAGCAAATATGATGCTGAGTCGACCTTGTTCACTTGACTTAGTTGGATATTTGTAAATAAAGTGAAAATAATGTTTACTTGATTAGGGGGCTGCTGATGATTTCAAAAAGTTCATCTGAAGCTGAATTTACTTAGCTAACTTTCCTCGATGCTTACTTGAATTTTTAAATCAGATAAATTGCTGATCTTAAGAAACTTAGGTAAATAACAAACTGATGTTAATTGAATATTTAATCATTTACCCAGGCACTGATTAATTCCAATGGTTGAGATTAAATCTTAATTACAAAAAATTAATTATCCGTTTTCTTTTTGAGATTCTTTTATAACTAAAATGTCTTGTTTTAATTTTTAGTGAATTTGTATATATTCAAATACTAAGTCGTCAATATCAGTGACAAGAAACTTCTAATAATCTTCATCTAAATATCATTCTATGTCCAATTTGAATTTTTGTCTTAACTCGACATTTTTACATAAATCAGTGTAGGATTAAACTGTTTCGTTTTGTTATGTCTTTATTGAAGACGTTGCAAACATTTCTGAAACGCAATAAGCACAGCCGTAGGATCGGATAAAGGTATCTAAAATTTCACAAAATAAATAAATTAAATAAAACCATTTTCATGAGAGAAGGGAAATTTTGGCAAATGTTTTTTTTTCATTTCAATAGTTGCATGCAGTATTTTTACAGGAGTGTTTTCTTCCTGGATTTACTAATATTTCTTGAGATGAAATCATTCATATAATTTAAAGTTATTAAGCAGAGAAGAATACATTAGCAAAAATTTGTAATTCTACAGTTACTGTATTCTTTTTCGACATGGTAAAATGTATTGATTGTAAAAGTGTTAATATAAATTATTATTTTTTTATTTTTAAAATTAGAGTGAATTTTAATTACACCGATGTTTGAAAACTAAATATTTAGATTTTACTGGAAAGTGAAATCTTTGAATTAAAAATAAAATTTAAGGTTACTGTCAATACACACTTTTCATTGTAATGTTATCAAAACAAGTATTAAGGTTACTGGAATGATAGTTTTGAACGATTTGTAGCTTTGTATTTGATAATTGAAAAAAAAAAACTCTAAAATAAATAAGACGTCAAAACACTTTCAATATTTATTTCAGGAACACTGATCTTATTTTGCTGCGCAAGAGATAATGTTTTAATAACGTAAATTTCATTGATTTGCTTCTAAAAATCAATTTTTTAAAGTTAACGTCATTACCACAAATCTTTCATGATTTTACGATTTTAAAAAAGGAACTGCAGCTGATTTATATCAGTCTTTTAACGTTACAGTTTGGCAATATGAAATTTTACTTCATTGATTCTTTAGCAGAAAATAATTTCTAAATGATGCAGTAAAATTCATATTGAAATTAAAATTTTATCTAAAATTGTCTAAAAGCACTGTTAAGGTGCAAATAATCGTTGCTTACCAATTCGTGCAAACAAACAAAAAATGAGAATATCCAAAACAATGAAATGAAGCACATACATTCCTTTGAAATTAATTATATTAATTTATATCAGCAATTGAATGTACCTACATACAACTAAATCATTCTCCTTGCATTATGAACATATGACTGTTTTTTTTTTAAATTTGTCATAAAGCTTTGAATTCACTCGTTTGTATTAGTACAATTTGTATAGTATTTTTCTACATAATGTTTCACATACATTTTACCCTTTCACTGAATCTCAAAGATTACAATATTTTGTGTACACTTTATTGTGAATAATGACATAATTATATCTCATGTGCCAAAACGTAGGTTCACGTTTAAATCCATTATCCCATACGTCACTACAGAGAATAATAATTGCTGCGGCCAAAGAGCAAGCTGAGTATGTCTAGGGGATGTAACTGTAGCCGCCATCTGTCGCCAATCATTACCCTTTTACATCAGAGGTTCCTTGTTGTTGGTGTAAATTTTAGTACTAAAAGGTTTTAAGAAGGAAAAACAGACAAAGAAAAAAAAGTAAATTAAAAATAAATAAATAAATACAAAGTAAATTTTAAAAATCCACGTATTTGCAGAATCATATGCTGCATTCTTTAAATCAAGTCATATATTTAGGTGAGTCAAACAGGTTTGGTCATAATAAATTTGATTTTTATTAACACAAACATCTAATCCTTGTATATTTTGAACCAAATACTTTTTTTTAAAATTCATTTTTGATATTTTTACGCACCCTTTTTTAATAAACGTAATATTTTACGACAAAGAAAATTGTCGAATAACCCTGTGTTTCAGACATACTGATGGATCATTGTTTATGTCCCTTGATAACTGCATACACTGCTTTCCTGCCACATGCTGTGACACACTTTAAACCGTGTAAATAAATATTGCATGAAACAACAAATGTTATTCGGGGAATAACTAATGCCAAGCAATTTGATGTAACATTAATTGTTCGTTTGTCTGGGAATTCTCTCCGGTCAAGCGCATAGGCAAAGAGGTCAAAACTTTTTTTTCCTAATGGCAGGTATTCCATTAAGTAAAATACATGGAGTTGGAATTAATGTGCAATGTATTATACCATAAATACTATGTAGCGGGCTTTTAAATGGTATATATTTGTAATTCTAAAACGTGATATTTTAAGTTGACAATATTCAAAAGTAGTATTCCGATTTGGGAGAAAATACGTTTCGAATTCCATCATTTGAATATCAGAATATTCAACGTACCTTAGAATATAAAAACAAGCTAAAATAAAATAGTAACTGAACTTCTTTTAAAAATTGTGATGCAAAAAACTGTATTATCTTATCTAATATGTTACAGATGCTCCTTCTGTACAGAAGATTATTGCGTCCTACGTACTTCTATGGTTTGTGTTTAGTCTTGTATTCTTACTAGAGTTTTAAATGATGATAAAGTATTGGCTTTCCTGGTTTCTCCAGGCAACCCATACCACGTCCGAATACCGGACGGAAAGAAAGAAAACTTGTATGTGTTTGTTCTTGCATATGGAATAAGAAAGGTGTTCTTATCTTTATGTCTATCTGACAGTTGTATTAAGTTATCTTTGTGTTGTATTTCTAAATTAGAATTAATAGCCTTATGTATAATTACTAATTTACTCTTGGTTCTTCTATCCTCTAGTGTTTCAAGGTTTAATGATTTAACTAATGGTGTTACACTTGTCAGTTTTGAATATTCTCCAGTAATGAGTATGTCAGTTTTTTTTTGTATTTGCTCTAACTTATCAATATTTTCAATAAAAAATAACACCAATGCCAAACTTATTTCATTTTCGATTTTGAAAAATTAAAAAAATATAATGGCCCTTATTTTTGCATTCAGAAATCTTTAATTAATATCAACCCATAACGTAATTTAAACAAAATCATGTTAAGCCTGGTCCCTTTTGGAACTCAGGACGTGTTAGCGCATTTTCGTATTATGTATCAGTACTTATGTTAGATATTAGCATTATGTAGTTATCATTAATTGTGTTTAGATTTTAGACATATTTTTATGAATTTTCTTGTGTAATGAATATACCTGAAAAAAAATTATTTAAAAGTCATTTCTTGACATTTTATTTTTTTTTATTTTCTCTTTAATCTAACTACAAGTGGTTTGTGGTCACTGAAATAGGACTCATAAATGAAACATTCTAAATTGTAATCAGCTAATCTCGCAAATACTCCGTCAATTGTTGTTTGATAGATCGTAGTTGCCAATCTTGGTGAAAGTAGTTGAATGTTGAAGCTTGTTTCGAAAAAGTTTTCAATTTCTGCCCCTGGGCCGCTAAGATCTTGATTGAAGTCACCACAAATGATGACGTAAAACTCTCTAAACTTTTACACATATTCTAATGACGTCAACAAAAAAAAACTAATACTTTTGATAATACTAAGACTTCCGGCAATGGCGGCCGTTGCCTGCGCCAGTGTTATCTCTCGATTCGCAATGTCTTTTGGTAGTTTTAACGGGGTTTTTTAACGGATCGAGTAACTGAGTGTTGATGCACAAATGGCAGGTCAGGACATACAAAAAACATATATACATCATGGGTCTAGGACTTATGGATGCTGAGATCTAGGGACAGACGGACGGACGGACGGACAAAACGGGTGCAATAGCGCATTCGACTTCTCGAAAATGCGCTAAAAATCATTATGGATGATTGCAACAAAGAAGAAAATACTTGGTTTTGCTTGACTTAGCGTATTTAATAATCAATACAACAGATAGTTTGGACTTTTCTTTTTACTATGATTTGGTCGTTACAGACAATATCCACCAGTCAATTAAACGTGTGTCGCATTTTGCCTGCGTGCCGGTGTTTAAAAAAACAACCTTGTAATGGCCATGATTTTCAGTAGCAGTAATCTATTAACAGAACATACGAGTTCGGTAGGAACAATTTCATTTTGACATTTAAAAAATACAACATACGATATTTCATTTCTTTTGCAGAAAAATCATTAAATGTCATAACATATAATATTCTCATCTAACATTAGGTTTTTAATAATATTATTATACAATTTTTTTTTGCATAAAATAATGATACTAGCTAAAAACATAGAGATTAAAATATTTTTCAATTTTTGTTTGTTTGTTTGCTACAAATCTTAACAGAACTGCTGAATATTTTTTTAAAAAAATAATGAATCTGCTCAAATTGGATACTTTGTTTTCTGTTATTAAATTTTTAAAGGGAAATATAAATACCAATTATTTTGACAATTATCACACATTTAAGGCCGTGATCTCTCTAAAATTCAGTTTATGTATTTATTTTGTAAATATTATTTTTGTTTGTGTGTGTCTTATAGCCTCAGAGTCTTTGAGGTTCCAATGTTTTCATCAGAACTTTCTTGGGGCTTGGTAGACATTGGATAAACATATCTCCTCTCAAGGCTTAGCAATAGTCATTTGCTTGTGAAACAAACGCACTATTGACTTCACTGCCCAGCCATCCTTTAAGTAAATAATTTAAAAAAAACTGATTTATACACAATCATACCATAAGTCATGAAACTAGCTAAAAGGATTATAGCCTGCACAGTTCAGGCAATTTCGATTATCAGCTCAGACGTTCAGTCTTTTACACTCTTAATACTTCTAAAACCTACTGATTGTAAAACATTTAAGACAATTAATTCTCGCTTGGAAATACACCAAAAAAGATAATCTATTACAACAAGAATAATCTCATACAAATAAAAGATAATTTAATACAACAAAAAGATAATGTAATATACCAAAATATTTATTATCTAATACAAAAACTATCAGATGGACAAGCGAATAAATTATCCATAAACAAACACAACTTCTCTTTCTTACCGTTTGGAATTCGGAAATAAAATGTGTTGCCTAATCATACCAGTGAAACGAAAACTCTTTCAATGTTAAATATTCTATTGAAAATTAACGAGAATTCATGGATAAGCGTAGGCAGCAATAATTTTCTATATAAAAAGGAGTCCTTACTAATCATACTATTAGAAAATTAAAGCTCTTACCAACAAGATATTGATTTTCTGATTACTAGTAATTTATAGACAGTCGAGACAACTGAATTGATGAATTAACTCACATCGTTAATGAGAATTTAAAATCTGGTATATTTCCCTCTTTATCCAAATCTGCTGTTATAAAACCATTCCTGAAAAGACAAGGGTTTGATTAAACAATTTATAAAACTATCGAACTGTGTCTAATATTTTTTTATCGAAGGTCATGGAAAAACTAGTCTTAAAACAACTTTTTTGCGTATGTTAACGACCACACTCTTCTTATTCCCAATAAATCGGCCTAAAAACTTCTTATTGCACAGAGACCACTCTATTGAAGGTAAGAAATAACCTCCTACTCACACTAGATAGTGGGAACATCTCCATAATGGTCCACTTAGATATTAATGCAGCCTTTGACACAGTCGACCATCAAACAATGCTATAAGCGCTACAAAAGGAATTTGAAATTTCAGGCTCAGTTCTGGTTTGATTTCATTCATACTTATCTAACAGTTCACAGGCGGTATCAGTAGATGGCTTTATCTCTAACGAAGCTAAATTGGTTTATGGTGTGCCTAAGGGCTCCGTTTGGGTTCGGCACATTTGTACTAAAAACAATGCTACTACGTCTACTGCTTGAACAGCATTTAGTTAACATCAGCTATATACTCTAATATTGACTCCACATACAAATTTACTCAAGAGTGCATGGATGAGGTAAAGGCGTGGATGGCGTTCAGCACACTCAAGCTGAATGATGACGAGACTGAACTAAATCTATTTGCAACAATGAATCAAGAAGCACTTTCTTCTCTTCCGATTTCTATTTTGATAGCTATTTCGGATATAAAACACCGACTAAGAATCTTGGCTAAGTTATTTTTTACAACATGTCTAACAAAACTTCATCAATCACATCTGTCATTCTGCCTTCACCGCCTTAGGTCAGATCAACTCAACCGAACATTACTTAACAATTACTGCAACAAAAACTCTAGTCTGTGCTTTTGTTGTAGCTCGTAGAGATTATTGTAATTTCATCTGTAAGGTGCATCTAAAATATGCATTTAAAAACAACAGATATTTAAAAATTCAGCTGTCAGACTAGTTCCTATGGCCAAAAAAAAATCAACACTTGACAATTCTACTCCGCTACTTTACTCATTGGCTTCCTCTTCAAACTCGAATTGATTACTAATTGGCGTTCTCTGTCCTAACTTCTTTCCGACTCGTGGCCTTACTACATTACTGAACAGATGTCGGCCTACTCACCCATTCGCCAATTACGGTCATCTGCAGACACATGCATTCTCTCTGTTCCTTAAAAACGCACTAAAACAATTGGTGACAGGTCCTTTTCTTTTGGTACAGCTAAACAATGGAATTATCTACCATTATACATCCGTAGTATTCAAACAACCTCGTCTTTCAAGGCTGGACTTGAGAAACATCTTTTCAAAATTTTTCTATATATATATTTATCTCCTCATTGTTCAACCATAACTTTCATAAAATGTCACCCGTTATTAAATCATTAGCGGCGTATGCTACGACCTAGGTCGGCGTGCTAATGATAAAACAATTCTTTAAATGGTTAACGTAGCTTTTGTGTTATGTACTGTAATTAATATGGTTGCTATGATATGAATGCTATTTATAACTTAAATTTATGTTATTACCTTCTTGTAAAGTATTGTGAGCTCAACATAAATTATAAATTTATGTATTATTTATTCATTTATTCAAGTCGGATATAACTGTCATTAGTTTATATTTTCTTCTTAGAAATTTACTGTGATGATCATTCACCGTTGATCTAAGTACATTTTGGGGATAATTTTGCAAAATAAATTGGTTGGATAATATTTGCTTATCTTCATGTTACAACGTTCTAAAATGTTGCCAAAATTCTAAGAAAAATAACCTATTAATTCATTTTCATTCAACTTAATACCTAACTTTAACCTTTTGTGGAAATTAATTAAAATGTATGTTGTTAAGTTGACAATTTATGTTTCCCGTTATTCCTTTTAAATATCCAAGTTGATTAATTTCAAATACTTTCACAGCACTTGCCAGCAATAAATTGACATGCCACCTGCTATTTGACTTAATTTAAATCAGAACATTCCATTGACATAATTAATGTAAACAAGATATTATCTCTGTGGAAGAAAATTTACTTTCAAATCCTCTATTCTGAGCAGTTTTTCTTAAATTTAATATATATATATATATATATATATATGTCAACCTTGAATTTTTAAAAATAGATGTATCGGACTTTCAAAAGCCCTCCTTTGCCATAAAACGCAAATACCATTCAAATTTTGTTGAACCATTCCGTATGGGGGAAAGAAACTTTAAAAAAATTTAATACGTTACGTCTTAATTAACGTCAATAATTTTTTGAGCTCCTTAGTTATTTAGACATATTTCTTAACTAAAATTGTGTAGTTTTATTCTTTATTTCAAAAGATTTTTCTTTTATTCTAACAATAATAATTATGACGAAATTACAATATCTAATAAATAAACAAAAAAAATAAGTAACCAAAATTTTAAAATGCAGTAAATGCAAATACACAATCAAATACATCTCATATGAATTAATTGTGACAGAAAGAATTCTTTTGGTTTTAGCCTTTTTATCCGTTGTTACTCTTATATTACACACTGCAGATAAGAGACCCGCAAAAAACTTTAGGACGTTGCGTGCATTATTTGTACGCCATTTTTTCACACTTACTACCATTCTTTTTTCTAAAAAAATGTCTTTACATATTTGAATTGTAGTACCAGATAGCTTTGAAATGATTAAATTTTAATTTCATAAAAAATGTAATGCTTATATTATAATAATGACTTATACGTGAAATTCGAGTTCTTTAAAACAAAATTTAATCGTATATTTAATAACCACAACACATTTAAAACAATACACATAGACATTACTGCTTGGTTTTTGAAAAAATTAATGAAGCCACGATACTTTTAAGAACTCCGTAATCTTGTAATGGGCAGTATTGTTTAGATTTATTGTTGCACATCTCGTTCCTTGTGCTTAGCATCGCATGTGAACAGACGTTTGAACGTCTCTCGGAACTGCTTACTCATCCTGCAGTAAATGAAAAAGTTGAGCGGGTAGCTGAGCAGGATGAAGAAGTTCAAGAAAGCGGTCAGCGTCTGAAACAGATGAGATGAATATTTTCAAAATGAAATTTTAAATTTAAAAAAATTGTAAATAATACATTTAAAATATCGAAAATGTACATTTCAAAATAGTTTTATGAAACAAAATATCAACAATGGTAAATCATAATAAATTTAATTCCAAATGTGTATTTTTTTTTTCAACTTATCTTTGGGTTTCATTTTTTTTAAATTGTCACTTTCCTATTTATTTCTTGTGTGCAACATACTCTTAATATGCGAGTTTTATGCATGATCGGTCTTCTACTTGTCACTATATTACTGTATAAATATACGTTTCTTTAAAATGATTTGACCCATAATAAATGAACACAATAATTTGCAAAAATCATTTTTAAAAAAAATTATAAAGAATAATCTTTTATGCAAGTCCAATGAGCATACAGAAGTACAAGGAATCAAGAAAGATGTGTTTCACATGTCTCGACAGAATATCCATAATTGTTAAATGAATTTTTCTAAAAAACACGTTTATATTAATAGACTTCGACAATGAAATGATAAGTTATAATTCACAATTTTCTTTTTTTTTTCTTTTTTTTTAAATTTTTTTTTATACATATGTCTTTTATCCCTTTTTATTGGTTGGTAAAAGATTATAAAATTTATTTACTGAGATTTAGACTAATTATTGTAAAGTTGATCCATTTCGATATGCAAGAAGCATATGTTTTATAAGTGTCTTAAATAAATTAAAAGAATAAAAACAGCAACAAAAAAAAAAACTCAAATAATTAGTTGTAACGTAACTAGAAACATAACTGTCATATTGCGTGTGTGTATATTTATATAAAATGCTTTTTAGCTTGACAAGTGCTTGCCTTTCTTTCTTTTGGTTGTAAATACAAATGATCTACATTAGTCAAATAACTTAATGGAATTAATATTTTATGCAAGCTCACAGTTCTCGCCTTTGTTTAAAATTGCAAAAATTTAGTTGCATATGTAAATGCCAGTAATTGAAGGATTAAGAAATTTACTTTGTTTAGATTTAGTATTTACAGCGACAAGTAACTGTTTTAATCAAAATTAAATTAATTCCTAAAATATGTTTCGTCTTAAGATTTTTTATTTCGAGACTACTAAAAAATGCTTTGAATAAAATCTCATTTGCTCATTAAATGTTTAATTATTAGATTTGTATCATAAAAATTGTTATTTATAAATAGTTTTTTGAACTGTAAGCTTATACAATATAACTTTGATTTTAAAAAAAAAAGATTTAAAGAAATATTTAAAATAGTTTAATTTAAAAATTTAAGCAATGTATAATTTGAATCAATTTTGCACAGTAACAGGGGCGTCACCAGGGGTATGCCAGGGTAGCACTCGGTGACAACAAAAAAGGGGACACACCAAAATTTGGCTGAATTTAATATGGTAATTTGTGAGTTGGTGAAACCAAAACTAGCGACGCCTTTGAAACTTTAGATAAGTAGCCAAGAAAATACTCAGTAGCAAAAAAATAAAATAAATAAAAATACATTTTTATGAAAGTATATTTCCCTATTATGAAGATCTGTCTAAAGAATGAAGTTCCTTGTTGGTTAATTCAAAGAGAAAATAAGGCACAAACAATATTTTAAAACAATGTCATTGTTTACTTTAGAGGAGAATGTAGTGGCTCATTGATCAGTAAGTAGAAAAAAACTTAACTAAATATTTAATTTTTTTTTAATATAAATACTTTTTCAGCATTAACCTTGCCGAATCAAGACTTACACCCCAAAAGTAATACTAATATAAAACAAAATTGAAAAACAAATTTATATTTACGTTTTGAGCAAGATTGTATCTCAGTAAAGTTTGCTTAGATTAGCAATGATGTATTGAAAAATACAGAATACCTGTTAATTTAGTTTTTAAAATCTTAAGAATTTGCTTCGACTTAATACCCGTTGAATGTCTTTGAAACTTTACACCATTAGATGACAAAAGGGACTGAATTGAAATTTGAGAAGTCAATTTTTTAGAAACAAATAATAACATTATTAAACATCTATTGTCATCACATAAAAACATATGTCAATTTGAATCTCTTTAGTTTATAGGAAAGCAGTTTAAATTGATGTCAAAATAATGCTCTCTACCATATAAAAGTGTCAATGGTTAAAAAAAATTGTAATTCTTTTTAAACGATGTATTTGTGAAGAATTTAAAATCATATTTCCGTCATTTCAAGACAAAGTTAGGAAAAAACAAAACAAATGGAGCCTTTAAAGATACTAAAAAGTTATAAAATTATTTTGAACAAAAATTTAAACCCATTTAAATTCACTTAAGGGCCAATAAGGACAAATTAGATAAAGATAAACTTAGCTGATAAAACTCATCTCCCAAGTTTCCGATGAAAAAACATTTTTCTTTATAATTATTGTGATTATTTGGAGAGTTATGAGAGCTGCACCTGGGAGCTCAACCAGGAGACAAACAACCATGACAGTTACCATCATCATCGTCGTGGAGTTGGTTTCTTTTAACTGCCGGCTCTCACTCTTCATGTTTTGTCTTGAAAGCTCAATACGCTTCTTCATGGCCTTTCTCATAGTGTAGATGAGTAGTGTGTTTAACACAGCTAGGGTTAAGCAAGGTATTAGGATGACGAAGATTATTCTGAACACGAAGTAGCTATTGTATACATTTAAGTTGTTTAACAACAATGCCCGCGGCACTTTGATGCATGCTGAAACCATGACAATGGGGTTGAGTCTGGACCGTTTCCATGTCTTGATAAAGTACAACTCAAAGTACCTCGGGGTTTGGATGAGCGCGGCAAAAATGTAAATGGCAATGTTGCCATAGATGACGTTTCGCATCGTGCACCAGGTCCGGGCCTTAAAGGGATGACACACGCAAATGTACCTTTGGATGGCCAGCGCTAAATTTAACCACATGGACGCTGTGTGGAAGATGGTGGGGAGGAATTCCAGCAGAAGATATTCGGAGTTGCACCAGTCGTACGGGATCCACTCGTGCACCCTCTCAGTGGCGTAGAAGTATATAAAAACCGGAAATGGAAGTAGCCCTGTCATCACGTCTGCTATTGCCATGGCAATAAAAATGGCGTTTGTTGAACTGCGCATGTGTGGTTTAAGTAAACCGATGCACATAAGGCTGTTATTGATAATGGTCAGTAGTATAACGGGTGGAGCTATGTATCCGTTGATTGGAACTGTGTACCTGAAAAAGCCAAAGAAAGAGAAACCACTAGATTAAAAAAATATTTACAATTAATAAGACTACAGTGGTTATGTCAGCATAGTAATAATAATAATAATAATNATGTCTGAACACATTAGGGCGATTACACAAGATAAACAGTGCCCCGTCTCCCGTCACTTCAATGGACGCGACCATATGGGTGTCAAGGACCTGGCAGTCACTGCTATTGTCTCGTGCACAAACACACCCACGAGAGTCCAGATTGAAAACAGATTAATAGACAGTCACGGTACAATTGCACCACATGGGATGAATATGGTCTTTTCTTTGTCCACCTAGGCGCTTGCCCCGCCCCCTCTCTGCTTTCCTATATATAATCGCTCTGTCATCTCTCAGTTTCACTTTTTCTTTGGATACTTCGGATTCCACCGCAGCTAAGTTCCTTCATTTTTATTTTCGTTTTTTATTTTTATTTTCGTTTTTTCTGTGTCTTGTATGTTCGTTGATAAAGGCTCTTTGCCGAAACGTTCGCTGTTTTGATACGTCCGGTCAGGCTAACCCATACCTTGTTTACGTCTTTCCCATTATTTTGTATAAGCCTGATTGCAGTCCTACCCCTCATTTTGTTTACTAAACTAACTACACCACATTTGTAAGAACACTATGCAGACGATGTAACATGTTCTGAATTCATAATTGAACTAAATGTAAACAGAACGTTTAAGTTTTTAAATAATCATTCATTATTAATTTTCAGCATTTGGTTTTACCCGTTGCTTCCCTCCTTTTTTTAAAACTATTTATAAGCCATTTTGTGTGTGGTACACCGCAGGTCGGATCTAGTATAATATTTATTTTTCACTAAATAGAGAACCAATTTCATTGCCTTAAATTACTCACATTGCAAGAAAAAAAAACTTTAAATGATAGACTTCATTTTTTAAAATATATTTTGGTTCACAGAACAAAAAAATCAAAACTCACCCGGCGACTAAGTAGTGTATTGGATGGGCACCGTAAAATGTACAGCTTGTGTTGGTGCTGTAGTCAGCAGACAATTGGCCTAGGTACCCAAGAAAAGCTGTCATCTGGTCGTTCTTTACGGTGACTCTACAAAAAAACGCCAGGCAGGGCCAGAGAGCCATAAAAGTCCCATTGGTAAAAGATAAGTCCCGGCAGAGGGACAAGCACTTTTCGTCGCAGCTCACGACCATGTTTGGTTATCGGTAGACCTTTGTGTTAATCTATGTTAATCTGTGCTTAGGTTTATGAGCGGTTTTTTTCTGATTGGTTAAGAAATTGTTTCGCTTTTTCTTTTTTTTAGGGATTGTTTGGTTATTTTTAAGTTAATGTCCATAAATTTTATTCATTAAAAAATTTTAGACTAAAAATCATAGACATAAAATGTAACTATTTTAGTTATATAGCACTAATTTCATTTCGTGATTCCAATCTCGACTTTACCTAGTGGCTTGCTCTGAAGCTGTCTCTGATGCAGGAATGAATTAGTAGGTGAATCTGTTGATCACTAAACTTAGTAGCTGATTCCGACTCAATCTGAAGCTGACTTCAGACTTGGTTGCTGGCTCTAAAAGTGATTTGATTTTGTTAGCTAGCAATGATTCTAATTTGACATAAATAAATTACTTCTCTTGTTGATTTGACGTCGTCGTTGGTACTGAATTGATATTATTTACTTGTTTTGATGCTGACTGGATTTTGTTACTTTTATGTTGACTACTCTAAAATGTACACAAGCGAATGTAAGGTCTAAGATTTATGAAACCTTCAAGCGACAATTAAACATTATTTTTATTTAGTTTGGCATGTCTACTGAGAGTTTTTGATGTGAGAAAGCTAATTAGATAAAATACACGAAACAATGAAAAGTAAAGAATGTCATTTAAAACTTTAATCTCCTTTTCTAGTGCTAGTCTTTTTTAGTTGGCAGTGCAAACTATTATTTGAGTCTACAAAATTAAAATCAGCCATTTTGACATGTGTTTTTTAGTAAGGAGTTTTGCCATTAACACCGGGGAATAGTGCAAGACACACAATTCCTTGCTCACAAGTGGGGGCTCATTAAAATTGTGAACGTTAATTCACTTGCCCATGAGTCCGCCATGGATTGAAAAGGGGTTATATAATATTTTATGACATTAATCCTGTAGATCAGTGCAATTAAAAGAGGTGCTCTCAAAACTATACGTGTCTGCGGGCAATCCGCCGCCGGTAAGCAGAATTTATCATGAAAGGACAGAAAATTATAACTAATATTTTCCATTAGCAACGATTATTACTGACACTATAGAATGTGTCAACTTTTAGGGAATAAGTGCATATAATGAAACACATCAATTACATTGCGCTACCACCAAAGTACATGGAAATAGCTGCACTTGTCCCCAGTACAATGTAAAACATCATGCTAGCTTCACAATGATTTTTGCAATGAGACACACGCATTCTTCTATGTTCAATACATATTAGGCGTATGTACTTTAGCTCTGATCTCGTTTTCTTTAAAAATTAGAAACAGAGACATTTTGTTTGAAATATATAAACATTTATAAACAATATATAAACATGTTGTCCCTTTTTTTAAATACTTTGGATTCCACCGCAGCTAAGTTTCTTCCTTTTATATTTTATTTTTATTTTTCGTTTTACTTGTGTATTGTATGTTCGTTGAAAAAGGCTCTTTGCCGAAACGTTCGCTGTTTTGTTACGTCCGGTCAGGCTAACCCTTACCTTGTTTACGTCTTTTCCATTTAATTTTTTATAAGCCTGATTGCAGTCCTACCCCTCATTTTGTTTTAAATATATATCAGTCTTATTACAATTATTCTGTTATTTGAGAATATTCATAATAAACTAGCTTCAGCTAAATGTTTGTTTTTCCCAGAGAACATGGGAAATTCAAATAATTTTTTTTTATTAAGGCTAGCGTTCATTTTTAGATGTTAGTTATGATCTACCAAAATACTTTAATTGTCTTGACATCCACAATGAAAATCTTTGCATTTTTATTTTTATTTTAGTCTGAAATTATTATTTGTAAAAATGAGATTAACGTTTTCCTTGAAAATAATTTAAAAATTAATAGAACACTTTATTTTATTCTTCATGTTTACTAGTGAAATTTTATGTTTAAGTATGTCGAATATTTCATTATATTAAAACGTTCTTAGTTTCAATAGAAGTTAAAAATAAAGCTTTACTTGTAATCAGTTAAGAGACATATAAGTCTTAGCAGAAGTATTATTATTTGGATAATTTAACGATGATAATTTTTTGACAAATTTGAAGACCACTATTCTTAAATTCAAAATAAATCATTTATTGTAATTCAAAGCCCGAGGAACAGCGCGTAAACCACATACAGTTACTCATTACTATGATACTAGCAAAGCAGAAATGCGAGTGCCTCAATTAAAATAAGTTAATGCACTGAACATGCAAACATTGTATCTAAAAATTTTACAACTGAGATTGCGTTTCAGTTACTGGCAAACTTACTAACTCGCCTTATAAATGACCCAAAATAAGTAGAATAAGCCGGTCAAATTTTTTCAAACCATATGGCCTTGTCATAAATATTTATTACCCATCAGAACCAATGTTCCGCACGTAGGCTCTCAGGTTTCCACGACCATTTTAAAAAATAAATTATTCAAGGTCACGTTAACGCGGGATGTTAGGAACGTGCAGAATGATTAGCCCTGAAACAAACAAGAAATGTCCAGTGATCTAAGGTCAAAACACAGTGCTCGTGATTGTGTCTCATTAAGTAGCTTACACTCACTCAGCTTTTAAATCTTTTGTGAGTATTTGATGTCGATGTAACAAAATGAAAAGACACCATAAAAAACAAAGCTTAAGAGATGTAATTAGCCGTTCCCATCCTGATCATATCTAGGCACGAACATGGGTAATGTTTGATTTTTTTAATGGATTGAAATTGATGAAGATAGCTATTTAATTTTAATCCAGCAACGACGTTTCTGATAACTTACAACTTTTAAGACAAAATACTGAAATGAGCGAGACACAAGGGTTTCTAATAGGGGATTTTAGCACAAATCCTAAAACCCAAAATCTTAACTGGTTCAATATCAAACTTAAAAAAAACAACAACAATACAAATCTCCACCGCCATTAAAGGGAAAAATAACAAAACAATCCACTAATTATCAAACTGAAACACGAGGAGCCATAAGTAACATTGAGTTTATATTTCAAAGACAACTCTTGAAGAGAAACCAAATTTCTATTTACTACTAAATTTAAAACAGGGAGCTCGGTTGCCTTGCAGTAGCTCTCTTGGTTATTTAGAGTCACGGGTTCGAGATGCTGGCAATGGTCCCTGAATTCATCTAGCCTTCTGGGACCTATGTAAGGTGACTGGCCATTGTGCTAGTAATACAATCACCTGATCGTAAGTCGCGGCTACAAAATAACCTGTTAACGCCATTTAACTAACTTACCCCCCCCCCTCGTGAGGATATCACGATATGAAAAGAGTAATTTATTTTACTTTATTGATTTCCGTTCAGCTGGAATGCATTCATCACGAAAAAAAAATTACTTTGCGCAGTTACACAAGCGAACGTGATTACTTTTAAAATAAAGAATTAATTAACTTAACCAATTTCCCATCTATAGTTTTACTCATTTAGCTCTACCTAAACTTTATAGTAGTAAATAAATTCAGCAAACATTCAACAGGTGCGTTATCTTTCGGATTAGGTCAAACAATTACTTGAGATGTTTTTTCATTAGTATTTTGTCATAGCTAAAGATGGGAATATTTTTAAAAAAATAAATAAAAGTCAACAAAGAGAAAACGAACAATAAAGAGAATGGCTATTCTGTGTGTAAGTTTTCCCATTAAACAAATTAATTCCAATGTTGATGCGCCCTTATATTTTCCTCTATCAAAATCAACGTTTATCTTATGTCATCTCGAATTATTTTTGGTGTTTAATTAACTGAATGATTAGTAAAGCACCTGAATTTATATTTTTTCTGATTTTCTCATCATAGGCAGTTTAAAAAACGAAATGAGGGGATGGAGGGTGGTTAAAAGAGACACAAACAGCAGCACATATTTACAATGAAAATCGGAGTAAACGTGAAAACATGTGCACAGTGCTTGTTGTTACCGGCCCCCTATGCTTTGCAACCTTTCTTTGCAAACTATACACTGATTTTCCGACCCTAGGATTTTATTTATTGTTCCTAGTGGGTCTTGAACAAAGGACTTTCCGCGTGCAAGGCAGGCGTATTAACCGCTACTCTATGAATCATATGTTAGTCTGTGAAGGAATAATGTAGGTGAACGCAAGAAGCATTGTTGCCACCATCCCAACCCTTTTTTTCCTTTTATTCCATTACACTTGGACACTATGATCTTTCGACCCGCACAGAGATCATTTGTCATTCTCACTTGCACATGCCGGTTTAAGCGAATTATATGTATAAAGAAGATATTTTTAGAATATATATATATATATATATANNATATACATGCCATTTCGTGGCTGACCCATCGCGTCAATCTTATTTCATTGATACATCTGTGTGGCCACGAAGGCGTGAGCGCTTGGGTGTATACCCACGTCAGATTCAACAGATTAATGAGCCTCTGGCCACCAAACATCTGGCTATGCTTACTGTAACAGGCTATATTATGGTGCATCTTATTATTGTAAGTATCCTAAGATTCTGAACACACTGCAACAGTTATAAAAATATTTTTCTATGAAATCAGCGGCCAGTGGTAAAACGATATTCGGCTCAAAATGGGATTTACATAAATTATAATCGGTTTGCCAAATAAACAAAATTAAAATACCTAATTTAGAATATTTTCGATGTCAATCCTTTTCGGGGTATTGTTAGCTAATATCTGTTAAACACTGTTCGCGTTGATATTAAAAGTGTAGTAAATATGCACCAATGGTTTTTCGGTACGTCTTTCATGTCCCATTGAAATCCAATGTAAGTGTGGCAACGTCGGAGTGCACTGAAACTTTACTCACACGCGCAGGAAGTCACATGAATCACACATGTGATTTTCTGTGAGCAATCAATATTAGGGTACATCAATGCATCGCTTTGTTTTATAGCTTCACTGTGTGTATACCGCCGAATGGGCCTCTTGCAGAGTATTATGAGAATACATGCATTTACATTTCTTGGCAAAGTACCTACTAGATTGGTTGAATTATGATAACATCTGCCTAAGTGATTTTTTTTTAAATTTTTGAATAATCACCTGTATAGTTATCACCATTTGCCAAAATATCAAAGTAGAAAATGAAATAAATTGACACGAGTCTGGTTCACAAAAGTGACGTAAAAAGAAACACAGTGAAAAGCGGGGAAAAAATTAAAGTCCACAAATATTCCTTCATGGCCAAATTTTTTAAAACATTCACTGTTCTAATATCTCTGCTAAATCCGAAGATGTTTCCTTTCCATCAATATTCTGTCAGGCATTGCCACATACTGATGTTGTTAGTATGTTAGTGTATTAATACAGAATCCTAACTTACCATAATGATTGTACATTATTTAAATAGCTCTAATAGTTAAGATGGGGCGCGATAGTATAGGGCGTATTTGAAATAATACCCAGATGTTACTCCTAATCACTGAATTGATATAAAGTGTATAAAACCTCTTAAATAGTTTAAGCCATTGCACGCCAAATTAAAACAAACTTTTGAAACATAGTGTGAGCTACTACCGTCCTAATTAATAAAATTTTCTTCAAATATATATTTCCTCAAGTTTGAATTACATGTAAAAGTTGTTAAACGTTAATATTGATCAAGATGTAATTATTCAATACATTTTACCATTAGTTGGTATGAAATGCTATATGGAATTCCGTAAAGAAATCTACATTACATTTGCTATAGATTGAGTGAAAGGTCATTTATTTAACTCTCTCCAGCAAATCTTATATTGTTATTCCGTGTTCCCACGCGATAATGTTCTATTCTATCAAAACGAATATCTTTTAACACTTGTTCATTCCCCTATGTTCAATAGGATGGTTGTCTCCCAGGTGTCTTCGTGTACCGAACCGCTAAGGATATGTCTTATTTTTTTTTTAAATCAAACAACCAAGTAAATATAAACAAATTCTACGTTTTTACGCAAATATCAATATGATGTTCTTTATATTTTGGTACTGCATATTAGTTCCTAAAAAATATAAAAACTAAAGACCTTAAGGTCATTTACATTATTAAAAAAAACAGCAAAAATGCTCTTAAATGATCATAAAGGAAAAACAAATCAAGATCTCACTATACAATAAGTTCAAAACACTACGTGAAATAATCAAAGACAAGACGAGTGAAGGAGATTAACAAAGGGTGCAACAAAAAAAAGTCCAGTAAACATGTAAAGAAATGCTAGGGAACATGAAGCGGGCACACACAAAAAAAATAAAATATCCATTTACTGAAGAGTTCTGAAAAAATGTGTGATTCTTTTTAAAAATGTTAAATGAAATTTTACAAATTGCACTACTCAGACTGACAAAAGCATTCCCACCCCCCCCCTTTCCAAGATAAAAAAAGTATATAATTAACTTTTTAAAAACATTTCAGGACATATAAAAGAGATTATGATAACTACATTCAGATTAAATTATATAACCAAACAAAACCTAAAGACTATACAGAAAAAAAAACAAATAAAAAAAGAAACACTTTCAAAATCATGATTAATATTTTTTTTTTTTTTTGTTACAGATGACAGGTGTCAAAATGTAAAACTAAAGATTTTTAAAAAAAGTGTTGAACATAAAAATCGAAATATAGCACACAAAAATGACATACCTATTAATCCGGCATCCTTCCGTCTCGCGAGACGATGGTGCATCACCGTTGGGTTGGGTTGCATTTCCTCGAGTGACTGTGCAGTCCTATCCTTGAGTGACAGTCTTTGCCACAGTTTTTACACAAGAGTTCTGTGCTTCCAATTGTTTTGGCCTTTCTCCTAGCTCTTCTGTCTGCAGCCTCCTCCATTCTTCGCTCCTCGGCTACTATGACGCCCTCTTTGACAACTGTGCGCCACGTAGATCGGTCTTCTGCCTTACACTCCCAGTCACTTGTATGTATTTAGGCTGCTTTCATGTCCCTTTGACAGACATCTTTAAATCGCAAGCGTGGGCGACCTGTTTTCCTCTTTCCTGAAGCAAGTTCACCATATAGGAGGTCCTTCGGGATGCGGCCGGGGCTCATTCTTTTGACATGTCCTAGCCACCTCAGGCGTCTTTCACTAAGAATTGAGAACATGCTTTGGGTATTGGCACGCGTTAGTACCTCACTATTAGGCACTTTTTCTTGCCATTTAATACCAAGGATGCGGCGCAAGCATCTCAAATGGAAGCTGTTAAGCTTACGCTCTTGTGATGTATAAGTGGTCCATGTCTCGCTCCCATATAGTAGTGTACTGATGACACAGGCTCGATAGACGCACAGTTTGGTTTTCTCCGTTAGCTTGGTGTTTTGCCAGACCCGCTTATTTAGTTTAGCCATTGTTGCGGCTGCCTTGCCAATTCTGCTGTTTATTTCTTCTTCAATGGACAGTGTATTGGAGACCTTGGATCCCAAGTAGGTGAAGCTGTCCACAACCTCCAAGTTTTCATTATCGATATTTATGGTAGGAGGAGGTCGAGTGTCTTGGGCCATGATGTTTGTCTTTTTCAAGCTGATTTGCAGACCAAATTCTTTGCAGGCATTGGAGAAGCTTGACACGAGTTGTTGCAAACCAGATTCTGTATGTGCTGTTAGTGCCGCATCATCCGCAAATAGTAGCTCTCGAATTAGGACATCCGTCGTTTTGGTCTTGGCTCGGAGGCGGGCAGTGTTGAAAAGTCCTCCATCAGCTCTGGTATGTAACCAGATTCCCTCACTGCTATCCTTGAATGCGTATCGAAGAAGTACAGAGAAGAATATTGCGAAGAGTGTTGGTGCGAGTACACAACCTTGTTTAACTCCGCTGCTGACAGGGAAGGCCTCTGACTTAGCTCCATCGAACTGTACTGTGCCAAGCATATTTTCATGGAACTGTCTGATGATGGCAAGTAGGTGAGGGGGACATCCAATTTTTGCCAGTATTTGGAATAGCCCGTTGCGACTGACTAAGTCGAAGGCTTTTGTAAGGTCCACAAATGCAATGTATAGTGGCATCTGCTGCTCTCTGCATTTTTCCTGGAGCTGTCGTATGGAGAACACCATGTCTATGGTAGACCGACCGGACCGGAAACCACACTGAGATTCTGGATAGACGCGGGATGCTAGGCTTTGTAAACGTTTTAGTATAACGCGGGCAAAGGTCTTTCCTACAATACTAAGGAGTGAAATGCCGCGATAATTATTGCAATCACTCCTATCACCTTTGTTTTTATATAGTGTCACTATATTTGCATCCTTTAGGTCTTGGGGGATGTAGCCCTGTTCCCAGCAGAGGGACAGAATCTCGTGCAATGGTTGGAGTAAAGCTGTCTTGCCACTCTTTAGAACCTCTGGTGGTATTCCATCATTCCCAGGCGCTTTTCCACAAGCTAGACTGTCAATTGCTTTGCTCAGCTCTTCCTGTGTGGGCACGACATCAAGTTCTTCCATGAGTGGCATATCTGGGATGTCATCTAGAGCGGTGCTGGAGACTGTGGTAACTGTTGAATACAATTCCAGATAATGCTCAACCCACCGTTTTAGCTGTGCTGCCTGGTCTTGAATAATTTCTCCATTTTTGGACTTTAGGGGAGCAGCTTTTGACGTCAAGGGGCCCGTTGCCTTTTTGATGTTTTCGTACATGACTTTTGCATTGCCCATGTCTGCAGCTGATTGTATACTGGAACAGAGCTTAAGCCAGTAGGTATTGACACATTTACGTGCAACCTTTTGGGCAAGTGACTTAGCTGTTTTTAAAGCATGCAAATTGTCAGGTGTAGGCTTTTCCTTGTAAGCCATAAGAGCTTTCCTTTTTGCTTCAGTGACGGGTTTCATCTCGTCCCAATGTTCATCAAACCAGTCCGTGTTTTTGTGAGATTTTTTGCCAAAGGCTTGTATTGCGGATGTATAGATTGTGTCTCTCAGTTGCGTCCATTTGGAGTCAATGGTGACGCATGGGGACATCTTTGAGAGACTTTCCTTCACCTTGTCTTTGAACAGCTGCGCTATCGCAGGGTCTTTCATGCAGGAGGTATTGATGCGTGGACTTCCCTTTTTCTTTGTGTGGTACGAGTTTTTCCTNATAGTTTGGACAGAATGACCAACAAGGAAATATTTTATAGTTTGGACAGAATGACCAACAAGGAAATATTTTATAGTTTGGACAGAATGACCAACAAGGAAATATTTTATAGTTTGGACAGAATGACCAACAAGGAAATATTTTATAGTTTGGTCAGAATGACCAACAAGGAAATATTTTATAGTTTGGACAGAATGACCAACAAGGAAATATTTTATAATTTGGACATAGAATGACCAACAAGGAAATAGACCAACAAGGAAATATTTTATAGTTTGGACAGAATGACCAACAAGGAAATATTTTATAGTTTGGACAGAATGACCAACAAGGAAATATTTTATAGTTTGGACAGAATGACCAACAAGGAAATATTTTATAGTTTGGACAGAATGACCAACAAGGAAATATTTTATAGTTTGGTCAGAATGACCAACAAGGAAATATTTTATAGTTTGGACAGAATGACCAACAAGGAAATATTTTATAATTTGGTCAGAATGACCAACAAGGAAATATTGTATAGTTTGGTCAGAATGACCAACAAGGAAATATTTTATAGTTTGGACAGAATGACCAACAAGGAAATATTTTATAGTTTGGACACAGAATGGCCAACAAGGAAATATTTTATAGTTTGGTCAGAATGACCAACAAGGAAATATTTTATAGTTTGGACAGAATGACCAACAAGGAAATATTTTTTAGTTTGGACAGAATGACCAACAAGGAAATATTTTATAGTTTGGACAGAATGACCAACAAGGAAATGTTTTATAGTTTGGACAGAATGACCAACAAGGAAATATTTTATAGTTTGGACAGAATGACCAACAAGGAAATATTTTATAGTTTGGACAGAATGGCCAACAAGGAAATGTTTTATAGTTTGGACATAGAATGACAAACAATATTGCAAAAAATAGTATGTCATTGTACTGATGAAGGCATGAGCCGAAACGTTTACTATTATTTGTATTAGTTCATAAATAAAGCTTAAATCTATTGTCTTCTTACACAAATAGTTTGTGTAATTTGTTTTTTTTATTAAAAAGCTTTATGCACTCCCATTCTGTTTGAAATATTTTGCAGTTTGGACATATAATGACCAACAAGGAATCATTTTACACATTGAACATAGAATGAACAGCTAGGGAATATGAAGGCGAATATCTTTCACCCGTTGGACCAAATGACCAGGTCCCGAAGACGCTATCACCAACATCTGCTGCCAGGGTCCACGACCGGCCCATCATCCATCACTGGGGCCCATTGTCCAGCAGGAGGAGAACCCGTGACAGAAGATGCAAGATAGTGTTAACGTGTTGCCCCGGTGATGTCCCCTTGACCAGGGTGGACGAACAAGGGGGACGCCACAACAGTTGTCAACATTGATTCAACTGTTGAACGTCGGAGTGCTCTCCCCCCTCGGTGACGCGAGTGCATTGTTGGGGCTCATCCCCCGTCTTCCGAGGACGGAGCCCGCTGCTTCGAGTGGCGTAACTGCCCGCGAGGGCGACCATTATAAGGCACTTCATTCTGGGACCAAAGGTTTTAAAAGCAAAAGGATTGGTCAATCAGAGGGGGTGGGGATTGTGCAGCCCCTGTTGTAAGAGTTCAGCGGGGATTAAAAAATCTCCAAAGCTTTAAATCTTTATTTGCTCTATTCATTATTGTTATTTATTTTTTAAAATATCTATTTAAGAATGAAACTATATTTCAACAGCTGTCAAAAACACACTGTGAAAATTTGAAATATAACACCATTTTATTTGTTTGTTTGAGTGTTTGTTTGTTTGTCTACCTTCGAATTTTAAATTTGCAGACTGGAAAATATACGGACAACTATAGTTTGATTATAATCTTAAATGAAACAAATAATCTCCCTTATGAGAAATTAAAAAAAAAAAAACTATTTGGTGTATGTGTTATAAAATAAATCCTCCACCATGCAAAGCCCACCCCCCTCCTCGGAGGATCTATCTCAAAATAAATCCTCCAGGGGATTAAATATTTTCCTCCTGTTTAAAACGTATTCTTCCCTACCATGTAAACGAATTTACCCCCCCCCTCAAAAAAATAAATTAAAAAAAATAAAATAAAAATAAGAAATAAATAAATAATAAATTAATTCGCCCCCAATACCCTTTCAACACAACACAAAATAATTTTTAAAAACTCGTAAAAAAGCAAAGTTTTTTTTTACTATAGATCTACATCCTTTATATACGAGACATAACTAAAGAAATGCACATTATAATACGCATCGCACGACAACACAAAAATATTGTTTTAGTTATGTCTCAATCTATAATATGTAGTTCTAAAGGATTTATAGTTTTAAAAAAAACAAAACAAAAAAAAAAAAACTTCTACAGTCTGCCTGCTAAATTTCAGCTCGATTTGATCACGGGAAAGGGTTCTAAAAACATGTTTAACAAAGTGCGCACTGCGAGACAGATTAGTAATTAATAGCATTCACACTTACATTTACAGATCAAGAATATATTTTTTAAAAGTATCGTCAATATAATACGCACCGCACAGCGCGACAGGCAGGTGATAAAAAAGCTCGTTCAATTTAATTCGCGCCACGCCACAACCACTCAAAAATTAACATGATACATAGAGATTAATAAAATAATCTAAAAATTCAATAATTTAATTACAGTACATTCGATCGATCTGAAATTTTGATACCTCATTCTAATCATGGACACGAGTCTTCCTGCTAAATTTCAGCTCGATAGTTTACGAGGAAGTGGGTTAAAATTCGATCCAAAGTTTTTTTGGCAAGCAAGCAAGGGCTCAGACGCCACAAGTTAATATAAAGGAATTAATAATGGATTTAAAAAAAAAAAACCCAACAACACAGAATGGTAATAGTGACACTTGATTACTATAGGGTTCTTCATTTCTAAAACCGGAAAACGTCATAGCTCATTTCGCAATGTTCTTTTTTTTAGATTACATTTTAGCGGAACAAAGTTTTGAGGCATCAATACAGTCAAATCACTATGTTCTCAAAATTGTTAGCTTGGTAAAATTACGAAATTTTTTTTTTTATTTTGCAAGTCCAATAAGCTGTCTTAAATTAACGAAGAATTAAAAATTAGCTGATAAGATCAATTATTCTCAATATACCTACATTCACGTATTGACTCGTATCTTTTATTAAATTTTTTAATGAATTTGTCCTTACAAAAGATAAATTTAGATATAATATTTCAATTAATAGATTTCCGCTATATTATGAACAACCCTATAAAACTGTTAATGGTGGTGGCATAGCTAGAGAGAGATGAGGAGGGTGAGGGCTATACAGTTTCACAGCAGATCAGGGGCGTGGAATTTTTTTTTAAAGGAAATTTCTTCAAATGGATAACTATCAGTAGTTAAGGAAAGAAAGACGCCTGGGAATAGCGAGGAACCATCCTAGCCGTGGCCTCTGAACGCTACATCACTTGCCAACAGACCGGCAAAATCTGTATACAGAATAACCTTCTGCATAGAGGGAGCATTTGTATAGATACGACTGGAAAAAAAATAGCATATTACTACGTTTAAGTCCTTACCACGGGGGCTACCCACCTGTAGGGATACTTTCTATTTTCTCGACATTCTTATCTTAGACGCTTCCCCCCCC
>MUZC01003826.1:182708-193300 GCA_002072015.1 Radix auricularia
GAGGTCGTAAGGAGGACGCTAGGTCACGGTGACCCGGCGCGTGCAGTATGGAATGCCGCAATCTGCAAGGGTTTAAAGAGCATGGTCAATGTAATTATATCCGTTGGAGTCACGGGGCGGGGGGGGGGGAGTCGTTTGGTCAGCAGGTAAGCGGGCCTTGGAAAGGCATTGGGTGGTGTGCGGGGGGGGAGCTATGGGGTTGAGAAGCCTAAGATAATAGTGAGGCGGGTAGAGATGGGTCGGAGAGGCATCAAATAAAATTGGTATAACATAGGATTGGTATCACATAAGATTGATATAACATAAGATTGGTATAACATAAGATTGGTATAATATAAGATTGGTATAATATAAGATTGGTATTAAATAATATAAACACCCAGTGGTGTGGTTCTGTATGTTTGTAATAACGCAAGCGATGTACGACAGTCTACAGCAGTTAGTTTAGTTGAAACGCTGAGGAGCGATGTACGACAGTCTACAGCAGTTAGTTTAGTTGAAAAATCATGTTTTGATGAGCGCTGTAAAAATATTTAATATGATGACGTCATTGTTTGGTGTGCATCGGTGCGGAAAATACAACACCTATTATTATTATTAAATAAATACTTTGCGTACATTTCATAAAGTTTAATAATTCGTATTTATCAAAAAAGGACAAGTTAGTTGGTCTTTAAAAAAAGGTTGGCGCCGTAGGCGCCCAAAAAAACGGGGCGCCGCAGGCGCCACGGCGCCTGGCACAATCTAGTAATATAAGATTGGTATAACATAAGATTGGTATAACATAAGATTGGTATAACATAAGATTGGTATAACATAAGATTGGTATAATATAAGATTGCTATAATATAAGTTATAAGATTGGTATAACATAAGATTGGTATAACATTAGATTGATATAACATAAGATTGGTATAACATAAGTTTGGTATAATATAAGATTGGTATAATATAAGATTGGTATAATATAAGTTATAAGATTGGTATAACATAAGATTGGTATAACATAAGATTGATATAACATAAGATTGGTATAATATAAGATTGATATAACATAAGATTGGTATAACATAAGATTGGTATAACATAAGATTGGTATAATATATGTTATAAGATTGGTATAACATAAGATTGGTATAACATAAGATTGATATAACATAAGATTGATATAACATAAGATTGATATAACATAAGATTGGTATAATTTAAGTTATAAGATTGGTATAACATAAGATTGGTATAACATAAGATTAGTATAACATAAGATTGGTATAACATAAGATTAGTATAACATAAGATTGGTATAACATAAGATTGATATAACATAAGATTGATATAACATAAGATTGGTATAATATAAGATTGGTATAATATAAGTTATAAGATTGGTATAATATAAGTTATAAGATTGGTATAACATAAGATTGGTATAACATAAGATTGGTATAATATAAGATTGGTATAATATAAGTTATAAGATTGGTATAACATAAGATTGGTATAACATAAGATTGGTATAATATAAGTTATAAGATTGGTATAACATAAGATTGTATAACATAAGATTGGTATAACATAAGATTGGTATAACATAAGATTGGTATAATATAAGTTATAAGATTGGTATAACATAAGATTGGTATAATATAAGTTATAAGATTGATATAACATAAGATTGGTATAACATAAGATTGGTATAACATAAGATTGGTATAATATATGATTGGTATCACATATGATATTACATTTAAAGTTGACTACTCAGTGCAACAAAGTTGCCACATTTTTGTATCCACACAAAACTAAGTACGCATAGCAACAACACAAAACTAGTTTCAACTAACAACAAAACAAAAAGTTACAACTAACAACAAAACAAAAAGTTACAACTAACAACAAAACAAAAAGTTACAACTAACCACAAAACAAAAAGTTACAACTAACAACAAAACAAAAAGTTACAACTAACAACAAAACAAAAAGTTACAACTAACAACAAAACAAAAAAGTTACAACTAACAACAAAACAAAAAGTTACAACTAACAACAAAACAAAAAGTTAAAACTAACAACAAAACAAAAAGTTACAACTAACAACAAAACAAAAAGTTACAACTAACAACAAAACAAAAAGTTACAACTAACAAGACAATTATTTTTTTTTTTACAGATTTAAGAGTTTCATGGTTTATTTGTTAACTGTTGGGGGAGGGAGGGGGGGCTAGGGTGAGGGAGGGTACAAGTAATATCTATGGGTTTTGTGCCAGTGCAAAAAAAAAAAAATAGAGAACTATTTTGTGTTTGTAGCATAAAATTTGAATGTCAGTTTAAATCCTGTATTAACAGACACTAAAATACAAGGATCCTCAAGTTAATAAAAATGATCAGGTCAAATGAGTCTATCTATGTAAATAACAAGATACACAAACAAATTGTGTAGTGAAAACAGTCAATTTAAGCTTCGTCATCCAACAAATACGACAGTATCCGTGAGGCAATGCTATGATATTTGATATGTTATTTTTAGGGCTGTTAACGATTAATTAATATACTAGAATATGCATCTTCTGTATGGGACCCATCCACCAAAGAAAATATTGATAAGTTAGAACAAATCCAAAAAAAGAGCTGCCAGATTCATTGCTGGAGAATATTCAAAACTGACAAGAATATCACCATTAGTTAAATCATTAAACCTTGAAACATCAGAGGATAGAAGAACCAAGAGTAAATTAGTAATTATACATAAGGCAATTAATTATAATTTAGAAATACAACACAAAGATAACTTAATACAACTCTCAGACAGACAGAAAGATAAAAACACCTTTCTTCTTCCATATGCAAGAACAAACACATACAAGTTTTCTTTCTTTCCATCTGGTATTCGGGCGTGGAATGGGTTGCCTGAAAAAAACCCAGGAAAAACAACACTTTATCGTCATTTAAAACTCTAGTAAGAATACAGGACTAAACACTAACCACAGAAATACGTAGGACGCAATAATCTTCTGTACAGAAGGAGCGTACGTAACATATAAGATAAGAAGATAAGATAATTATAATTTAATCGTTAACTTTTGAAAAATTAACTATTAAATGAATCGTTAATTTCTATTAAAGCCAAAAATTAAAATTTCATGATGTCATAAGTGACACTTATTAAACGATCTTGTTGAAAATCTTAATAACACTTTATATGTCATTTTTTAAACAACTACGCAAAAAGACAAGTGTGTCGACATAATTTGGTTCAAGTGATGAGCGGGTCTATTTGCCAATATAACCAGCCGAGCTGAACAATCATTCACATGGAACTCAGGTAACTGGTATGCACAAAACGGTCTTGGCAAGGAGTTACATTATCTGATATCGGTGTCATAAGTTTCCACCATTGTAGAGGGTTAATGGATTCAGGAGCTTTTATCTTCATTTTGTAACGCAGTAAATTCATCAGAAGAGCTGTCGTCATTTTCTGTCTCTGAGTCAGACTCAATTACTGCCATTAGCTTAATACGCTTTTCATTTGGTTTGATAAGTAGGCGAAGTGTTAGAACCATGGTAGGCAAACTTTATCAACAATTTGAACATTCCCGTCAGTCAATAGTTCAAAACCAAAATGTTCGTGTAAGCGTCAGAAAATTTATTATTTATCGCCTTTTTTTTTTTTTTTTTTTTTTTTTATTTTAAATTTCTGTTTTGACTTGAAGTAATTTGTAAGTGATGGGTTGATCAATGGTTTAAAAATAATTTTATCGTTAAATTGTTTAAAGAATTAATCGAGAAATTAAGCGTTAATTTCCGCAGCCCTAGTTATTTTATCTAAAAGCTTAATCGCAGTCCTATTTTATATGATCTATCTATGTCAATGGTGCTCAAACTGGGGCTCAGAGGCGTCGCTAGGGTCGGTGTCACCCGGGGCGGTAGCTCATGGTGTCACCCGGGGCGGTAGCTCATGGTGTCACCCATGGCGGTAGCTCATGGTGTCACCCCCTCACGATTTAACCCATAGAACTCCTCCGAGTTTTCCAGTGCCAAATAACGGGAATATATATAATTTTACACTCTTGTGTCACCCCCCTGATGGTGTCACCCAGGGTGGCTCGCCCCCACCGCACCCCCCTTAGCGACGCCACTGCTGGGGCTCGCGAGCAATTCTGAAATGACAAACTTTGTGTTTGAAATATATAAAATAAAATAAAACAAATTTACAATATTGACCGTAACGAAGGGTTGAATCGAGCCACTGTTTTCTGAAAGGTTGGTTAAACTGACGGCCACGGTAAGAATCTTCATTTTTGATGTATTGATTATTAATGTTAACCTACTAATTTAATGACCTACCATTGAAAGGTTTACATCAAACAAAATTTAAGGCTTTATGTTGCAAAACGAAAACATAAAGAAGGAAACATAATTTTTTTTAAAAAAATATTATTATTATTATTTTTTAAAATCATTTTGAATCAGAATGGGAAGAGAACTTTCCATTTATCGATAAAATCGGTTTTAAAAAAAAAATTTGGCCTCATCTGCCAAACAACGATGGCTTATTAGACAATCTATCAATTTGAAGCGACACAATGAAAAAAGTCGCGAAGAGTTTGTCCAGAGACACGTTTCCGGTAAGATATGTTAGACTAAAGGAAGCTAGTCGCCGAATTATGTCCCATTTTCTGGACGACTTTCTGATGGAAATATCTGTACGGCACATCCAAGTTCATGAAATCAAAGCATCGAAGGGGTATCGAGCTGGTATCGAGCTGGTATCGAGCGTGTACCGAGCTGGTACCGAGCTGGTACCGAGCTGGTATCGAGCGTGTATCGAGCTGGTACCGAGCTGGTACCGAGCGTGTATCGAGCTGGTACCGAGCTGGTACCGAGCTGGTACCGAGCTGGTATCGAGCTGGTACCGAGCGTGTACCGAGCTGGTACCGAGCTGGTATCGAGCGTGTATCGAGCTGGTACCGAGCTGGTACCGAGCTGGTATCGAGCGTGTATCCAGCTGGTACCGAGCTGGTACCGAGCTGGTACCGAGCTGGTACCGAGCGTGTATCGAGCTGGTACCGAGCTGGTATCGAGCTGGTACCGAGCGTGTATCGAGCTGGTATCGAGCTGGTATCGAGCTGGTACCGAGCGTGTATCGAGCTGATATCGAGCTGGTATCGAGCTGGTATCGAGCGTGTATCGAGCTGGTATCGAGCTGGTATCGAGCAAACAGAAGCTGGCAGAACTTCTTCGCACCAAAACTACAAAAAGTTCTAAATTTAGCCGTGTGTGGAGTTTTCAAGGAAAAACAAACAAACAAACAAACAAACAAAATAACAACAATCCACAATATTATGTCACTCCTCAACTCCACTTCATTGGCTCTCTGAACTCAGCCCTCATTGATAACAGCCTTTCCGTTTTCTGTCACAACTTTTTTTTTTTCTGACTCATGCCCTTCTTATCTTAGTGAACTTCTCTCTATGTCTACACACACAATCGTCAGCAAAGCTCTTTTGCAGACACAAGTATTCTCTCTGTTCCTGGGACACACTCTAAAAAAAAACTGGCGAATTTTTATTTTTTCTGGTGACTCCAAACAATGGAATTGGTGACTCCAAACAATGGAATTCTCTTCCATTACATATTCCCAGCACTATCCGGTGCATCACCGTTGGGTTGGGTTGCATTTTCTCGAGTGGCTGTGCAGTCCTATCCTTGAGTGACAAGTCTTTGCCACAGTTTTTAACACACGAGTTCTGTGCTTCCAAATGTTTTGGCCTTTCTCCCGGCTCTTCTGTCTGCAGCCTCCTCCATTCGTCGCTCCTCGGCTACTATGACGTACTATTCCCAGCACTATATTATCAGGAATGCAATAAAAACACATCTCCTTAAAACGTTACTTTCAAAATTACCAAACTGTATCAAAAAAATTCACTAACCGATAAAGACATCTTATGCTCACGAACATGTCTTAAAAAAAATTAAGATATGACATTTTTAAAATTGAATGCGTTTATAATAAAACATACGTGGTTTTCTATATTTGTAAAGCGCTGTGAGCCCAGATCCGTGCTCGGGGTAGTGCGATGTGAAAGTTTTTAAATTATTAGAATCAATTAATTAAACAGCTACCAACCAGATTTAAAGAAACTTCCTGATTGGAGGGCTTTTCTGCAAAATCAAAAAAACATCAGCATTTATTTTAACTATGGGAATGTGTTTGTATTCGTAAGCTTTAAACACATTTGAATAGTTTAGTTGTTTTTTTAAACCTGTGTGTCTATAACAACACGGTTTAGGGGTTAGAAACAGATAAAATGTGTAAATCCTTAAATTCCGATAAAAGCAATAAATGTTTAAAATAAATTAACAAAGAATTTTTTTCATGGCGTGTGGCGTCGTGACCTGTAGCGCTTCAATGCGGCTCTAGATAATTTAATTTTTTTTTTTTTTTTTTTTTAAATTATTTTTAAGGTTGCTCTCAGTTACGGCCGGTCTGGCCTTGACCCCCTTGTCTATGTCTGTGTCAATAGCTGTGTCTTTGATTCACATTTTTTGTTTTTTTTGTGCATTGACATTTGGTTCGAGCGCTGTTTGTTCATTGCGTAGTCCCAAGTACCGCTGGACCCGTGAATAGCCCGGGTCTCTTCTTGAACCTTTAACTACTTCACCTATGGCGGATTAAGGGAGGCTGACTGGGCTAAAGCCAGGGGCCCCCGATGATTTAAGGGCCCCAAACTTATTATATTGTATAATAAAGGTGACTGGATCGGGCCCCAGGTGGAATGGCAGCCAGGGGCCCCGTGCAATCTTGATCCGCCCCTGTACTTCACTACCTACTGATCATGTGTTGTTTTTTTTTTTTGCGTTTTTTTTCCTGCGCTCATCGCTGCACCCCAAACAACAGGCGACGCGAGCACGCCGCAGAAAGCAGGTCTCGAGGCTGGCCAGTGGGCAGCCCGCGGTGCCCAACAGCCCGGACTTGCACCGTCTACGGTCAACGTTACTGACCACTACGCGAAAACTACCACCGGTCACGCAAAGACCGGAAAAAAAGAAGAAAAAAATCTGCTGCGCATTGGCGCAGTTCACTCCTCCCCACGGATGCGTCTGCTTTACAACCTACGACCACTGGTCAGTCATTACTCGCGGTCAATCGCAGGCGAGCAGGAGAGTCCGTTGGGAGGTCAGTCAGACCTTGCTGCCCACAGTGTTACGAACGTCGCTAGATAGAGAAAAAATATGTCTCGCTAAACTTAAGGATCTTTTCAAACGACTGCATCCAGTGTGGATTAGTTGCATTCAGACTTTGGATAGGCTAAACTCGCAGAGAATTTTTACGCCTATTGTGGAATTATTTTTACTTTCGTAACGGAAATTAAATCCTCAAGTGAGTTTGGATATAAAACAAAAAACCACTCCAAGAGAACACGGCTACACAATTTCACACCGTGGTGCGCATGGAGTCAAAATGACTTTGGCGTGCATGAAGCGTGCTGGCTCCAGTTATCAACAAATTATTCCTTGAAGTTCGACAACTTTCACGGCGTCTTTTAAATGAAAGGAGATTCAGGGATTTGTTGAAAGTGTCGGATTTTAAACCAAAGGAGCAACAAATTTTTATAGGGAGAGTACATTCGATTTTAATTTACAAGATTTGATTCCAGTTTTACTTTTGTAAAGGTAAGTTTTTTTTTTAATTTAAAAAAAAAAAAAATTACAACGCAAAAAAAAATCTGGAACATTAATTTTTGTTTAAGATAAATTCCATTTTTTTTTTATAACATGTCCCAATGGCACTGCATATTTTATGACTGTGGTAGTGCTATTCTCTGATCACGTGACTTTGTCCAACTGAAGTATTTTAGTGTTACCGGCCCGCCTGTTTTAATGCGATCTGAGGTATACTGAGGTATACTGAGGTATACTGAGGTATACAGAGGTATATTGAGGTATATAGAGGTATACTGGGGTGTATTGAGGTATACAGAGGTATACTGAGGTACACAGAGGTATACAGAGGTATACTGAGGTATACAGAGGTATACTGAGGTATACAGAGGTATGCTGAGGTATACAAAAATTGCGCATGTCAACCAGGGTTACATTTTCCTCCCCTGCTGTTTCAGTCAATGCGAGTTCTCGAAAAAGTTTTTAGCGATATTTCCTTTGTAGTTTTTTTTTTTTTTAATGCCAACTAAAATGTATTGTTTAGTGGTTGAAGATTTTCGCACAACACAATGTTAAATACATCCTCACTCAAGCGATCTATTTACTTGGAAGGCCACTGCAATGACGTCATGGCCTCATAGTCATACATTATTCAACGCTTTCACTGCCAATAAAATACATGGCAAAGGGAATTTCATTTTTCGTTCCAATGCCATTGCTTAAGTTTAAAGCTATGGCTCTAAACATCATGGGGGAAAAGGGGTGGGAGGGGGTAAAATACCGTTATACATTTTAAAGTCAGGGATAAACGGAAACTTTATTTTGAAACATTTTAAAAGAAATATGTTTATAGGAATTCCAATTGGGTACCAAGAACCTAGTGGACGCGCGCTGGTTTCATGAAGCTGGGGGAGGAAGGGGGGGAGAAGAGACTGCAGACGACTTAACTGATTTGGGGGTCATGACGTCATTGCAGTGGCCTTCGAACTGCTGGACACTGCGTCCAGTTGACGAGATGTCAGCATCGATTGGATGAGTCAAACAGAAGCATTTCTTGCCCCTCAGGGAAGCTGCATGGTGTGGACTCTACAATAGTAAACAAAGGGGAGAGTTAAGTTGTTCTACAAGATATTACTGGCAAACTGCAAGATATTACTGGCAAGCTGCAAGATATTACTGGCAAACTGCAAGATATTACTGGCAAACTGGAAGATATTACTGGCAAGCTGCAAGAAATTGCAGATATACTGCTAGAAATTACAGACATATTGCTAGAAATTATAAACATATTGCTAGAAATTATAAACATATTGCTAGAAATTAAAGGCATAGTGGTAAATATTGCAAACATAATGCTCAAAATTTGACATGGTGCTAAAGATCACAGACAGAATGCTATAAATTATAAATTAGAGCATAGTGCAAAAATATTACATGCATAGTGCTAGAAATAACAGTCACGGCGCTAGGAATAACACATATATTACTAGAATTAACAGACAGTGCTAGAAATTGCAGGCATAGTGCTAGAAATAACTGACATAGTGCTAGAAATGACAGCCATAGTGCTAGAAATGACAGCCATAGTGCTAGAAATGACAGCCATAGTGCTAGAAATGACCGGCATAGTGCTAGAAATGACCGGCATAGTGCTAGAAATGACAGCCATAGTGCTAGAAATGACCGGCATGGTGCTAGAAATGACCGGCATAGTGCTAGAAATGACAGGCATAGTGCTAGAAATGACAGCCATAGTGCTAGAAATGACCGGCATAGTACTGGAAATTTCAAGCGTAATTTTCTACACAATTACAGGCTTAATTCGACAAATGGCAGGTATAGGTCTAAGAAATTAGGCACCTGTGCAATCTTTGTCAATCTTTGTCAATCTTTGTCAATCTTTGTCAATCTTTGTCAATCTTTGTCAATCTTTGTCAGTCTTTGTCAATCTTTGTCAATCTTTGTCAATCTTTGTCAATCTTTGTCAGTCTTTGTCAGTCTTTGTCAATCTTTGTCAGTCTTTGTCAATCTTTGTCAGTCTTTGTCAATCTTTGTCAGTCTTTGTCAGTCTTTGTCAATCTTTGTCAGTCTTTGTCAATCTTCGTCAATCTTTGTCAATCTTTGTCAGTCTTTGTCAATCTTTGTCAGTCTTCATCAATCTTTGTCAATCTTTGTCAGTCTTTGTCAATCTTTGTCAATCTTTGTCAATCCTTGTCAATCTTTGTCAATCTTTGTCAATCCTTGTCAATCTTTGTCAATCTTTGTCAATCGTGATAGAAACAACATATGATGTATTTCTTGTCAAGAAATAAACAAAAATTCAGATAATCAAAAAATTGCAGTCGTATCTCTCTGAGTCGAACACTGAGGGACGGGAAAAAAAATCGATTTATGAAGTTTTCGAGTTAGGAAAATGTCGCAATAGGCGCAGAATTATGCTGGGACTTAACAGTTGATTCGAGATATTGAGGTTTTCGACTTAGTGATGTTCGACTTAGGGATGTTCGACTTAGGGATGTTCGACTAGGGATATCCGACTTAGCGAGGTCCTACTGTATATCGCCAGTGGTGGACAACTTATAGATGTACTTGGTGTATTGTATAGCAATGTGGCCCTACGGGCAGAAATCAAACAATCGACGTAATACGCCCATGTTCCCCCCTCCGCTGTAACGGTAGTCGTTTCGGTATCGCGATTTGTATCGCCATGTAGTCCCAACCTTCTAGCATGAAAAGAAAAATATCTTGCCTATAAGACCCCTCTAACAGCCAGGGGCGGTGACCGCTTGTGCGATGGAACACGCTAATGTGGGTTAATGGGGGAGGTGTTGAGATCCAAGAAGAGATTAAATCTTATACTCATGAGATTTTATGTTTGCTGGTCATATGAACTCGACAATCTTTGTTTCTAATCACCCCCTCCACCCCTC
>MUZC01003826.1:201339-221611 GCA_002072015.1 Radix auricularia
CCCTGTAACGTACGTCACACTTTTGTACAAAAATATATTTTTTTATTAACAAAATAATTAAAATTTAACATAAAACACCGTGACGTCACACATTGCAGGACACCACCTCACCCCCCTGTCACAAACTGTCAAACTTTCTTACACCCCCTCCCGCCCTCTTGATCGTGACGTACTTCACGGACGGCCCCTTATGGGTGTTTAGAAACACAAGACCAGAACAACAACAAATAAATATCCCACTAACAAGGTCACCTTAACCACCTCGTTCAATTTTGCAATCAGGCCGCCCATGATTTAGTGACGTAAATATATTTTTAATTTTTTAAAAACCGTAAAAAAAACAAGTTTTTTACTATAAATCCTTTATATACGAGACATAACTATAAGGATGTTCATTATAACACGCAGGGCAAAACAATCCGAAAATACAAAATTCTAGTTATGTCTCGTAAAACGTGTTCAATATAATGCGCACCGATCGTGAATATATTTTTAAAAAGTACTGTCAATGTAATGCGCACCTTATTGCGTGACATGAAAGGTTGTTGAAAATGTTACGCACCACGACACTCTATCTCAAAAAATTAACTTGATATAAAGAGATAAATAAAATAATTTTAAAATTCAATTACTGTCCATTTGCATGAGTCTGCCTGCAAATTTTGAGCTCGCTAGCTTACGAGAAAGTGGGTTGAAAATCGATCCAAAGTTTTTTTTCGGCAAGGTCGCACGGTCGGACGGTCGTTCGTACGGTCGGTTCGTCGCATGGCTCAGACACCACAAGTAAATATAAAGGATTTTAAAAAACACTAAAATTATAAGATTGGTAAGTTTTTCTTCTTTCTTAATAGTAACAATGCAACTGAGCCTAGGCCATGAATAAGCGACAATTTTCAAAGCTCTCTAAAACGATCTAAGTGAAAGAACACAGCAGGTTGCTGTGTTCCAAGCGGTAACACTCTGTTGCCATCACAAAATCGTTGCGTCAAATTTCCAACATCGCCGACTGTTTCTAATTTAACCTGTAGTCTAAACATCGCCGACTGTTTCTAATTTAACCTGTAGTCTAAACATCGCCGACTGTTTCTAATTTAACCTGTAGTCTAAACATCGCTGTCTGTTTCCTATTTAACATGTAGTCTAAAACTCATTGCAGCTCTCTGAATTACAGTTATCATGAAAGTGTCGACAGTGTTGATTCTTTTCTCTTCTTTAAGAATTTGTTCTTGAATCTTTTTTTTTTTTTTTTTTCAACGCCTGAATCATATAATTCGATGCTGTAATGATCATGAAGATTATTCGACATTAAACATCATTTCGCATCTGCTGCGCACCGATCAATTCGCACATTCATGCACTTTAAAAGTTTTATGGCGCAATTTGAGTCGGCAGACTTCCGATAAAAAAAATCCCCTCGCTAATGCCTCGCACTTTAGAAGGTCTGTGCAGCATCAATCAGTTCCTGACTGATCTGTGACCTCTCGCTCGTAACACGCTCGTGGATTGCGAGAGCATCCGTCGGTGATAGACTTCACGCCTACAAGGCCATTACCTAACGCGCCGAGGGCTCAAAGGAAGGGCCGTGCAATAGAATCATGACACGGTGGTGCCAGGAGTTTCAACTCCGAATCAGATGACAAGGGCGGCTAACAAATGTAAAAACGGAGGTAACTCTTGTCAAGTGGGTGTTGGGGGAGATGCAAGACGGAGTGAGCCTCCAGGGGCGCCTCCTCTGTAGAGATAATTTATGAGATCCGCGTAAGAATGATGTGTTAATGTTTCGGGTTACTGAAACATTTTGTTGAGGTAGTTTCACAACCAAATCTGAAGACGATATTTTTAGAAGGCTTATGGCGACTTTCAAGTTCAACTAGAAGACAAAATTAATCACGTTTTTTTCATACTTTATTAGCTTGAATAAGTGATAGATCTATAAAACTTTAAGATTTAAATGGAAAATATTTATTTAAATTTGTTTTTGTTTTTTTTTAAGAAAGAAAATCGCTACTTTAACAAGTTTTTAAGTATATGAAACAAATATGTTTTCCTCCAAATCAGTGGCGTCGCGAGGAGGCAAAAGGGGGACAAATGCCCCGGGCGGCACTTGACCAGGGGCGGCAAAATCCCTGTCCTTAATTAGTTTTTATCAGGGAAATTTTTACAAGAAACTGGGGCGTTTTTTTAGCAATAAAAGAAAAGCCATAAACTACACCCAAAAAAAATAAAAAAAAAATAAAGGAACTATTCTTAAGTACGTGAAAGTTTCTTCCTGGACAACAAAAAACTTCTTATATGCTATAAATTCTTCTGATACGAATGTTACTGTACTGACAAAACCAGAGGCTTAAGTAATATGACAAATCAACACTGATGTTGTGATAACTTAGATGATTCTTCAAATTTGACAGTCACTACTGCTGTAAAAAAAAACAAAAATTACTGTTTCCTTTCAATTTCAAACATAAGCTTATCGAATGCTCTGAGTAACACATTGTTTGGGAGAGTGGCGGCAAAATCCATGTTGTCAGTTAGCTTCTAAAATTGAAAAACGTTTAAATACAATAATTTAATAAAAGAAAAGAAAAGCCAAGATTAAAAAAAAAAAATAGAAGAGATGACAGTATTTTAAACCACGTGAATGTTTCTAATGCTAAAACGTCAAACTCCACAATAAATCTAGTCTGCTGATACTACTCAATTGAAAAATACAGGGCTAAAAGTGACAGTAGTTTACGAACATGACTCTAATGTGATGGTAGATATAATTGATTTAATTTCAGTGTCAAACCAAGTTAACTACTGGGGGAAGATCTGGGTGCATACATGAGTTATCCTTCCAATAGCAAAGGATCATTATCTTAATTTGTAAGGCTTTTGTTTTCTATCATAAACAAAAAGTTGAAAAAAAAATTGGTTATCTGATGGCAATGGGAATTAACACTTGGCAAACATAAATATGACAAGTAGAAAGTCACGAATAAGTTCTCAACATTAACAAAGTTGTTTGCCATCAGAAGTGCTCAACATTAACAAAATTGTTTGCCATCGGAGGGAATCAGAAATCGTATTTAAAATATAGACTGTTAATATAAGAATGAAATACGTTGTTGTAAAAGAAAAGAAAACAAATTGGCAAGAGGTTCTCATTAGAGTGTTTGACTTTATTCAGTCCAGGCTTTTTTTTTTTTAGGTCGCAGAGAGGAAAATACAATTGCAAATAAATGCAATATTTTGGAACAAATGAATTTGCTGGATATGTAAGATCGAACACTCCGAAAACATCATCTGTAAAGGGGTAAAAAAAACGTGTCATCTCAGATTCAAACTGGGTTCATATAAATTTTAGGAGACTTCGTGGGAAATCATCTTTCAGGAACAATTTACCAAATATCGTTCAAGGTATTTCATATTTTTCACACAAGGATCAAAGAAGTCAAGTTGTGTGATATAGTAAAGATTGGGGGAAAAAAATTCATTGTAGAATTTTTCAAAGATTTCATTGAAGCAAAATTGAATCTGCATACGACGTATCTGAAATGCCTTCAAATAAATGATGTTCTTAAAATAATGGAATGCAGAGACCCAAAGTGTGTTAATACTTTTTCGTGACTGGAAAGTATACATTGAATTAAATAATAAAAAAAACAAACAAACAAACAAACAAAAAAACAACAACATAAAAATGCAATATCATATGCCGCTCAAACAGCTCATTCACCGTAATTTATTTACATGATGCTCCAACTGAAATGTACTCTCTAACTATTTTAGTACACTGGTACATTGCTACGCATTCTTTTACATGTCAATTCACCTTTGGGGAATATCTAATTACTTCTACAAGCAAGGGACTAAACAAACTTCAGGATACACAATAGTGTATAGAGCCTTTATTAGGTTATGTTGAAATCTACTTAAAAAAATGATAGAAGCAGACGAGAAGCTCAACACATGAACAGATGCAGGAAGTTTTTTTAGTCCCAAGTAAATCTGTTAATTTTTGACATTTGGAAACATGTCCTTTAATGGTGCCCGAATTTATTTAGAAAACTTGAAGTGCTAAAATGGTTTGTAGAGGCCTCTCACAGAGAAACTAATATAATGCTTTAAGGATGCTTTGAAATTTGCTAAGATTGTATGTATTTTTAATCTAATATTGAAATCCAAGAACGAGAGAGCAAATATTTGGTGATCGAAGCGAATATGTGTCTATGTTATGCATAAAAGCAGTTGAGGTTAATGCGAGTATTCGGCAGTTATATAAAATTTGGAAAACGGATATGACGTTCATACATCAGCCAATCTACTGCACTTTGAAATTTTGCATTGAATTTAAATTTCTTAAAAAATATCTAACACGGAATTGCAAAGCAAGGAATATTTTACCTCAAGGGTTAAAAAAAAGAATTAATTAATTGAAAGCCAGTTGATCTATTCCAGTTTTATTATTATTTAGGCTCCAAGTTACCCTACCTTTAAAAATGTAATTAAATCATGCGACGTTCTCACGACTGCCTTAAGCCATGCACGGTTTTGAGTCTTAAGGTAGCTTCTTTATAATAAAGTCAACGAACAACTAATTACGATCAAAAATAATTACACGAAGATTGACTAAACTATAGCTGTTATTTGCTATTGAGCATGACATGAGTGAGGACTTTGGTACATGAAAGGTTGGGCCATGGAAAACCCCAAGAAAACTTAAATTTTATCCAAGAAATGAAAGCTTTTCTGTCCAATTTTCACATACAAACGTGTAGTGTCCTTATTAATACTTCCTAATAAAAACGTTGTATTTTTATATAGCTTGTACATACCTTGTTGTTTGTTGCTGTTGTGTGTGTGTGTGTGTGTTTTTTTTTTGGTATTTTTTTTGGTATTTTTTTTTTTTTTTGGTGTAGTGAGGGTCGGCAATTTTGGGTTCCGCCCCGGATGGCACATTCCCAGTATACGCCGCTGCTCCAAATCGCATTTGTTTTCATCAAGCTCAAGAGATTAAGAGCAAGTTTGTGTTTATTAAACTTAATACCTCCCTTATATTTAATGTTCAACAAATATTTGCTTCTAACAAAACAGGAAAAACATTATATCTTCATTTGACTGCCCGACCATGGATACCACGTGACACTATGTCGCTATCATCTCATGTGTTATTGAAGGTCAAGGACGGGGCTTGCGTCATCCAACTAATAACTCGTCAACTTCCATCATGGCCGCGATCATCTTTCTCGCTGTGTTTACGACAATGCGCGTTGCACAGCGGGACTTCCCATTCCCTGAAACTTTTGTTGATCATTGAAAGGTGCGCACCGCAGCCGACCCCGACCGCGCCAGCCTCACCAACCGTGAGCGCTTCTCTATGCATGGTCGGATCCGTGAGCAATCAGTGGCGCAACACTGGGTGGGGTTAGGTCATCCCCGGGGGCGGACGGTACGTTAATAGGCTGATAGAACAGACAGGTGACATGAATTATGAGGGCGGGCCGGGGGGCAGTTTGTTTGGTGGCAGATAAGTGAATTGAAACCAGGGCTGGTCAGTGGTCAGTCGTGGTGACCACATCAACCGGGCAGGGTTTGAACAATGTTCAATTTATGTTCAAGTCATTAATAAACGGCGACTTAAGTCACACATTTTTAGGGGTGTTCTGGATTCAATTTTTTAAAAAATCCTGCCGGTGCCGTTTTTAAAAATGGCCTGATCCCGGATTTTTCCGGAGCCGAAATCCGGTACACCCTTGTTAAACATTGTGTTATTGATGTATCCCCTAAATTTGGGGGCCCTAAATTTGAGGGCCCTAAATTCATGAGTTGAATAGTTATAAACAAAATAGTTTTAGTTAAACGTAAAGACCATCACAGTTTTTAGCATCAATGACGAGTGTAAATCAGGAGAAAACCATTTCACTAACATGAAAGCATAGCTTTCCTACTAGCCGCGATATCGCGATAATATTAGTGTCGTTGCAAAGCTTTCAGCCGCTTCTTTGCTGAGGTGACGTGATGTATGTGTATGTCATGTGTGTTTGAAATGTTGAGGTGGAGGAGACGTCAGATACTCACCTAAGAAACAAACATAAAATTGACCGTATCCCTTTAACTCATATCTACATATACATTACAGACGAGACAACTTTTGACTAACTCTTCTTTTATTGTTGACTAAATTTCTCTGTGTGTGTGTGTGTAAAGGTGTGAGTGTGTGTGTGTGTAAAGGTGTGAGTGTGTGTGTGAGTGCATGTGTGTGAATGCATCTGGTGAGTGCGTGTGTGTGTAAAGGTGTGTGTGAGTGTGTGTGTGTGAGTGCGTGTGTTATTGAGAGAGAGAGAGTGCGTGTGTCTGAGTGCGTGTGTGTGTGTGCGTGTAAAGGTGTGAGTGTGTGTGTGAGTGCATGTGTGTGAATGCATCTGGTGAGTGCGTGTGTGTGTAAAGGTGTGTGTGAGTGTGTGTGTGTGAGTGCGTGTGTTATTGAGAGAGAGAGTGCGTGTGTCTGAGTGCGCACGTGTGTGTGTGTGTGCGTGTAAAGGTGTGAGTGTGTGTGTGTGAGTGCGTGTGTGTGAGAGAGAGAGAGTGCGTGTGTGAGTGAGTGCGTGTGTGTGTGAGTGCGTGTGTGTGTGTGAGTCGGTGTGTGTGAGTGGTTGTGTGTGTATGTGTGAGTGTGTGAGTCGGTGTGTGTGAGTGGTTGTGTGTGTATGTGTGAGTGTGTGTGTGAGTGTGTGTGTGTGAGTGTGTGTGTGTGAGTGTGTGTGTGTGAGTGTGTGTGTTTGAGTGTGTGTGTGTGAGTGTTTAAAAATTCCAAGCCAGGCCCAAGTAATCGGTAGATGGCGACTTAATTCACCAGGCGGTAGTTGAAAGTTGGCTGGCGAATCTTTAGAGGTTAGAGGTTAGAGGTTATTACCACTTTGGTCGTGCACCGGAACTTCAGATCAAATACACACACACAGACACACACACACATACTCACACATACACTGACACACACACAGACACACACACACATACTCACACATACACTGACACACACACAGACACACAGACACATACTCACACATACACTGACACACACACAGACACACAAAGACACATACACACACACACACAGACACACACACAAAAAACAATTTCGTAATTTTACTAAGCTAACAATTTTGAGAACATAGTGATTTGACTGTATTTATGCCTCAAAACTTTGTTCCGTTAAAATGTAATCTAAAAAATAGAACATTACGAAATGAGCTATGACGTTTTCCGGTTTTAGAAATGAAGAACCCTACACCAAACCAATCCCAAAACTTCTGAAAGCCGTTTGATGTCTCTCTGCAATTCGTTTTCTGCTGTTTTTTCTCCCACGTGAAGCTTGGCAGGCGTGATCCGATTTAACACTTGAGTGAATCTAACCGCCGTCAAATTACAAGGCCAGGTCTGGGAGTGACCGACCCTATGAGGCGAGCAGGCCGTCCGTGACGCAGTCTTAGCCTAATACACAACACAGTTGGTCAACGCCCCCCTCCCCNGTGAAGTATTCGCGGGAAAGTGTCAAACACCAGGGCCTCTAGTTGCCGTTAACTCGGGGAGTGAAGAGGAAGGCGGGAAAATCAAAGGGAAGGTTGTGTGTGTCAGTGCGTGTGTTAGATGAAGGGAGGGAGGGAGGGAGGGGTGCTATGACATTTCCAGGAGAGGCCCTCACAGTTTTGGAAGGAAGGGACTCCAAATCTTCCCAAAAGTTTTCATTATAACTACATGTCAACCGAAACAAATTGTTTTTTTTTAGTCATAATCTCTAACACTTCTTGAATGTAAATAATACGAAATAACTAGTAACCAAGTGGCTCTCATCTCTCAACGGCTGAGGACACTAAAAAAACCGTTGCTGCAAGATGGGAATTATATACCCAGAAATCTCTAGATTAAGAACATCGAAAGGGCAGATCACTCACTATTAGGGAGAACAGTCATAAACAGGCATACTATGAAAGAATATCGTAGATGGTGCCCTAGGCATGACAGTGCCCTCAGACGTGGGGGCATTTAACTTGGGGGAGGGGCGGAAGAGGATTTATAAATATTTCTTATTAACTTATAATTTTTTTTATAACTTTATTATATTGTATTCGACTTTTAAATAAGAGTTTGACATCACAGAAATAATCGGGCATTGAAAAGTCTAGTAACTGATTGCGAATACGATTACCGATCATGACTTCAAGCGAGAAGGTCCATTGTTTGCATGTGGTCAGCTTTCAATGACACTTCAACACAACCTTACAACCTCTTTATTACCAAGGACAGATACACAGCTTTACAATCTCTTTACCATCAAGGACAGATACACAGATACACAGCTTTACAATCTCTTTACTACCAAGAACAGATACACAGCTTTACAATCTCTTTACCTCCAAGGACAGATACACAGCTTTACAATCTCTTTACCTCCAAGGACAGATACACAGATACACAAATTTACAATCTCTTTATTACCAAGCACAGATACACAGCTTTACAACCTCTTAACTACCAAGGACAGATACACAACTTTACAGTCTCTTTATTACCAAGCACAGATACACAGCTTTACAATCTCTTTACCACCAAGGACAGATAAACAGATACACAGCTTTACAATCTCTTTATCACTAAGGAGAGATACACAGCTTTACAATCTCTTTACCACCAAGGACAGATACACAGCTTTACAATCTCTTTACCACCAAGGACAGATAAACAGATACACAGCTTTACAATCTCTTTACCACCAAGGACAGATCCACAGATACACAGCTTTACAATCTCTTTATCACTAAGGAGAGATACACAGCTTTACAATCTCTTTACCACCAAGGACAGATACACAGCTTTACAATCTCCTTACAACCAAGGACAAAACGCTAAGATATATTCATATAGAGAAATAACAGACCATAAGACAGGTGATTTCTTGAAATAAACACATACAGCTAAGTTTATTTCTGTTTTTTTTTTTTAAATAAAATGTTCGTAGTTCTGTAAGTTTTTGTAGTTGTTTGTTCGCTGACGAAGGCCTTTCGCCGATACGTTCGTTGTCTTATGGGGCAAATGTAAATGTGTTTGTTTGTTGGTGAAAATAAAGTTGTAATTTAGTGTAATGTCTTTGTTGTTGTTGTTGTTGTTGTTGTAAACAGCGCTCTTCTGAAATATGTATACTTTTATCCATTGCTGCCTGTGACAGTCTTTGGCTCAGTTGAAAAAAATAAAATAATAATAATTGTAAATTATCCCTTTTTAAAGGCAAAATTGTACATGTCACAAACACATATATTATCCTTTATCAAAAGTAGTTGCGCGGGAATTCTAAAGTGCTGCGCGGTGTCTAGAAGGTGGCTTAGAGGGGGAAATTGCTGCCATCTTGAGACTGATATGTTTGTTCTGATATCTTGGCAACGGATTTTTACTTATTATATAATGTGATAACTATTGATGGCCCTATTGCGGATGTTGAGAGTCCCTGGCCTCAAAGATGTCCGTCTGACCGCTCCTAGCTGACCAACAAACACCGTAACATTACTGCCGCCCGAGTGACCATCGGCCGGCCGATGCTGTAACCTCCGGACTCCCTTCCCTGACCTCGGTCAGCCCAGTCACGTGTGACGTAACGGCCAGCAGGCCACAAAGCGGCTAGCCTTGAGGCAACAACCTGGATCGAGGTCAACTCCGATTGCCCCGGTGAGGTAACTCTGCTAGCGGTATGGCGTCAATAGACCACAAGGTCCACGGGCTTGGAGAGTCCTTGAAAAGGGTTTTGGTAAAGGAAGAGGCGATAGGGGTGTGGTGATTTTCTTGTGAGGTGACCACAGGGAGGGGTGGGGGTGGGGGTTGACTTTTGTTGGACTAACGGGCATCGTGTGAGAAAAGATGTTTTTCCTCATCACTGTCACGATCTCCGTGATGATAGACGGCGAAGTAACGTGGAGGGAATAATAAATGGTAGTGATTACTCGCTCGTCTGGTTTGTGTAAGAAATCATGTTTCTAAAATTGAAGAGCTACAAGCAAGCCATATTTGTAACTTTTTAAAAAAAATAAACTTTAAAAAGCTGTACAACGTTGTGTCTGCATGGTAGTATTGATAGTATGATCGATTTGTTTAAATCGGAGGTCCGGGGTTCGAGCCACGATTGGGTGTTTTTTTTTTTTTTTTTTTTTTAAAGATTTTTTTAAAAAATGGTTTGTTTTGATATTTTAGGATTAGGGATATATTTTAGGGATAGGGGCAGGTTTAGTGATAATTTTTAGGGAATGGGTTAGGTTTAGGGATAGATTTTAGGGTTTGGGTTAGGCTTAGGGATAGATTTTAGGGTTTGGGTTAGGTTTAGTTATATATTTTAGGGTTTTGGTTGGGTTTAGTTATAGTTTTTGAGGTTTGGGTTAAGCTCAGTGATAGATTTTAGAGCGTTAGATAGTTTGAATGCACAAATAGAATCGGAGGTTCAATGAAAGGCGCAAGGAATACTTGTAACTCTTCAATTTTACAAACATGATTTCTTACCGGAAGTGGACGAGCGAGTAAGCGCTACCATAATAAATTTATAATGACACAACAGGAGAGGGTATGGACCAAAAGTTGTATCCAATACTCAACACTTAAAAAATATTTTTTATTAAAAAAAGACAAACGAGAACACAATTTACCAAAAATAAGTGAACTGAAAAATAGTTAGCGAAAATGTCTTTAAACAAGTTTTTGTTCTAAAATAAAAAGTGACAGCCAAGGAAAATGATTTACTTGTAAACTCGGACAGATTTGCGTCAGTGGACAATGGTCGCGAAGACTATCAATATTTTGTGGCGTCAAATTGATGTGACTTGATAATTTAACACGATCATTTTGGGCAAAAATTTAAGTTATTATTATTTTTATTATTATCGTTATTTTTTTTAAAGATAAGTTTTACCCATTTTGAAATTGATCGCAATAAAATAAAATTTTGTTCTTTTAAATTTCAGGAAACATACGAATTCCTTATTTATTTGCGACCAATAAAAAATGCTTAAAAAATCTATCCATTTTGCTCCGATTTTTACAGCACATTTGAAAATGTTGCAGTCTTTTTTGCTGTGAAATATATTAACAAATTGTGTATGTGTGTGTGTGTGTGAGAGAGAGAGAGAGAGAGAGAGAGAGTGTGTGTGTGTGTGTGTGTGTGTTGTGTGTGTGTGTGTGTGTGTGTGTGTGTGNTATTATTATCATTATTATTATTATTATTATTATTATTTGGTTTATATTTTAAGGTTAAAGGCTGAAGCTCTTCAAAACAAGTTCAAACGAGCCTCAGCTTAAATAATTCTTCCGAGTTCCTTTTAGATGTAAAGTAATGGAGAACACACGGTACAAGATATGAATAGAGGATGAACCCTAACAATCCTATTATAAATTATAAGGCCTTAAATTTTGTGTTTGATTTAAAACTAGAGAATCCTGTAGAGTTTGGAAGACGTGAAATCAAACAGACCGTGGCTATCAGAGCATCATTGTCAGTACAAATAAGATCGTCAGATAAGCTGATAATTGTGGAGGGTTGTCAAATAAGAAATCCCCGTTGTGAATTACTGGTATTCCCAAATTAGCATCGCCTCCTTGTTGTGTGATCCCTTTGTGGGTCTCGTGGTCAACCTCCGACTTTAATGTCCCTTCAAAGACATGGAACGTTTCCAGCTTTTCAAAAGCAGGGTGTAAAAATAAGGCACTTTTACCAGCAGTGTCCACTGGAGCGGAACTTTAACTTACGACGACGGGGTGTGGGACGGGGAGGGAGGAGGGGGGAGATAACGACGGATCCACTCAAGCAGGTAAGTCGAAGACACCTCCAACAATGGTCCGCCCCCCTGGTAATGAACCCCACGTTTAATTCATCCCAAGGGGGGCCAACTCTTGTCCAAGGGGACGTAATTTGTAGTCCTCTAATTGACGCGGTCCGGTCAGGGAGTTAGCCAGTGGAAAGGTCCAGTTGTTATCTTCTGTAGGGAGAAGGGAGGGGGTGCGAAGTGGGGGCGAATGGACTGTGCAGGTAGCGCGTTGGACGTACTCAATTACGCAAATTCTGGGCGGGTTCTTGTTCGAGTCACGATTACCCGCAGTAACAGCTCTGATAGTATTGGATTCGGACACGTCCATGACGAATACGAATACGGCGTTTCCGGTTCTCCAGGGAGAATTGTACGTTTTATTACAATATTACCTTCCGTGGTCAGTTTTTGCAGGCAACAATTTGTGCGGATTATTTCTAATCAAGTTAGGGCACTGTTAGAAATACCCAAAAAAAGTAAAGTAAGACTATCAATGGTCGTGAAGACTAAGTGCCATACCCGATGGTCGTAGGGAGTTCATAATTAGGGGCTTTGTAGACCTGGTGGGTGCCCCGATTCCCTCCCGGGCCAGCGGAGGACTTTCTTAGCGTTAGTCATGGATCCTTCTTATTGTGGCTTTGCGTGGCTTCCATCCCACGCCCCTCAGCTTGTGAGGCGAACGCACTATTGACTTCTCTATCCAGCGGCTCTAAACAAACAATAATTATCTTATAAGTTACAGACGCTCCTTCTACACAGAAGATTATTGCGTCCTACATTTACATACAATTAACCTTCTTAAAATCGTCCAAGCGCCCAATGTAAGCTAGTGATGTAAATATTGAGGCTTATTAAAGCACTGTTAGAAATACATTTAAAATTTACACAGCTAAAATCACAAACACGATAAAAGTTTCTTGAAGCTGTCAACGTAAGCGAGTGATTTGAATATTGGGTCTATAAGTGTCTTATCGATATTAGATATTTTTCAGTCTTTGTCTGTATCGTCTGCTGATGAGTAGGCGTCTGGCTGGAACACCCGCCATGTCCTCAAAGGTCAAGACTGAAATATCTTTCCTCAATTCATCTACTTGTCCCGACTTGAAGCAGTCGTCCGCATGTTGTAACAAGCGCTAGCGGTGTACCGGATTCAAAAATTTAAAAATCCGGCTCCGTCCGGCTGGAATTATTCAGATTTTTAAAGTGAAATTCGGCCGGATTCGGAGCCGGATTTGTAAAAATGATCAGAGTCCAGATTTGCAAGTGCCGGAGGCATTATTTAAGTGTAAATTTTATGCTCTACCGGCAAACAGGATTTGGCCGGATTTATGACGCGAAATTCTGTCTGAGCCGAATCTGAAGCCGGATTTGTAAAATGGCAGGAGCCGGAGCCGAAATCCGGTACACCCCTAGTTGTAACTTACTAGTCAAACATTACCACCCCCAATCTAAAGATTTCCCGTCGATCGCGAATAAACCCTTTTGTTCGAGATTATCCCAACATTGGATTCGATACCAGGACTTGTAGACAGCAACGATTACAATACCTTGCCGCTCCCCCACCCCCACACCTATGAGATAACAATCACGATGACCAGATTCTTTAGCTCCAGGTAAGCGGTAGGTCAATGCGACCCGTCGAAACGGACTGACCGCTGACCGCCGGTGGCGTTTTTATGTGTTTAAGCGCGGTCCAGGTTAGTTATGTGGTCGATGGACCTAGTAGTGGACAAGGGCCGTAAAGATGTGGCCCCCTCCCCAGGGGGGGTTATTCGGCAGGGCGTCCAGTGTTATCAGATCATTTCTAAGTGCCGCCCACGGAGGCTAACGTGACAAGACTATTTCAGGGGCGTTGTTAAGTCTTCAGGCTTCAGGAGCTATTTGCACAATCCATTTGTCTCAAAACTCAAATCTAATGTCTCCCATACTCATGTGTCACGTTCTAAGTCTTATTTCTCATGCTTAAGTTTCATTCATATTTCATTGCCTCATATATGATGTATTAGATAATATGTCTCATTTGTCATGCTTATGTCTCATTCATATTTCATTGCCTCATATATGATGTATTAGATCATATTATCTCATTTCTCATGATTATGTCTCATTCATTTTTCATTGCCTCATATTTGATGTATTAGATAACATGTCTCATTTCTGATATCTCATATCTCATGTCTAATGTCTCGTATGTAATTTCTCATATCTAGTGGACACTAGTTGACACGAGCACGGAGAGTGGACATTGGTAGTGCCTCTGGTGACTGACGTGTCAGTACTCTCTACTACCACACGCTATAGGTGTGTTTAAATCGCCAAACGCTATGACCTTTGACCTTTATTTGGCCACCCTAATAAGCAGTGAATGGAACTGGAACTTACCACAAAACTAAATAAATCCTTACACAATTCCGATCTGGTATTTTACCATCATTGAATAACGAGTTAATCTGAATGACCCGGGTCAAAGGTCACAGCTAACACCACAATCTCTAGTAGTTTATTATTTCCAACTGGATGTACTGCTGTAGAAAAGTGAAATGATTTATTGCTTGTATCATTTGTATGATTGTTTCAAGGGAGAGAACCGGCCACTTTGATTTGTAAAACTATAGACGTCATTGGTTCTTTCATGCGTTATGGTTCGCTATAGATTTTGCTTTAAATTCTTTCCTTAATAAAATCTTCCGCAATTTGGCCATCAAATCTAACATGATATCTCCAACATGTTCTTCTAGTCCAACACTCTGACCATCAAATCTAACATATCTCCAACATGCTCTTCTAGTCCAACATTCTGACCATCAAATCTAACATGATATCTCCAACATGTTCTTCTAGTCCAATATTCTGACCATCAAATCTAACATGAGATCTCCAACATGTTCTTCTAGTCCAACACTCTGACCATCATATCAATTATGATATCTCCAACATGTTCTTCTAGTCCAACATTCTGACCATCATATCAATTATGATATCTCCAACATGTTATTCTAGTCCAACACTCTGACCATCATATCAATTATGATATCTCCAACATGTTCTTCTAGTCCAACACTCTGACCATCATATCAATTATGATATCTCCAACATGTTCTTCTAGTCCAACATTCTGACCATCAAATCTAACATGAGATCTCCAACATGTTCTTCTAGTCCAACACTCTGACCATCAAATCTAACATGATATCTCCAACATGCTCTTCTAGTCCAACATTCTGACTATCAAATCTAACATGATATCTCCAACATGCCCTTCTAGTCCAACATTCTGACCATCAAATCTAACATGATATCTCCAACATGCCCTTCTAGTCCAACATTCTGACCATCAAATCTAACATGATATCTCCAACATGTTCTTTTAGTCCAACATTCTGACCATCAAATCATACATTATATCTCCAACATGCTCTTCTAGTCCAACACTCTGACCATCATATCAATTATGATATCTCCAACATGCCCTTCTAGTCCAACATTCTGACCATCAAATCAAACATTAGATCTCCAACATGTTCTTTTAGTCCAACATTCTGACCATCAAATCATACATTATATCTCCAACATGCTCTTCTAGTCCAACACTCTGACCATCATATCAATTATGATATCTCCAACATGTTCTTTTAGTCCAACATTCTGACCATCAAATCATACATTATATCTCCAACATGCTCTTCTAGTCCAACACTCTGACCATCATATCAAACATGTTATCTCCAACATGCCCTTCTAGTCCAACATTCTGACCATCAAACATTTGCGTCTCTTTATTATCAAGCGTCCATTCCAAATGGCATCAAATTTGACCCCCCCCCCGCCCGCCCCCTAACCAACGAAGAGGTTATGTTACAGGCTTGCAACAAACGTCGCAATGACCGTCGCCGCTATATTGTCGTCGTAACTGTGGACGTAGTGTCGTAACTGCTGCGGACCTGGCGCGGTAAAACCCTCGACGTAATGTTGCGTGGTCAACCGGTTTATCCCCATCACCCACCGTTGACCACGGCCGTGAATAACCCAATCCTGTAGATGAAGTTCTTCCACGAGTGAACGGATATTTTCACTCGACCTGATTTAAACATTTTGGGTCAAATGGACATTAGGACAGGCCTTAGAGTGGACGTTAGTCTTGGACATCAATTGCAGACCTTTCAATGGACATCAGTCATATGGTCAAAGGGTCGGATAGGACTGCGTAATTGGCATTAGATCGTCCAAGAATGTAGATTGACCAATGGGGCGTACGGCATGATCGGATTTTAATAATCCGAAGCTAAATATAAACTATGTATAGACTAGGGTTGTATAGACTAGGGTTTGTATAGATTAGGGTTTGTATAGACTAGGGGTTGTATAGATTAGGGGTTGTATAGATTAGGGTTTGTATAGACTAGGGTTGTATAGACCAGGGTTTGTATAGATTAGGGTTGTATAGACTAGGGGTTGTATAGACTAGGGTTGTATAGAGGGTTTGTATAGATTAGGGTTGTATAGACTAGGGGTTGTATAGACTAGGGTTGTATAGACTAGGGTTTGTATAGATTATGGTTGTATAGACTAACGGTTGTAAAAAATAAGGGTTGAAAAGACTAGGGGTTTTATAGACTAGGGTTGTATAGACTAGGGTTGTATAGACTATGGGTTGTATAGACTAGGGTTGTGTAGACTAAAGGTTGTATAGACTAGGGATGTATAGACTAGGGATGTATAGACTAGGGGTTGTATAGACTAAGGTTGTATAGACTATGGTTGTATAGACTAGGGTTGCATAGACTAGGCATTGTATAGACTAGGGGGTTGTAGGGCGACTACGGCGCCCAATTTTTTTTCAAAACTTAAAGTAACTTGTCCTTGTTTGATAAATACGCAATATTAAACTTCCTAAAATGTACACAAAGTGTACTGACGCCATATTGTATTGGCTCCCCTTACTGACGCCATATTGTATTGGCTCCCCTTACTGACGCCATATTGTATTGGCTCCCCTTACTGACGCCATATTGTATTGGCTCCTCTTACTGACGCCATATTGTATTGGCTCCCCTTACTGACGCCATATTGCTTCGGATCCCCTTACTGACGCATTAACTTGGAATTTCAGAGGATTTTTTGAATTTGTTGCAAGGAAATCAAACTTCCCCACCAACCACCTTTACCAACCACCCTCACCAACCACCTTTACCAACCACCTTTACCAACCACCCTCACCAACCATCCTTACCAACCACCTTTACCAACCACCCTCACCAATCATCCTTACCAACCACCTTTACCAACCACCCTCACCAACCACCCTCACCAACCACCCTCACCAACCACCCTCACCAACCACCCTCACCAACCACCCTCACCAACCACCCTCACCAACCATCCTCACCAACCACCCTCACCAACCACCCTCACCAACCACCCTCACCAACCACCTTTACCAACCATCCTCACCAACCACCCTCACCAACCATCTTGCCCAACCATCCTCACCAACCACCTTTACCAACCATCCTCACCAACCATCTTGCCCAACCATCCTCACCAACCATCCTCACCAACCATCCCAACCAACCATCCTCTCCGCCCTACTTCTGTCACATCCACCACCTCGCCCATCGTTCCCCCCCCCCCCACAAACCTATAACCAAGTACTCAGTGACGTGACTTGCATCTATTGGAAGGGTTAAGCTACGGCCTCGTGAGGTAACGGACGGTAACGATGACCTCTGACCCCGCGAGTCATTTAGCCGAGTCAGCTAACAGTGCGCTTTCACCGGTCGTCATCATAGTGACGTCAGTTTGAAAGTTACGAGGCTAATCCCATCCAATGTCAGCAGTACAAATATTTCCACGAGCAAACAATAATGCATTACATTCGAGGACCCGGCGAGATCTTCTACGAGGATCTATCAAAGAAACCAATGACATGAGGTGGGGGGGGATATCAGGTGTCGGACTTTTGCTGTTTAATCTTTCATTTTGACCACCTTGTGGTCCAAAGCTTACTTGAGTCCGGAAAAAGCAACCCTGCCTCTCTTCCCACCAACACACACACACACACACACACACACACACACACACAAAACTAGGTCTGCGAAAATTATCGATTAATTTCTCGAATAATCAGTAAAAAAATTTATCGATTAAAATTATTTTAATCGATAAAATATCGATTAAATTTAAAGAAAATGTTTTAAATTTTTTTTACGATTTGTTAATAAATAATTAATAATTAACAATAGTTTAGCTTTATTTACCTACAAACTTCTCAATTAAAAAAAAAAGATCTTCAAAGTGTAAACTTTAAAATAAAGCTGTTTTTTATAAGGAAAGTGATATAAAAAATTAAACATTGTTTTTACTTAATTAACAATAACAAAATTCAAATTCATTGACATTTTGTTAAGTTACTTATATTTAAATAAAAATGTCGATTGCCTGTTATTGTTTGTTACTTTGAAATGTTCACTTTGATGACGTCATACATCTTATTTTTTTGCTTTAATCAAAATAATTCGATTAATTATTTGGTATGTTAAAAAAATACGATTAAATTTAAATTAATTGATAACAGCCCTTGAAAAACCCACCCAAAAAATCCATCACACATGTAATGTATAATATTCCAATCAGAAAGAATGGAAACATTTGATACACTCTGTACATTGTTGATGAAATAAAACGGTATCTAGACAAGCGTTAGGTGATACAACATCGACATTTATATACAGTGCTGTAACGAATGATGACAACGTGGTTTACTATACCCATGACTTATATTTACTTTTCAAATCTCACAAATACATTTTAAATTTAACAATGAAGACACACGCCAGTAACGCATTGATAAAACATGTATTACAACACCTAAACAACCCAGCATTTGGAATAAAGACAATTACAGGAATAAATATGATAAATCAACCCCTATCCCCCCCCGTGACGATCCCAGTTCTTTTAAAAGGACCTATCCCATATCCCATAGCGCCACTTAGCATTTGCCCTTACCGTCCTTACCCTCGCCCCGATCCTCGTGTAATTGCCCAGCTCACGTTCTTTGCTGCTTACGCAAACCACGAGCGGTTGGCGTTTATTATTTTTAAATCGCCCATTGACCCACAATCTACACCATCCCTGCCCGGCCATGTGTGTTATATGGCCTGAGCTTAGCGGCGCCAAATTAATGACCACCGGTTCTGACCACCTACCGAGATCCCCGGCCACTCCAGATGCTGGTCATTACAGACCAGCGCCACCTAGGTGGACATTTGCATTCCGGCTTTGCGCAGTTCGGTTTTAGACGTGACGCAATACATCAGCGTATTTGCTGATCCGGAGTTTGTTACGAGCGTTCCGCTACTGTGGGAATGGACGAGGCCCTTCAGATGGCGGGATCGCAAGATTGCGGCGTTACAAGAATGACACGGCAGAAGTTCAAGACGTCCATTCCAGATAAGCCCTCAGTTCACTCGATGTACTCAAGAAATTTCTGGGTCGCTCCACTCAGTCCAATTTCGTAACTGTAACCCTCTTCACCCTCCCCCCCCCCCGCTTTTTAAGGACTTTTTGCACACTACAATTTCCCCTCTTATTTCGTTTTCGAAATACTAGATATCTTATCTTATCTTATATGTTACAGACGCTCCTTCTGTACATAAGAGTATTGCGTCTTACGTATATCCATGGTTTGTGTTTAGTCCTGTATTCTTACTAGAGTTTTAAATGATGATACGGTGTTGGCTTTCCTGGTTTCTTCAGGCAACACATTCACGCCCGAATACCGGACGGGAAGAAAGAAAACTTGTATGTGTTTGTTCTTGCATATGGAATAAGAAAGGTGCTTTTATCCTTATGTCTATATGAGGGTTGTATTAAGTTATCTTTTTGTTGTATTTCTAAATTGGAATTAATTGCTTTATGTACAAGTATAATTACTAATTTACTCTTGGTTCTTCTATCGTCTAGTGTTTCAAGGTTTAATGATTTAACTAATGTTGTTACTCTTGTCAGTTTTGAATATTCTCCAGTAATGAATCTTGCAGCTCTTTTTTTTGAATTTGTTCTAGTTTATCAATATTTTCTTTGGTGGATGGGTCCCATACAGAAGATGCATATTCTAGTATAGGTCTCACCAGGGTGAGGTAGCATTTTAGTTGTATATCTTTATTACATTTTCTGAAGTCAATAGAATATAGACCTAATATAGACCTAATATAGACCTAATATAGACCTAATATAGACCTAATATAGACCTAATATAGACCTAATATAGACCTTATATAGACCTAATATAGACCTAATATAGACCTAATATAGACCTAATATAGACCTAATAAAGAACTTACAAAGATCTTCTCTTTAAATTCAGAGAAAAAAAAAAGTATTCTTGGATTTCTCGAATTTTAAATTCCCTTATATTAACTTCCCCGCCTTGTCGTGGTCCCACCCCCCCC
>MUZC01003826.1:253092-266648 GCA_002072015.1 Radix auricularia
GTGTGCGTGTGCGTGTGTGTGTGTGTGTGCGTGCGTGCGTGTGTGCGTGCGTGCGTGCGTGCGTGTGTGTGTGTGTGTGTGTGTTTTGTGTTTTAAATGAAAAGTTATGATTTCATAAATTATTCACGTACCGCAATGTGAACACAGTAGAGCCTCATGCAGCTCGCAAGTTGTGATTTCAGCCACCGTTATCATAGACAATAAAATACTTTTTTTGGTTTTGTATTTTGCTCTGTGATTGCACTGAAAGTTCATGGACGCGCCCCAGAAAACTAATTCACAACTTGCTACAAATTTTTCTTTATCTCTATACAGTTCGAATTTCTGTCCTCATTCACTCCTAATTTTGGTCATTGTTCACTTCATATTTTTCTCCTATTCATTTTAAATTATGGTCTTAATTAGTTTTACAATTTGGTACTAATTCACTTCACATAATGGTTCTAATTCCTTTTAAATTTTGCTTTAATTCACTTCACATTTCGTTCCTAGATCACTTCAAATTTTGATTCTATTTAATTTACATTATGGTCCTAATTCACTTCACACTTTGGTCCCAATTCAATTCACATTTTGGTCCATATTCACTTCACATTTTGGTGCATATTCACTTCACATTTTGGTGCATATTCACTTCACATTTTGGTCCATATTCACTTCACATTTTGGTCCTAATTCACTTCACACTTTGGTCCTAATTCACATCACATTTTGGTCCCAATTCAATTCACATTTTGGTCCATATTCACTTCACATTTTGGTGCATATTCACTTCACATTTTGGTCCATATTCATTTCACATTTTTGTCCATATTCACTTCACATTTTGGTCCTTATTCACTTCACATTTTGGTCCGTATTCACTTCACATTTTGGTCCATATTCACTTCACATTTTGCTCCACATTCACTTCACAATTCAGTCCATATTCACTTCAAATTTTGCTCCATATTCACTTCACATTTTGGTCATTATTTACTTCACATTTTGCTCCATATTCACTTCACATTTTGGTCATAAATCACTTCACATTTTGCTCCATATTCACTTCACATTTTGGTCATTATTCACTTCACATTTTGGTCATTATTCACTTCACATTTTGGTCATTATTCACTTCACATTTTCTGTCCACTGACTGTATCATTCCAACACCCAGCCATAGACTAAACAAGATCAGAATCTTAGACCACCTGACAGCAGCGAATAGAACTAAATCAAATTTTGTGTATGTAAAAAAGCACAAAAACAAACATCAAAAATTTAAAAAAAAAAAAAAAAAAAAATTTCAACTCAAACTCTAAAAAAAAAAATTACAAGAATTTTTTTTTTTAAATGAGCATTATCAGAAAATGAAAAAAAAACACACACACACAAAATAATAAAGTAATTTATTTATAAAAATATTAATAGCTACACAAGTCACAAGGTCTCATAAAAGTCAATAGGTCTCATAATTGTCACAAAGTAACATAAATATTACAAAGTCTCATAAAAGTCACAAAGTTTCATAAAAGATACAAGGTCTCATAAAAGTCACAAGGTCTCATAAAAGTCACAAGGTCTCATAAAAGTCACAAGGTCTCATAAAAGTCACAAGGTCTCATAAAAGTTGCAAAGGTCTCATAAAAGTCACAAGGTCTCATAAAAGTCACAAGGTCTCATAAAAGTTGCAAAGGTCTCATAAAAGTCACAAGGTCTTAGAAAAGTCACAAGGTCTCATAAAAAACATAAGGTCTCATAAAAGTCACAAGGTCTCATAAAAGTTGCAAAGGTCTCATAAAAAACATAAGGTCTCATAAAAGTCACAAGGTCTTAGAAAAGTCACAAGGTCTCATAAAAAGCATAAGGTCTCATAAAAGTTATAAGGTCTCATAAAAGTCTCAAGGTCTAAAGTCACAAGGTTTCATAATTGTCACAAGGTCTCATAAAAGTCAAAAATTCTCATAAAAGTCACAAAGTCTCATAAAAGTCACAAGGTCTCATAAAAGTCACAAGGTCTAAAGTCGCAAGGTATCAAAGAAGTCACACGGTCTAAAGTCACACGGTCTAAAGTCACACGGTCTAAAGTCACAAGGTCTCATAATATAGTTCTATGTGAGGCTAGACTCTTTGTTTCAACAGAACAACATAAAACACTCTATCAATCGACTGTATTATTAGTGTTAGTATATTGTGTGTGTGGGGGGGGGGGGGCTCTGTTAACCCCGTCCAGAGTTGAACCCTGAACCGTAAAACACCAGGTCCACCCCCAGAAGACATGCCTTCCCCCCCCCATTACTCCCTTAATCCAAACATCTATAGTTTTCTTACGGCTGTTGTGCTGACCACTGGTCACGCATCAACTTACCCCCGGCCTTAAAGGATCTTGTTTTTCTCATCAGGGTGTCAGGCCGACACACGACTCCCCCCCCCACGCCTCAGCCCTACCAGATACATCTGTGCACCCCCCCCCCTTCGACAGTTGCTTTTCGCCCTACCCTGTCCACTAAGTCCCGCAAAAAGATCGGAGTAGGCTTGTCGGCCCTGCACGTGCTTAAGACACGTGCTCAACACCAATATGTATTTTGGTGAGCGTGGGGGGGAGGTTTTGAGGTGATTCGCCCCCCCCTTCCCATCCACATAAATTATCCTATTAGAGCGGTTCTCATTTGGCTACATTTAATTGGAATTTTTGGACATAACTAAAACAGCATTCTGGCATACAGGGCTGAGTCTTAGGCTGCTGAAACATATGAGGCCACAGTGGGCCCCGCTTTTTCATAGGCCCCGCCTAATTTAATTTTCGCATATTATCCCTAATAATCGCTTAAAACCTCACCCTGACTAGGCTCCAAGCAATCCCAGTTTCGCATACTTAGCCGCATATGGCCCCGCAATAGCTAAGACCTGGCCCTGTTGTCAAAAGTTAAACATGTCATTCAGTCATTAGTGAAACATGGCATTCTGTCATAAGGTGAAACATGGCATTCTGTCATTAGTGAAACATGGCATTCTGTCATAAGGTGAAACATGGCATTCTGTCATAAGGTGAAACATGGCATTCTGTCAGTAGTGAAATATGGCATTCTGTCATTAGTGAAACATAGCATTCTGTCATAAGTGAAACATGGCATTCTGTCATAAGATGAAACATGACATTCTGTCATTAGTGAAACATGACATTCTGTCAGTAGTGAAACATGGCATTCTGTCATAAGGTGAAACATGGCATTCTGTCATTAGTGAAACATGGCATTCTGTCATAAGGTGAAACATGGCATTCTGTCATAAGGTGAAACATGGCATTCTGTCAGTAGTGAAATATGGCATTCTGTCATTAGTGAAACATAGCATTCTGTCATAAGTGAAACATGGCATTCTGTCATAAGATGAAACATGGCATTCTGTCATTAGTGAAACATGGCATTCTGTCAGTAGTGAAACATGGCATTCTATCATTAGTGAACATGGCATTCTGTCATAAGGTGAAAAATGGCATTCTCTCATATGGTGAAACATGGCATTCTGTCATAAGTGAAACATGGCATTCTGTTATCAGTGGAACATGGTATTCTGTCATTAGTGAAACATGGCATTCTGTCATAAGGTGAAACATGGACTTCTATCTTAGGTGAAACATGTCATTTTGTCATTAAGAAACATGGCATTATGTCATAAGGTGACACATGGCATTCTGTCATAAGGTGAAACATGGCATTCTATCATAAGTGAAACATGGCATTCTGTCATAAGGTGAAACATGGCATTCTGTCATAAGGTGAAACATTGCATTCTGTCATAAGGTGAAACATGGCATTCTGTCATAAGTGAAACATGGAATTCTGTCATTAGTGAAACATGGCATTCTGTCATTAGTGAAACATGGCATTCTGTCATAAGGTGAAACATGGCATTCTGTCATAAGGTGAAACATGGCGTTCTGTCATTAGTGAAACATGGCATTCTGTCATTTGTGAAACATAGCATTCTGTCATAAGGTGAAACATGGCATTCTGTCATTAGTGAAACATGGCATTCTGACATTAGTGAAACATGGCATTCTGTCATTAGTGAAACATGGCATTCTGTCATAAGGTGAAACATGGCATTCTGTCATAAGGTGAAACATGGCGTACTGTCATTAGTGAAACATGGCATTCTGTCATTTGTGAAACATAGCATTCTGTCATAAGGTGAAACATGGCGTTCTGTCATAAGGTGAAACATGGCATTCTGTCATAAGTGAAACATGGCATTCTGTCATAAGGTGAAACATGGCATTCTGTCATAAGGTGAAACATGGCATTTTGTCATAAGTGAAACATGGTATTCTTTCATAAGGTGAAACATGGCATTCCGTCATAAGGTGAAACATGGCATTCTGTCATTAGTGAAACATGGCATTCTGTCATTAGTGAAACATGGCATTCTGTCATAAGTGAAACATGGCATTATTTCATAAGGTGAAACATGGCATTCCGTCATAAGGTGAAACATGGCATTCTGTCATTAGTGAAACATGGCATTCTGTCATAATGTGAAACATGGCATTCTGTCATTAGTGAAACAGGGCATTATGTCATAAGGTGAAACATGACATTCTGTCATAAGGTGATACATGGCATTCTGTCATAAGTGAAACATGACATTCTGTCATAAGGTGAAACATGGCATTCTGTCATAAGGTGAAACATGGCATTCTGTCATAAGGTGAAACATTGCATTCTGTCATAAGTGAAACATGGTATTCTTTCATAAGGTGAAACATGGCATTCCGTCATAAGGTGAAACATGGCATTCTGTCATTAGTGAAACAGGGCATTATGTCATAAGGTGAAACATGACATTATGTCATAAGGTGATACATGGCATTCTGTCATAAGTGAAACATGACATTCTGTCATAAGGTGAAACATGACATTCTGTCATAAGGTGAAACATGGCATTCTGTCATTAGTGAAACATGGCATTCTGTCATTAGTGAAACATGGCATTCTGTCATAAGTTGAAACATGGCATTCTGTCAAAAGGTGAAACATGGCATTCTGTCATAAGGTGAAACATGACATTCTGTCATAAGGTGAAACATGGCATTCTGTCATAAGGTGAAACATGGCATTCTGTCAGTAGTGAAACATGGCATTCTGTCAGTAGTGAAACATGGCATTCTGTCATTAGTGAAACATGGCATTCTGTCATAATTGAAACATGGCATTCTGTCATTAGTGAAACAAGGCATTCTGTCATTAGTGAAACAAGGCATTCTGTCATAAGGTGAAACATGGCATTCTGTCATAAGGTGAAACATGGCATTCTGTCATAAGGTGAAACATGGCATTCTGTCATAAGGTGAAACATGTCATTCTCTTATAAGGTGAAACATGTCATTCTCTTATAAGTGAAACATGTCATTCTCTTATAAGTGAAACATGGCATTCTCTTATAAGTGAATTATGGCATTCTGTCATAAGGTGAAACATGGCATTCTGTCATTAGTGAAACATGGCATTCTCTCATTAGTGAAACAGGGCATTCTGTCATAAGGTGAAACATGGCATTCTGTCATAAGGTGAAACATGGCATTCTGTCATAAGGTGAAACATGGCATTCTGTCAGGTGAAACATGGCATTCTGTCATAAGGTGAAACATGGCATTCTGTCATAAGGTGAAACATGGCATTCTGTCATAAGTGAAACGTGGCATTCTGCCAGAAGTTAATCATAAAATTTTCTACATGAGATTATTTAATCCTTCAACTCCGCATTCTTTACTCATTACGTTACATAAACACATGAAACTCATTTGATTAAGTTTTTCGATATAATTTCTCCAAGCCAATTTCACTCTGCTATTAGCACGGCAAAGCCATTTCTTTGAGTGTGCTGAGAGCTTCGCTGTTGCTGGGAACATTGTCAAGTACATGGTCAAGTTTGTCAACACAACCCGAACCTATGACACAAACTTAAAACTACCACAAACTTTGATGTCAATTAATTAAAATTCAGAATACAATTTATTTTAAAAAAAAAAAAAGTATTTTTAATATTTAATTCTAACTAAAATGAAACCTACGATTGTAATGACTGTTCGGAATATATTCCGGTAGTTAAATCTTTTTTTATATTTTATTTTATAAATGTCTTTAGTTTTTTGTCAATAGTTTGGCATCTAATATTATTAAACTTGGCACTTTTGCCGTTTGAGGGACATTTTGTTTTTTTTTTCATCACCTGCATTAGATTGAGAACATCTGATTGCTTTCTTCCACTTTTTCCCCCACGACCAAAGTTTCAATATCCTCCCCCCACCCCCAGAAAATATATATACATTATTAAAAGTGATCAGTTTGCTCCCCTATCCCCACCCCTTTCATAATTGAGATTTATTCGGTCAAGAAAAGACGCCCCTGGAAACAAAGGGAGGTTATCATTGTCAAAACTTTGCGTGGGTCATTATGTGGTGTTTTTTTTTTTTTTTTTTTTTGGTTTTTTTTTTTTAAAATAATAAAGTAACCCTCGAGGATGCACGCCCCTGTATGGCTTATATTTCCTTGGCGCTCTTTCAGAAGGTGCCGCCTGCCCGTCTTGAGATCCTCGCCCCACGTGTTAATAGGATTGTCCCCCTTTGTGTCTGGTGTTTTCCCTGGCTTCGCTGCATATTTTCATACTGCACGTGCCTCTCGGGAACAACAAACAGCCCGCCACGAGTGAGTACAAATTCTTTTAAACTTCAAAGTAAAAAAATAAAAAAAAATCAATCTTTTTTTTTCTTTTTCTTGAAAAAAAGATTTTCTTACTTCTCTCCCCTTACCTCGCACGAGCCGCTGTATCTTCAGAGAATGGTCCGTGGCGAAGCCATTCATGGTTAATTGGACAGCGGTCAGTCCACGCCGCATCTCCAAGAATAGGCCCAAGATGCATGGAAAGTATCCTTTTCTTAGTGGCTATTCTTCCCTCCTGATCCGTGGGTCGCCCCCCCTCCCCGCCCACCTCACCACATCACTCATGAAAGACCCGCTGATCTATGTTCCAGGCTAAGAGAAAAGCTGGTAGACTCGTATTTTCGAAGATTCGGACACTGGGTGAAAGAGAGGGGGGCGGGAATTTGATGACAGTCATCAAACTTAAGACGCCATTAGACGTGGGACAAAGTGAGAACGGGCCCGTAATTATAGACGTGTGCGGCCACGCGCGGACCACCGGACCACAGCACCTGCTGTAAGATGGATGTAAGGGCTTCTGGGGGGGGGGCGCCGGGGAGCGGGGCGGGGGCGCAGAAGAAAAGAACCCAGGATAGATCTGTACAGGATCCATTCAACCCCCGATATAAGACGCGAAGGGGAAACAATCCACGCGCCTTCTTGTGTGATTGGACGGCGACGATTTGTTGACGAGTAGCGTCCCTTTGTTCGGCACTGACGTTGGAGAAAGTAAATTTCCCGCATCACTTTCGGCCTGTGACCCCATGACCCCACCCTTATTTGCATAATTGAAACAAGCAAGTTATTTTAACTCCCCCTTCACCTACCGACAAACCCACTTATTTCCCTTTGAGTTATTAAAGAATACACTTGATTCATACGATAATTGAAAACAAGGATGAGGTCTCCACAGAAAAGAGACCTATAGAGAGATTCTTACAAGACACAGAGAAGCGACGTTTAGAGAGATTCTTACAAGACACAGAGAAGAGACGTATAGAAAGATTCTTACAAGACACAGAGAAGCGACGTATAGAAAGATTCTTACAAGACACAGAGAAGAGACAAATAGAAAAATTCTTACAAGACACAGAGAAGAGACGTATAGAAAGATTCTTACAAGACACAGAGAAGATACCTATAGAAAGATTCTTACAAGACACAGAGAAGAGACTATAGAAAGATTCTTACAAGACACAGAGAAGAGACGTATAGAAAGATTCTTACAAGACACAGAGAAGAGACGTATAGAAAGATTCTTACAAGACACAGAGAAGAGACGTATAGAGAGATTCTTACAAGACACAGAGAAGAGACCTATAGAAAGATTCTTACAAGACACAGAGAAACGACGTATAGAAAGATTCTCCATGTCCTATGAACTGACCAGTACGGTGTCCCTAAATGCTAATTTTATGTTATCGCAAGTGACCAGTCCGTGGACAGCAGTCTTTGCTACAGCAATGGGTTCACTTATAGATTATTTATTTACTTTTCATAGGAATGGGCTGAAATCACAGTCCGGCCCTGCAGGTGCAGAAGATGGTGGTAAAAGTTGATATTTACTGACCGACGCCCGCTACAACCAGGACCGACGTGCTAAGGAATTCGTGGATTTGTTTGCAGACGGTGACAGTCGTTGGAGTTACGGTTATTGGACCCCCCACCCCACCCCACCACCCCACCACCAACACCCTCCCATTTGGTCTTCGTTCATGCGAGGAAGAATTCACCGCCAGTGTTTGGTCAGAGTGTGTGCTTTCGTCTGTCTGGGCTTTGGGAATATTGATGTCTACCTAGTGACATATATGTCATCAAAGGAGAAATATTGATGTCTATCTAGTGACATATATGTCATCAAAGGAGAAATATTGATGTCTATCTAGTGACATATATGTCATCAATGGAGAAATATTGATGTCTATCTAGTGACATATATGTCATCAAAGGAGAAATATTGATGTCTATCTAGTGACATATATGTCATCAAAGGAGAAATATTGATGTCTATCTAGTGACATATACGTCATCAAAGGAGAAATATTGATGTCTATCTAGTGACATATATGTCATCAAAGGAGAAATATTGATGTCTATCTAGTGACATATATGTCATCAAAGGAGAAATATTGATGTCTATCTAGTGACATGCATGTCATCAAAGGGGAATATTGATATTTGTCATCTGACATGCATGTCACCAAAGGTGAATATTGATATCTTTCATCTGACATGCATACCATCAATGGGAAATCTTAAATGTCTATATCTTGTGACATACAGGCCATCAAATGTGAATATTGATATCTTTCATCTGACATACAGGCCATCAAAGGTGAATATTGATATCTTTCATCTGACATACAGGACATCAAAGGTGAATATTGATATCTTTCATCTGACATACAGGACATCAAAGGTGAATATTGATATCTTTCATCTGACATACAGGCCATCAAAGGTGAATATTGATAGCTTTCATCTGACACATATGTCATCAAAGGTGAATATTGATATCTTTCATCTGACACATATGTCATCAAAGGTTAATATTGATATCTTTCATCTGACACATATGTCATCAAAGGTTAATATTGATATCTTTCATCTGACATGCATGTCACCAAAGGTGAATATTGATATCTTTCATCTGACATACAGGCCATCAAAGGTGAATATTGATATTTTTCATCTGACATACAGGCCATCAAAGGTGATTATTGATATCTTTCATCTGACATACAGGCCATCAAAGGTGAATATTGATATCTTTCATCTGACATGCATGTCATCAAAGGTGAATATTGATATCTTTCATCTGACATACAGGCCATCAAAGGTGAATATTGATCTTTCATCTGACATACAGGACATCAAAGGTGAATATTGATATCTTTCATCTGACATACAGGCCATCAAAGGTGAATATTGATATCTTTCATCTGACACATATGTCATCAAAGGTTAATATTGATATCTTTCATCTGACACATATGTCATCAAAGGTTAATATTGATATCTTTCATCTGACACATATGTCATCAAAGGTGAATATTGATATCTTTCATCTGACACATATGTCATCAAAGGTGAATATTGATATCTTTCATCTGACATACAGGCCATCAAAGGTGAATATTGATATTTTTCATCTGACATGCATGTCACCAAAGGTGAATATTGATATCTTTCATCTGACACATATGCCATCAAAGGTGAATAGTGAATACTGGTATCTTTCATCTGACATACAGGCCATCAAAGGGAAATCTTAAATGTCTATATCTTGTGACATACATGTCATCAAAGGGGAATTTTGATGTCCTGACATGCAGGCCACAGCTGTTACGTCGTTGTTTGGGTATTTGTACAGATCACAAGGACAGGTCAACTTAAGATACAAACCAAACACCTTTGAAACGTTTATCAATTTAATAATTGCAGGTCGAAGGTTCCTCCATTTAAAAACACGACCTATCTCTCTCACAACAACTGCCTTCACCCTACCTCACGTTCACACCATCACGTCATACTCTTTCATACCGTGCGCACCGCACCAAACACAAGTATCAACATTGAAATGTCCGGGAAAACCCCATTACTCTATAATGTTCCCCTGACAACAGCCTCAACTATCTTGTATATCTAGTACTATAGTAGGTTTCCTGTGTTCTCCTTTATCATGTTCCAAACACGCATCAGTATAGAAATCTAAAACCATCTTACACACCCCTAAGCTCACCCAGCTAGCGGAAGTTATTTCAATACTAATTCAGTCTCATCTGGCATTATCTACACTACACCTTCATTATAAGACTTTCAACAGCAAAAATGTTCAAATGTAGTCATAATTTATTATTTTTTTTTTAAAATACATTTTTCCTACAGAGCCAGCATTCGCACAGACATGCGGCAAAAAATTTGGTAGCGGTAGGCAAATTTTAACGCATGCTTTGTCCGCATTGAGAGAGCTAAAACTAAACACTGTGTCCGCATTGAGAGAGCTAAAACTAAACACTGTGTCCGCATTGAGAGAGCTAAAACTAAACACTTTGTCCGCATTGAGAGAGCTAAAACTAAACACTTTGTCCGCATTGAGAGAGAGCTAAAACTAAACACTTTGTCCGCATTGAGAGAGTTAAAACTAAACACTTTGTCCGCATTGAGAGAGCTAAAACTAAACACTTTGTCCGCATTGAGAGAGAGTTAAAACTAAACACTTTGTCCGCATTGAGAGAGCTAAAACTAAACACTTTGTCCGCATTGAGAGAGAGCTAAAACTAAACACTTTGTCCGCATTGAGAGAGCTAAAACTAAACACTTTGTCCGCATTGAGAGAGCTAAAACTAAACACTTTGTCCGCATTGAGAGAGCTAAAACTAAACACTTTGTCCGTACAACCAGGATGCACGTCTTATGAGAGCTAATGAGAGCTTAGTGCTAAGCCGAGGGCTTATCTTTAAGCCGGGACCAGCAGAAGATGTACGCCCCAGACTTGAAATGGCGATGGCGATTCTTATAATAATAATAATAATAATAATAATAAAATGATAATTAATATAGCGCTGTATCCCAGCAAGGAGCCAGGCTCACAGCGCTTTACATGGAAGTAACAATACATATATCAATAAAAAGAAACATTCATATCATACTAACTACATAAATGACAACACTTTATACTCAATACATCAGCTACGTTAATCATTTAAAGAAATGTTGTTTTATTAATTTTGAAAATAAATTTTAAAAAGATGTGTCTTAAGTGCAGTCTTGAATGACTTAGCAGTTGAAATACTACGGATGTGAAATGGAAGAGAATTCCATTGTTTGGCTGCACAAAAAGAGAATGACATTTCACCAAATGTTTTAGTTCTTGTCTTAGGAACACAGAGAATGCGTGTATCTGCAGAAGAGTGTAGCTGACGACTTGGTGAGTAGACTGACAAAAGTTCAGTAAGATATGAAGGGCATGAGTCAGAAAAGAAGTTGTGACACAGAACGGCCAGTTTGTAATCAATTCGGGCTTGTATGGGTAGCCAATGAAGAGAGTAAAGTAGCGGAGTAACATGGTCATGTTTTTTTGCCTTCAGAACTAATCTGGCAGCTGAATTTTGAACTCTCTGTAGTCTTTCAATGCATTGTTTTGGCGCACCTGACAGAAGAGAATTGCAGTAATCAATACGAGCTAGGACAAGAGAACAGACTAGAGTTTTTGTTGCACTATCTGTTAAGTAATGACGGATTGAACTGATCTGACGAATGGCAGTATAGGCAGAGCGACAAATGTGATTGATGAGGTTGTTGGTAGACATGTTGTCAGAAATAATGTAGCCAAGATTCCTAATCGATGTTGTGAACAGTATATCAGAACTAGCCGCCTGAATAGAATTCGGAAGAGTCAAAGTACTGCGTGATTTATTGTTACAGAATAGCAGTGCTTCTGTCTTATTATCATTCAGTTTGAGCTTGCTTAAGGCTTAAAGTCATCCAAGACTTTACCTCACCAATGCACTCCTGCATCAATTGGACAGTGAAGCCAATATCAGACGGATCTTGGCGGATGCTAGATGGTGGTTCTTGGTGGATGCTAGATGGTGGTTCTTGGTGGATGCTAGATGGTGGTTCTTGGTGATGCTAGATGGTGGTTCTTGGTGGATGCTAGATGGTGGTTTTCTTGATTTTAGATGGTGTTTCTTGGCGGATGCTAGGAGGTGGCTCTTGGTGGATTCTAGATGGTGGTTTTTGGATTTTAGATGGTGTTTCTTGGCGGATGCTAGATGGTGGCACTTGCTGGATGCTAGATGGTGTTTATGCGCGGATGTTAAATGGTAACTTTTTTGGATCCTAGAAGTGGGGCCATTGTGTATTCGGTTACTAATATGGTGGTCTGATCATTTTCATGTGCAACGATGCCATAATGATAAATGTTAAATCAGGGGAGAGTCATTTATTTAATAATATACACCTGCCAAACTGATGGACCAGAATATTTATGTACGGTCGGACCTCTCAATGTCGAACTCAAAGAGACCGGAAGAAAAACAAATTCGACTTACGGAGTTTTCGAGTTAGGGAAAATGGCGTAATAGGCGCAGAATGTGGCCGGGAACTAACAATTAATTCCATGTAGGGAGGTTTTCGACTTAGGGAAGTTCGACTTAGAGTGGTCCGACTTAGAAAGGTCCGACTTAGAGAGGTCCGAGTTAGAGAGATCCGAGTTAGAGAGGTCCGACTTAGAGAGGTCCGACCTAGAGAGGTCCGACTTAGAGAGGTGTGACTTAGAGAGGTCCGACTTAGAGAGGTCAGACTTAGAGATGTCCGACTAAGCGAGGTCCGAGTTAGAGAGGTGCGACTTAGAGAGGTCCGACTTAGAGAGGTCCGACTTAGAGAGGTCCGACTTAGAGAGGTCCGACTTAGAGAGGTCCGACTTAGAGAAGTACGACTTAGAGAGGTCCGAGATAGAGAGGTCTGACTTAGAGAGGTCCGACTTAGAGAGGTCCGACTTAGAGAGGTCCGACTTAGAGAGGTCCGACTTAGAGAGGTCCGAGTTAGAGAGGTCCGACTTAGCGAGGTCCGAGTTAGAGAGGTCCGAGTTAGAGAGGTCCGACTTAGAGAGGTCCGACTTAGAGAGGTCCGACTTAGAGAGGTCCGACTTAGCGAGGTCCGAGTTAGAGAGGTCCGACTTAGAGAGGTGCGACTTAGAGAGGTCCGACTTAGAGAGTTCCGAGCTAGAGAGTTCCGACTTAGAGAGGTGCGACTTAGAGAGGTCCGAGCTAGAGAGGTCCGACTTAGAGAGGTCCGACTAAGAGAGGTCCGACTTAGAGAGGTCCGACTTAGAGAGGTCCGACTTAGAGAGGTCCGAGTTAGAGAGGT
>MUZC01003826.1:267674-288219 GCA_002072015.1 Radix auricularia
GGCGCCATTGTTTCTTTCAGAGGCGCGGAGTTTGGGGGGGTGGTGGGGCTGGGGGTGAGGGGCGGGGGGAAATGGGGCGTAGGGAGACAATAGGGAGGGGAAGGGGGGACGGAGTACAATAAATGAATAAAACACCAGTCAGCATCGGGAATAAAGAAATGAAACAGGTGAGAGAGAGAACAAGGGGGAGAGAATTGAGAAGTCCTTCTTTGAAGGAAAGGGAGAAAACAAAGTCAAAGATGGTGACAGGAAATCTTATTTGATTGTCATTTTCTTTCTTTTTTTTTTTTTTTTAAATAACTTTTTTTTTGTTGGTTTGTTTGCGAACCTAAGAGTTGTTGGGGAGTGGCGGGGTAATAATGGCGCGCTTTGTCAACAAGGGGCGGAAACTGATCCTTAAATAAACCCTTGAAACGGTACAGTTCTGATTGGCTCGGCTGGGAGGTAACGAGGCCGTCAATATCGTCAATGTGGACAAATATCACGAGCTTATGTTTGAGGAACTTCCAATGGCACCTATTTAAGGACCCTACAATAGCACCTATTTGAGGACCCTCCAATAGCACCTATTTAAGGACCCTACAATGACACCTATTTAAGGACCCTACAATGGCACCCATTTGAGGACCCTCCAATGGCACCTATTTGAGGACCCCCCAATAGCACCTATTTGAGGACCCTCCAATCGCACCTATTTGAGGACCCCCCAATGGCACCTATTTGAGGACCCTCCAATGGCACCTATTTGAGGACCCCCCAATAGCACCTATTTGAGGACCCTCCAATCGCACCCATTTGAGGACCCTCCAATGGCACCTGTTTGAGGACCCTCCAATGGTATTTAGACCTGGGAATTAAAGGAATATAAATAAAACTGTATTGTACGTTGTCAATTAGCCAACGTAACTCCCCTCTTTAAGAAAGGTGATAAGTCCGACACTGGTAATTACAGACCTGTATCACCTGTATCAACACGGCTTTATAAAAAAACAGATCATATGAAGCACAATTAAAAGGTCACATAGATGAACTATCAAAAGGGCTTAGACAATAATGATCAAATAGATAGCATATTACTAGACTTCTCAAAAAAATTTGACAAAGTTCATCACCTTAGTTTACTTAAAAAACTTAAATACTTTGGAATCTCAGGTCCCTTACATCACTGGATCCAAGATTTCCTATTGGGTAGGGAGCAAACTGTAATAATTAATGGTTCTAAATCTACACAAATAAAGGTTAACTCAGGAGTTCCACAAGGAACTGTCCTAAGCCCCTTACTATTTTTAATGTATATAAATGACTTAGCCAACAATATCTCAACAGGAACTAACGTTAGTTTATTTGCTGATGATTGTATAATCTATAGAACAATAAAATCAGAACAAGATAGCAAAATTTTACAAAAAGTGTCAACTGCTAAGAGTAACAAAGAAAAAGAAACGAATAAATTCAAAATATTTCATTCATGGAAAAGAACTAACCCAAACTAAAGATGCGAAATACTTAGGAGTCATAATAAATGAGAAACTATCTTGGAATCCCCATGTCAATGAAGTTATTAAAAACATCAAACAAACCCTTAGGTTTTATAACAAGAAACGTTTACAAATGTAAAAAAGATATAAAACTAAAATGCTACATCACCCTGGTGAGACCTATACTAGAATATGCAACTTCTGTATGGGACCCATCCACCAAAGAAAATATTGATAAAATAGAACAAATTTAAAAAAGAGCTACCATCTTGCACATCACCAGATAGTGAGACTATACATAGCACATCACCAGATAGTGAGACTATACATAGCACAGCACCAGATAGTGAGACTATACCTTTCACATCGTCAGTTAGTGAGACTATACCTTTCACATCACCAGTTAATGAGACTATACATGGCACACCACCAGATAGTGAGACTATACATGGAACATCACCAGTTAGTGTGATTATACATGGTATATCACCAGATACTGAGACTATTCCTTTCTCATCACCAGTTAGTGAGACTATACCTTTCACATCACAATTAAGTGAGACTATACCTTTCACATCACAAGCAAGTGAGACTATACCTTTCACATCCCCAGTTAGTGAGACTATACCTTTCACATCCCCAGTTAGTGAGACTATACCTTTCACTTCCCCATTTAGTGAGACTATAGCTTTCACATCACCAGTTGGTGAGACTATACCTTTCACTTCCCCATTTAGTGAGACTATAGCTTTCACATCACCAGTTATTGAGACTATACCTTTCACATTACCAGTTGGTGAGACAAACCACTAATCTTCTCCTGGGGACATGATGTATTTTTAAAGGTAAGAATTATCCGGACATTCAATAAAAACATTTTCCACAAAGATCTGTTCTATCAAGATCTGTTCTATCAAGATCTGTTCTATCAAGATCTGTTCTATCAAGATCTGTTCTATCAAGATCTGTTCCATGCAGGTCTCTCCAATACATTAGTAAATGGATAATATGTTAACATGGTACTAGTGAGTCTGACAAGACGTCACAAACAGGGTATGGGTGAGTCTGACAAGACGTCACAAACAGGGTATGGGTGAGTCTGACAGGACGTCACAAACAGGGTAAGAGTGAGTCTGACAAGACGTCACAAACAGGGTATGGGTGAGTCTGACAGGACGTCACAAACAGGGTATGAGTGAGTCTGACAAGACGTCACAAACAGGGTATGGGTGAGTCTGACAAGAGGTCACAAACAAGGTATGAGTGAGCCTGACAAGACGTCACAAACAAGGTATGAGCTAGTCTGACAAGACGTCACAAACAGGGTATGAGTCAGCCAGACATTACTTCACAAACAGGGTATGAGTGAGTCTGACAAGACGTCACAAAACAGGGTATGAGTCAGCCAGACATTACTTCACAAACAGGGTATGAGTGAGTCTGACAAGACGTCACAAAACAGCAGATAAATAAAGACAAATTAAGACCCGCATCTTTTGGTTTTAATTAGCCATCTTGTTCTCAAAAATGGAGAATTCTTTGATCCGAGACTTTATTGGACCTCTAATTGCGGTTCTCACACTGGCGTGGTCAGCGCCTGACTCCCAGGTGTCCGGCTGCCACTCCCCTGCCCCCTGGCCGTCATGATTACCCATAATGATCCGCGCTGACCGTTTCCGGTCAGTCACGGTCCGCCATTATGCAAGCCTATGGAAGGGTCAACCGGCCATCTGTTCGTTGGGGCCACTGGTCGAATTTTCTCACGGACAAACCACGGATCATCGGACGGAGGACGATATGAGAAACGAATGGGATCTGGGGGAAAGGGTCATGACGTCAGAAGGTGTTCCGTTTCACTGCTAACACATAACCGACAAGCTTCATTGAGTTTGCTCTACCCAAAAGAAATCAAGCTGAAATTTAAATCGAGTGAAACTTATTCTTTAAATTTTAAAGTCACTTCCACTGCATTAAAAAAAAAAGAAATTCGAGTTATAATGAAATATTCTGCAGCTAGTGTTTGAAACAAAATGGGAACGAGACTGCATTCTTGCTAATGTTATAATTTTGAGTATTTAAAAATTCCAGTTTTTCGATTAAGAGTTTAAAAAATCCATTTTTAAAAAAAATCTGAATATGAAAAAATGCCACAATTGAAGTTTTGAATTTTTATAGATGCCATGTTTCAGATTTAACATTTTTAAAATTAATAATATTGCACGATTTAGATTTAGAATATTTGAAATGGGTTTTATTTCGAATATTTAAAAATGCTAAGTCTTAGATCTGGAGTTTTAAAAAAATGCCATGGTTTTAAATTTGGAATGTTTTAAAATTCAATTATTTAAAATTTTTATAGAAAGGACCAACAAGAGGTTGTTAAAAATTTGATTCCGAAACTAACGTGACACCAGGGGTGGGGCTGGAGGTCAAGGACAGGATGGGTTCACGATCATCGCAAAGTGGCGGCACACGCGCAACACAAATGCAAATAACCCAAAATCTTTTCGTGTTCGCTGCACTGGGCATTATTAGCATAAGGACGAGTCCATTATTTTCTTATGTCAACAACAGGCGATACGGTGATTGTACGTGACGGTACCGTCAGGGGTGGGGGGNCTACAGTTATAGAGGCAGGTGCTCAACCAGAATGACTCAAATTGACAAACCCAGAGACGTCATTGAGTCATTCGAGACATTTCGTCCCCCTGAAAGGGCGCTTTTCGTGGCAGTTCACCGGAAGTGTAAAGACAATTGCATGACGGGAAGTCGATTCTTTAGTTCATCCCCGACTTCCTTTCTGGTCTAATTGGAAGAAGAAAAAAAAAAAGTTAATAGCAGGGTTTAGTTTACACTAGTCTACAGCAGTCGAAAAACAAAAAAATATCACAGGTAAACCCGAAAAAAACACATGAATCTAATCGAACATATAAAAAACGGAATAATTTTGTTTCATTAAAATACAAAAAAAAAAAAAAAATACAACAACAACAAACAAACAAACAAACAAACAAAAACACGCTGATTTAGACATGCATGTCTCAAGAGAAATGACCAATGTTAGAAATTAAATAAGTGACACGGAGAACTGGAAAACAGAGTTAAAGAAATCATTGATGCAATTACAGTTTCTTGATTTGTTTAATCAAGATGGGTGGAAGTAGGGTGGAAGTAGGGTGAAAGTAGGGTGGATGTAGGGTGGTAGTAGGGTGGAAGTAGGGTGAAAGTAGGGTGGATGTAGGGTGGTAGTAGGGTGGAAGTAGGGTGAAAGAAGGGTGGAGGTAGGGTGGCAGTAGGGTGGAAGTGTGGTGGAAGTAGGGTGGGTAGTAGGGTGGAAGTAGGGTGGCAGTAGGGTTGAAGTAGGGTGGTAGTATGGTGGAAGTAGGATGGTAGTATGTTGGAATTAGGGTGGCATTAGGGTGGAAGTAGGGTGGCAGTAGGGTTGAAGTAGGGTGGTAGTATGGTGGAAGAAGGGTGGAAGTGGGGTGGAAGAAGGGTGGAAGTAGGGTGGAAGTAGGGTGGAAGTAGGGTGGAAGTGGGGTGGAAGAAGGGTGGAAGTAGGGTGGAAGTAGGGTGGAAGTAGGGTGGTAGTATGGTGGAGGTAGGGTGGTAGTATGGTGGAGGTAGGGTGGTAGTATATTGGAAGTAAGGTGGTAGTATGGTGGAAGTAGGGTGGTAGTATGGTGGAGGTAGGGTGGTAGTATGGTGGAAATTATGCCATATCACTTGAAGTTTATAGCAAACCAATTAGTACATACATTGAAAAGCAGAACTATAGTAAAAAAAATGTCTATTTATTTCAAACTTGTTTCGCCCGTCATACAACGAAACCGGAAGTTGGCGCGTCCGTTAAAGTAACCAGTTATGATCTTGTCCGACTGACAGGTCTGAGTGACTCGTCCACCTTTAGCAGCGGTCATTTGGGTCGTCTGTCTGACCCCTCGGTCATCATACCCCCGCCCCCCAGCCCCCCGTGTGGCCAAGGATCTAGCTAGTTTTCATCATCGATGGTCATAATTTTCGCCCGCAGTCTGACCGATTGACCACTGGGCAATAACCCTTGAATAACAAGGGCGCCATCTGTGGAGGCGCATCCCCCCGGGGGCCCCCCGCTGCACCTCCGCCCTGCACACCGTCCATTCAACCGTCTCGCGGGCTCTTGTCTCATACGGCCGAGGAAAATAGCGACGGCAGTATTACAGTCATTGGCGGAGGGAAGTAACGCCAAGAAAAATAAAGAACCCTCCTTCGGTATCTCACGCTGTGAGGGGCTCCGCTTACTCCCTCTGTCAACCCCCGGCGCCACCCCACCCCCTCTTCCCCCACCCCAAATTTCAGTATTGCTACATTTCCACGTCTGCTTCTTGCAAGGTGATGAGAACGCCGACATCTGTGAAGTGACGTCAGTTAATAAAGATTTCCCGTCCGTGACACTGACCATTCGGATATGTTCCCATAGAAGGAAGCGCGCCTCAGAAAGGGATTTAGTATTGGAAACAACTAGAAGGCCAACTTTCAAACTTTACTTCCTGTCTAAAGACAAAAAATCATGTTAAGCCTGGTCCCTTTTGGAACTCAGGACGTGTTAGCGCATTTTCGTATTATGTATCAGTACTTATGTTAGATATCAGCATTATGTAGTTATCAGTAATTGTGTTTAGATTTTAGACATATTTTTATGAATTTTCTTGTGTAATGAATATACCTGACATTTTTAAATTTAAAAGTCATTTCTTTACATTTTAAAATTTTTTATTTTCTCTTTAATCTAACTACAAGTCCCCACAAATGATGACGTAAAACTCTCTAAACTTTTACACATATTCTAATGACGTCAACTAAAAAAAACAACTAATTCTTTTGCACGCCTTCGCACCACTCTTGAATGCTTGAAAAATGCTCTATTCGACTTCCGGCAATGGCGGCCGTTCCCTGTGCCAGTGTTAACTCTCGATTCGCAAAGTTTTTTGGTAGTTTTAACGGGGTTTTTTAACGGATCGAGTAACTGAGTGTTGATGCACCAATGGCAGGTCAGGACATACAAAAAACATATATACATCATGGGTCTAGGACTTATGGATCCTGTGATCAGGGTGATGACAGACGGACAAAACGGGTGCAATAGCGATTTCGACATCTCGAAAATGCGCTAAAAATGGCTGTTGTTAAACTTTAAATTAAAAAAAAACCCTTTATAGACTATAGATTTATGAGACATAACTATAAGGATGTTCATTATAATACGCAGGGCAAAACAATCCGAAAATACAAAATTCTAGTTATGTCTCGTAAACGTGTTAAATATAATGCGCACCGATCGTGAATATATTTTTTTTAAAGTAATGTCAATGTAATGCGCACCTTATTGCGCGGCATGAAAAGTTGTTGAACATATTACACACCACAACACTGCATCTCAAAAAATTCACATGATATAAAGAGATAAATAAAATAATTTTAAAATTCAATAATTCAATTACTGTCCATTCCATCGATTTGAAATTTTGATATATCATTTTTATTATTGGCATAATTCTGCCTGCGAAATTTCAGCTCGCTAGCTTACGATTAAGTGGGTTAAAAATCGATCCAAAGTTTTTTCGGCATGGTCGCACGGCTCAGTCACCACAAGTTAATATAAAGTTTTAATAATACAAAAAAATTAATGTGGTGAATTATCACTTCAAACCTTTTTTCCAATGCAAGACTAGACATAAGCTATGTGTCAGTGTAGGATACAATAATCTTCTGAGTAGAAGGAGCGACTGTATTGTAAAAGATATAAGATATACTTTCTTTCTGCTAATATTTCTTGGCTATACAAAGGGTGTTAGAGGTTTCGACGAGCACCGAACTTTCTATTGCCACCAGTGGCGTGTCGTTGAGGTGGTGGTACAGAGGCGTGTCGTTGAGTTGATGGTTCAGTGGCGTGTCACTGAAGGGATGATACAGAGGCGTGCCTCATGGGCACAAACGTAGCGTTTTTTTCTTATATATAAAAAAAAATGGACCCATCACTAATTCTCCAACTTCTCGCGTAGATAGAGGCATGAAACTTTGGGAAGATGTTGAGTACACTCCCAGGATAATAATTGGCGATTAAAAAAAAATTACATTCCCACTCATGGGGTGCCGGGGACCAAATGTAGTTTTTTTTTTCGGATTTAAAACTGACGCATCACTAATTCTCCAAAATTTCTTCTCAGTAGAATCATGAAACTTGGGGAAGTTGTTGAGTACCGTCCCGCAATGGTAACGGACGAAAAAAATATTTCTATTATCATCTCGATAGGATTACGGGAAATGCCTAGTTGAAACGTATGGATGCTTAGTTGTAACTTATGGATGCATAGTTGTAACTTATGGATGCCTAGTGGTAACTTATGGATGCCTAGTGGTAACTTATGGATGCCTAGTGGTAACTTATGGATGCCTAGTGGTAACTTATGGATGCCTAGTTGTAACTTATGGATGCCTAGCTGTAACTTATGGATGCCTAATTGTAACTTATGGATGCCTAGTTGTAACTTATGGATGCCTAGTTGTAACTTATGGATGCCTAGTTGTAACTTCTAAAGGCCTTGTTGTAACTTATGGATGCCTAGTTGTAACTTATGGATGCCTAGTTGTAACTTATAAAGGCCTTGTTGTAACTTATGGATGCCTAGTTGTAACTTATGGATGCCTGGTTGTAACTTCTAAAGGCCTTGTTGTAAGTTCGCGATGCCTAGCTCAAAAACTTCTGGATAACAACAACGGAAATCCATTAAATCCGACCAATACGAGTTTAATTTGCCGAGGGTTTCCCCACAGTCTCAAAGACCACGCCCGGATCGCCTCGTGCATCTGATGCCCTTAACCCTCACCGTCTTGACCCTCGTCCGTGAGAAGCCTGGTCCAGCACAGCTAAGCCGCCACTACCCGTGGTCTTATTCAATTGTCCGAGGTGGCGAATGGCAGAAAACTCGCGTTTCTGAGATTGTGTCCCATAGCTTTTGTTTTAAAAAAACAGGGCTTTTTTCGAACAAACAGCTCGTGTCTAACAAACAGCTCGTGTCTTACAAACAGCTCGTGTCTTACAAACAGCTCGTGTCTAACAAACAGCTCGTGTCTTACAAACAGCTCGTGTCTTACAAACAGCTCGTGTCTTACAAACAGCTCGTGTCTAACAAACAGCTCGTGTCTAACAAACAGCTCATGTCTTACAAACAGCTCGTGTCTAACAAACAGCTTGTGTCTAACAAACAGCTCGTGTCTAACAATCAGCTCGTGTCTTACAAACAGCTCGTGTCTAACAAACAGCTCGTGTCTTACAAACAGCTCGTGTCTAACAAACAGCTCGTGACTTACAAACAGCTCGTGTCTTACAAACAGTTTGTGTCTAATAAACAGCTGGTGTCTAACAAACATCAGTAAGAATGTTCATTATAATACGCAGGGCAAAACAATCCGAAAATACAAAATTGTAGTTATTTCTCGTAAAACGTGTTTAATATAATGCGCACCGATCGTGAATATATATTATTAAAAAGTAATGTCAATGTAATGCGCACCTTATTGCGCGACAGGAAATGTTGTTGAACATATTACGCACCACAACACTATTTAAAAAATTAACATGATACATAGAGATAAATAAAATAAATTAAAAATTCAAAGATTCAATTACTGTCCAATGGATCGATCTGAAATTTCGATACATCATTTTTATCATCGGCATGAGTCTGCCTGCAAAATTTCAGCTTTCTAGCTTACGAGGAAGTTGGTTAAAATCGATTTAATTTTTTTTCGGCAAGCAAACAAGCAAGGGCTTACACACCAGAAGTTAATTTCAAAGATTTAAAAATTGGAAGACACACAAATGAGTTTCCAGTTTTTGTTTCAACTCCAGAGATTCCACTCCTTGTTTTTCCAGGCCACAAAACACACAGTGGACAGATACACGTTTTTTAAAAATGAATAAATTTAGTAAACTTATAGCTATGAATTCTTACAATGAATTGTTTTTGTCTAGCAACATTTCGGATTGAGATTACCAGATATTTATATCCTTTCTGACGTAGATGAGGAGTGATGTACTATAAGTATTTCAGAAAAGTGTATTTTAGCGTCTACATTCAGATTATCAAAGTTGAACACGACTTAAGACTTTGAAATTTAAAAGGTGACCAAGCCCCTTAGAAATGTTTAACGTGACCTAACACCTGGAAATGTTTAACGTGACCTAACACTTAGAAATGTTTAACGTGACCTAACACTTAGAAATGTTTAACGTGACCTAACAATTAGAAATGTTGAACGTGACCTAACACTTAGAAATGTTGAACGTGACCTAACACTTAGAAATGTTTAACGTGACCTAACACTTAGAAATGTTTAACGTGACCTAACACTTAGAAATGTTGAACGTGACCTAACACTTAGAAATGTTGAACGTGACCTAACACTTAGAAATGTTAAACTTGAACCTAAGGCTCAAAAATGTTAAAATAAATTGAAGAATATGTTTTCGAAGCGCTACAAACTTTTTTTTTTCATCTCTTTTTGAATTAGAAATTTTTAAAAATAAATTCAGCAATTCGCCATTTTTCCGAGACCCAAGCGCGATTACTGGTGGGCATCTGTAATTATGGGAGAGTAACTCACCGGTCTGTGCAATAAAGTACAAGAGTTATCCCCCCCCCCTCTGTTCCCGGGATCTCCGTGACCTTTGGCTGTTTGCGTCCCCGGGTCGTCTGCGCCGTGTCAGCTGTCCAAGAATAGATCTTTACGTCCCAGGGAGATGACGTGCATATGGACCTGGAGTATTGACCACTGCGTGGACAATAGAAGGCGGCCATCTTTTGTTGGATGATTTCCTGTCCCTGCTTCCTGCTGAAAAGATTTTTTTTCTTTTCAAATAAAAAAGTAATTCTTTTGAAATTGTATTTGTTCCAATGTTCTTAAATTGTTTGTATTCCAAGATTCTTAAATTAGTGTTTTCCAATATTCTTAAATTTCTTTGTATTCCAATATTTTTAAATTTCTTTGTATTCCAATTTTCTTAAATTTGTTTGTTCCAATATTCTTAAATTCTGTTTGTGTTCCAATATTATTAAATTCTGTTTGTTCCAATATTCTTAAATTTTGTCTGTTACAATATTCTTAAATTTTCTTTGTTCCAATATTCTTAAATTTTGTTTTTTCCAATAATCTCGACTCGAATTGTTTTCATTACAAATAGTTTTTCTGCAGTTTTCTAACTTTGGAAACGTTTTTTGTTGAGAGATCTGTTCGCATGCTATTCATCCATTTTGGAAATATATAAATGTATTGGGGCTGTTCTCGTGGGAGTTGCTGATCTTCTATCGAGCGCCTCCCCAGCCGGCGGATAGGGGAACGCCCACCAGATATGGAGGGTACCGGGGAAATAAAATACCCGGGGTGGACCAAAATCAGCCCTACTGCCTTGTAGGAAGTGGAAGGATCCACAAAGGCTAGGGACCCAACCCGAACAAAGGCAGCCACCCATTGAGCTGTGAGGGGCAACCCCCCCAAGTGGTTGCGCGCAAGGCCAACAACCCTGCCGTGTAAAAATCAAAGTTACAAAAACACCGAAAAGAGCAACAAAAGCCATTTCAGTCCTGGGAGAAGATGGATCCTCTGAGGAGGGAAATATGACACCTAATAGTGAAAGCCAAAATCTGGAAGCTGTTAGACCGACAACCATCATCTCTACCAGGAACACCACCACCATCGGAGCGTGGAATGTCCGCACGATGTATGAAGCGGGAAAGGCTGCACAGATAGCCGCGGAGATGAAGAACTATAAGCTCACCATTCTAGGAATTAGTGAAGTAAGATGGACTGGACTGGGACAGAAGAGATTAATCTCGGGAGAGATGGTGATATATTCGGGACACGAAGAAGAGGATGCCCTCCATACCCTGGGTGTTGCCATGATGCTATCAAGGGCAGCACAAGGAGCACTCATTGGATGGGAGGCCCATGGACCTAGAATTCTTTTAGCAACCTTTCGGACAAAGAAGCGTAGCATCAACCTAGATGTCATCCAATGCTATGCACCAACTAACGAAAGCGACGAAAGAGACAAAAAAGAATTCTACAATAGAGTGATAACCATAGTCCAGGGTCGCCCACGGAGGAACATCGTCATCCTCATGGGAGACTTCAATGCCAAGATCGGCCGTAACAACACAGGGTATGAAGAGGTTATGAGACAACAAGGGCTAGGCGAGATGAACGACAACGGTGAGAGGTTTGCAGACCTATGTGCCACAGCAGACCTAGTAATAGGAGGGAGTATTTCCAGCACAAGAGAATACATAAAGATACATGGGTCTCACCGGACATGAGAACGATGAACCAAATAGACCATGTATGCATTAGTAAAAAAATTCAGGCGATCTCTCCAAGACGTTCGTGTAAAGAGGGGAGCTGATGTTGCCTCAGATCACCACCTTCTTGTGGCCAGGATAAAATTGAAGCTAAAGAGACATTATACCGAGCAACCAGCATGTAGGTCTCGGTATAATACCTCCCTCCTGAAGGACCAAGCAAAAAAGGAAGAATTCAAGATCTCACTGTCCAATAGGTTCCAAGCCCTACGCCAAATACTCGGAGACGAGTCCACTGAAGGAAAGTGGCAAAGCGTGAAGGAAACAGTCCAGTCAACATGCCAAGAAGTGCTAGGAAAGAAGAAACAGGCACATAAAGAATGGATAACAGCAGGTACACTGAATAAAATAGAACAAAGGAAAAGAAAGAAAACAGAAATAAACAACAGCCGCACACGAGCCCAGAAATACAAATCCCAGAAAGAGTATGCAGATGCAAATAAAGAAGTTAAGAAAAGCATCAAGAGGGACAAGAAAGAATTTGTGGACAAACTTGCTAAAGAAGCAGAAGATGCAGCTTACCAGGGGAACATGAGAGAACTGTTTGATACAATTAAGATGCTATCTGGGAAATTTAGCAAGATTGAGAGACCAGTGAAGGATAAAATGGGAAACAACATTGCAAGTGATGTGCAGCAGAGAGGTAGATGGAAGGAGCATTTTGAAGAGCTCTTAAACAGACCAGAACCAAGGACTCCACCAGATATCCAACCAGCTGATAATGACCTGCAAATTGACTGTAATAGTCCCACAAAAGAAGAGATTAGCAGGGCCATTAAACAACTCAGAAATGGAAAGACTGCAGGACCTGATGGCATCCCAGCAGAGGACCTGAAGGCGGACTTGGAAACAAGTGTGGAAATGCTACACCCTTTGTTTATGAAGATATGGGAAGAGGAACAAGTGCCTTCTGATTGGAAAGAGGGATACCTTATCAAGATCCCAAAGAAGGGAGATTTAAGCTCCTGCTCGAACTACAGAGGGATTACCCTACTGTCCATCCCAGGAAAAGTTTTCAACCGTGTAATGCTTAACAGGATGAAAAACGCGGTAGACCCTCTACTGCGGGACCAACAAGCTGGTTTTCGCACCAACAGATCCTGCACTGACCAAATAGCGACACTGCGCATCATCCTAGAGCAGTCACTAGAGTGGAACTCACCACTCTATGTCAACTTTGTTGACTACGAAAAAGCCTTCGACAGTGTGGACAGCAAACCATGTGGAGATTGCTAAGGCACTATGGGGTGCCACAGAAGATTACGGATATAATCAGAAACATGTATGAAGGGATAAACTGCCGAGTTGTCCATGGTCAGCAGGTGACAGATGCTTTCCAGGTGAAGACTGGTGTGAGACAAGGTTGCTTGCTGTCACCCTTTCTGTTTCTATTAGCCATTGACTGGGTGATGAAAACATCTACACAGCAGAAAAGGAATGGTATCCAATGGACCTTGTGGGATCAACTTGATGATCTCGACTTTGCTGATGACCTTGCCCTTCTTGCACATACCCAACAACAGATGCAGGAGAAAACAAACATTGTCGCAGCCACTTCTGCTAGCATAGGTCTCAACATACACAAAGGGAAGAGTAAAATCCTCAAGGTTAATGCCACCAGTACATCACCCATCATGCTTGAAGGAGAAGCCCTTGAGGAGGTGGAGAGTTTTGTTTACCTTGGCAGCATGGTNGCCCATTGAGGAAGAGATTCTTCAAAAGCGGTGGAGGTGGATCGGTCATACACTAAGAAAACCTGCTTCTAATACAACAAGGCAAGCCCTGAAATGGAACCCACAGGGTAAACGTACAAGAGGCCGCCCAAGAAACACCTGGCGCCGAGAATTGGAGGCAGACATCAAGAGAATTGGCCATGAATGGAAGATCCTGGAGAAAATGGCCCAGGATAGAGATGCCTGGAGGTCTCTTGTAGGTGGCCTATGTCCAAGGAGGAAGTGCAGACGCCGGCGATGATCGGTAGATGTCCTTCATGGACGAGAAGGCTCATCATTGGGGCTGTTAATGATTTATTTAAATTTAATCGTTAATTTTTTAAAAATTAACGATTAATTAATTAATCGGTAATGTCGATTAAAGTCAAAATTTTTAATTTATGATGTCATAAGTAACACTTATTTAACGTTCTTGTTGAAAATCTAAATAACACTGAAATGTCTCCTTCATATGTCATCTTTTAACCAACTACGCAGAAAGACAATTGTGTAGACATTATTTGGTTCAAGTGATGAGCGGGTCTAATTGACAATATAACCAGCCGAGCTGAACAATCACTCACATGAAACTGAGGTTACTGGCATGCACAAAACGATCTTCGCAAGGAACTTCATTATCAGATATCAGTGTTCATTAAGTTTCCACCATTGTAGAAGGTTAAGGGATTTAGAAACTTTCATCTCCATTTTGTAACGCTTTAATTCATTACAAGAGCAGTCGTCCTTTTCTGCCTCTGAGTCAGACTCCATTACTGCCATTATCTTCATACGCTTTTCATTTGGTTTGATAAGTAGGCGAAGTGTTAGAACCAAGGTAGGCAAACTTTATCAACATTTTGAACATTAATAATAATAATAAAATTATAATTTATATAGCGATGTATCCCAGCAAGGAGCCGGGCTCACGGCGCTTTACATGGAGATAACAATACATATATTAATTAAATAAACATTCATATCATACTAACTACATAAATGACAATACGTTATACATCAGCTACGTTAATCATTAAAAGAAATGTTGTTTCATTAATTTTCAAAATAAATTTTAAAAAGATGTGTCTTAATTTAAGTGCAGCCTTGATGGACTTAGTAGTTGAAATACTACGGATGTGTAATGGAAGAGAATTCCATTGTTTGGCTGCACAAAAAGAGAATGAACTTTCGCCAAATGTTTTAGTTCGTGTCTTATGAACACAGAGAATGCAGAAGAGCGTAGCTGACGACTTGGTGAGTAGACTGACAAAAGTTCAGCAAGAAAGTGAAGCCAGGAGTCAGAAAAGAAGTTGGGACACAGAACGGCCAGTTTGTAATCGATTCTTGCTTGTATGGGTAGCCAATGAAGTGAGTAAAGTAGCGGTAAACTTTCCCGTCAGTCAATAGTTTAAAACCAAATTGTTCGTGTAATCGTCAGGAAATTTATTATTTATCGGGCGTTATTTTTTAATTATTTTTGTTACTTTGTGATTTCAAATAAATTGTCAGCGATGAGGGGAGTAATTGTTAAAAAATAACTTAATCGTTAAAATTTTTAACAATTAACAGATGAATTAATCGTTAATTTCCACAGCCCTAGTATATATATAAATATTAGCGCTGTTCAGAGGCGTCACTAGGGTTGGTGTCACCCGGGGCGGTAGCTCATGGTGTCACCCGAGGCGGTAGCTCATGGTGTCACCCCCTCATGATTTAACTCATAGAATTCTTCCGAGTTTTCCAGTGCCAAATAATGGGAATATATAGAATTTTACGGTCTGGTGTCACCCCCCTGATGGTGTCACCCGGGGCGGCCCGCCCCCTCCGCACCCCCCTAGCGACGCCACTGGCGCTGTTGACGGTTATTTTAAATTTAATCGTTAACTTTTGAAAAATTAACGATTAATTAATCGATAATTTTTCGATATATAAATCTTAATGACGTAAGTACCAACAAGGAAGAAAATATTATTCCCTGTTTACCTGGGTAGTTGATATTGACTTTAGCATAAATCAAAGCACCCGGAAACTCGTGATAGCTACATATAGAGTTTGCGCGTCCTAAACTCGTCTGCAGTGTTTTTGCGGCGCCTTCCTTTAAAATTATCAAATCATTGGTCAGGACTTTACCCAAGGAAATAAGACCGTCGTTAATGTTGTCGGATGTTTTATCCATGTCAGCTCTGAATTCTGACATTTGATTTACGAGACAGGAAATACGTCATTTGGATTATATGATTGGAAGTACGACATTAGGATTATCAGACTGGATGTATGATACTTGGATTAGCCCATTGGAAATACGACATGAGGATTATCTGATTGGAAATACAAAATTTGGATTATCATATTGGTAATACGACATTTGGATTATCATATTGGAAATACGACATTTGGATACCATATTAGAAATACGACATTTGAATTATCAGATTGGAAATACGACATTTGAATTATCAGATTGGAAATACGACATTTGAATTATCAGATTGGAAATACGACATTTGAATTATCACAATAGAAATATGACGATTTTCAAAATAATGAATCTTAAACTAAGAGACATGAAATTTGAAAATATTTTTTTAAAAATATATATATAAATTTATATTCAGAAATTTTCAGTGCGAGATTAGAAGGTTTAAGTTTGACTTATGAGATTTGTATTGGGCGTCTTTTATGTTTCCAGGCGTTGTTATCATTGAGAAATAATGAAACTATTAACGTGTCAAGGAATCGGCCATTCAGACGATGTCATTCCCTGGGGGGACTGCACTCGTGCAAAGTCGAGGGCTGCACACGTAAACGGAAATGACCCATGATCTCGAGCACTCGATGACCCCGGGGTCACGGTTTCTGCCTGATGACACAATAATCGGACCCGCGATCGGTGCGTTGTTTTAACAGGGGCCCCCCCAGACCCTCGCCCGAGAGCCTTATGGCATCTGTGCAGCTATCTGGAGCCCTCGACAGGCCTCGTCTGGGATTTCTCTCCGCCACCGACAATGGGCGCGGTTGGACTCGTTACAAAACGTGTCAAAATATTGGCCCTCGCCAACCCTTGCGATCATTAGATCTTAGAGCCCGTAATTAGACATTTTGACCTTCACCACTGCAACATCCGACTTAAAAGACAATAGAAGTATAACGCTAAATGTGCATTATAGTAATTGAGACTTGAGACCGAAGTACAACTGTGCTTTCAGAGAGGTCTAGTTTAATTGAAAGTAAAAAGAATAATTTTTTTTCCAAGACACTAGAAGATTGTGAATGGTTTATTTCAAGTTAAAGACTAGACTCTGATTTTGTAAGGTTCTATTCATTTCTGATTGAAGGTCAAACGTTTGAAGTGAGGCCTTAGGTTTGGTACCAGGCCATAGGTTTGGTACCAGGTCATAGGTTTGGTATCAGGTCATAGGTTTGGAGGTTTGGTACCAGGTCATAGGTTTGGTACCAGGTCATAGGTTTGGTACCAGTTCATAGGTTTGGTACCAGGTCATAGGTTTGGTACCAGGTCATAGGTTTGGTACCAGGTCATAGGTTCGGTACCAGGTCATAGGTTTGATACCAGGTCATATATTGGGTACCAGGTCATAGGTTTGGTAGCAGGTCATAGGTTTGGTACCAGGTCATAGGTTTGGTACCAGGTCATAGGTTTGGTGATAAGAAAATCTCTGGGAAGAGTTGTGCGATTTATGGGAATTCTTGATGTTTGTAATTCTTGATGTTTGGAATAGTTGATGTTTGGAATACTTGATGTTTGGAATACTTGATGTTTGGAATACTTGATGTTTGGAATACTTGATGTTTGGAATACTTGATGTTTGGAATAATTAATATCTCGAATTCTTGATGTTTGGAATTCTGGATGATTGGAATAGTTGATGTTTGGAATACTTGATGTTTGGAGTATTTGATGATTGAAATACTTGAAGTTTGGAACACTTGATGTTGAAATACTTGAAGTTTGGAACACTTGATGTTTGGAATACTTGATGTTTGGAATACTTGATGTTTAGAAAACTTGATGTTTGGAATACTTGATGTTTGGAAAACTTGATGTTTGGAGTACTTGATGTTTCGAAAACTTGATGTTTGGAATACTTGATGTTTTTACGTTTCTGTGTCGTCCGTTCATTCTAGCCACCATTTTTAGGAGCCATTATGCCAGTCGTAATTTTTAATTTAAAGTTCTTCCAAATGTCCATTGTCCGTATCTCCCCCCACCCCACACCGGACTACCACGCCTGGGAGCAGTACCGCCACCNTTGTCCCGACTCGATACTCTGACGGTCCAGACGCTATTGTGTCACGTGATTAGTTGAGACAGAGACGGGCCATTGTCGCGCCACACAGGTGGTCGGTTGAGTAACGCACGTGCGCAATTTCATTGGCGGAGCCGAGCGAGGGGTCAAGGGTTCGAGGCGATTCCGCGCGTTATTGTCTGTGGGGGGGATATTGCCCTCCCCCCGTCCCCCCAAGATGACATGGCCCTCTCCGACAGATGCAGCACTGATTAATGGAAAACTCTTGTAATTCCAGCCATGCTCGCGTGAGTTAGAACAAGCAGACGCGCGTGTGTTTTGTTGTTGGAGTGAGCAGACCGGCGATACATGTCGTTTGGCTGTGATAGGTTGTAGGCGGAGGCGGAGAGAGGAACTGTGCATGTCTACAGGCGCTCTGAATGGGAGACATATCTCCCTTCCACCACTCTCTCTCTCTCTCTCCCTCTACCTCTCTCTCTTCCTAACACTATCTCCCTCCCTCCCGCTCCGTCCCTCACACTCTCTATCCCTCCCATCAACCCTTCCCAATTTCCGTCCCTCCCACTCCATCCCTCCCACTCTCCCTCCTTCTCTCTCCCTCCCTTTCTCCCTCCTGCTCCATCCCTCCCTCCCACTCCATCCCTCCCACTCTCTCTCCCTCCCACTCAAACCCTCCCACTATCTCTCCCTCCCGATCCATCCCTCCCACTCTCTCCCTCCCACTCCAACCCTCCCACTCTCTCTCCCTCCCAATCCATCCCTCCCACTCTCCCTCCAAATCCATCCCTCCCACTCTCCCTCCCTCCAACTCCAACCGTCCCACTCTCTCTCCCTCCCAATCCAACCCTGCCACTCTCTCTCCCTCCCTTCCTTTCCATCCCCCCCACTCTCTCTCATTCTCTCTCTCCCTCTCTCCATCCTGCTGCATTTCTCCTACTCTCTCTCCTTCACTCTAACAAAAACATTGAAGTCATCGATTCGTCAAATGGTATGCTACACCCAGGACACGCCTTATTGGCGTTCGATCCCATAAACAACTTTAATCTTAACGGTCAGTTTATCACCCCCCGCCCCCTACCCCCACGCCGCTCAGCCCGTCTTACGATGGGGCATATTTTCTCCAAAACCTTGATAACCCATTTTGACCCCTGGTCAGCTTTAAAACTAATTATGACCCCTGGTCACCGCTCTTCTAACCCGTTTGCGTCAGAGAACCATAACGTCCGTGACCTCAATGACCCCAAGGGTCAACAAAGCTCCCCCATTCTGGGCACCCCTCAAAGCTTTTCATCGCCACTTTAATTAGTGTCTCCCGAACAAATCTTGACCAGGCCTGGCCATTCACTGGTCAAGCGCATTGACCGTTGAGGTGATGGCAGACATCCAATATCCTGACGCCGTATCAGGTCTCACACCGCAAAGCCGGGCACTTAAACAGTTCACAATGTTCACGAGTTAAAATGTCATTTAATGACATTTGATGGAAATATTTACCTACATTCTTTCATGCAGTTTTCAAATGTCATCTAGTATTTGATGAAAATATGACATACAATCTGTTATGCAATTTTCAAATGTCATCTAATGATTTTGCAGAAAATGGGCCGTAAATTATATCATGCGATAGATGTCATCTTATGACATGACGTATCCATCCCTTCAGTACACGTCTTAAATCAGCGCTATAAGCCTCGGTTAACGTCAAAATTATCAACGGAATGCCTCGATTAACGTCAAAATCTCTAATGTTATGCCTCGGCTAACGTCAAAAGTCGTCATTATAATGTCTCGGTTAACGTCCTACCAGTGGCGTAGCGAAGGGAGGGGGCAAGGGGGCAAATGCCCCGGGCGGCACTTTGCCAGGGGCGGCAAATTCGTGGTCGTTAATTAGTGTCTAAGAATTTTTTTTAAAGAAAGTCAAGCTTTTTTATCGAAATAAAAGAAAATGAATAAGAAATTAATAACAGAAATCAAAGAACTGTCCTCAGGCATGTCAACTTTTCAAACGTCAAACCTTCAAACTCCTTATTGGATATAATGCTACTGTACAGAAAAGTACGATAAGCTACACTGAAGTAGTGGTAGCTTAAAAAGCTCTTAGCGGCACATTGTGTGTAGAGGGAGAGGGGGGGGGGCTAATTCCTCGTTTTAATAAGCTTCAAAAGTGTAAAGCATTCAAATAAAGTTTAATAAAAATAAAATAATTGCAAAGATACAAAAAAAATGGAAAGAAATAAAGGAACTATTTTATATACGTGAACATTTCAAATTCCAGAACTTCAAACTCCCTTATGGATTTTAAGTCTTCTGATACTAATGCTATTGAAGTGGAAAACAAGGGGGTTGATTAAGTGTACGAATATGACAATATTGTGTTGGTATATATAATGAATTCAAATTTGATTTTAACTTAAATAAACTACTGCTGTAAAAATGTGTTGGCGTACATTCGTGATTTATTCTACCAAAACATTATTATTTCTATTTTAATGTCTTTTGATTTGAAGCATCAACAAACAAACAACAATTGTTTATTTAATGAAATTAAAACGTAGCACGCATATATCCAAACGTAGCCACCCAGGAAAAAGTGCTTAGTATTTCCAAAGTTTTCTAAAATCGAAAATGATCAGAAATCGGATAAAACAGAATACACAAAGAACAACAATAAGTTGTAAAAAAAAAAAAAAAAAAAA